>CABPRJ010002382.1:724318-1113431 GCA_902439185.1 Cinara cedri | reverse complement strand
CCCCCCCCAACCTCATTTGTCCCCTATGTATTTTTTTTTTGTTTGTTTTTGTACTTAAAATTAATTTACATAATATATTGTACAAAATCGAAATATATTATACAAAAAATTATGTTTAATACGTGTACGAGAGTATTTTTGTTTTATTTATATTTTCCGCGTTATGCCCCGGGCGTCTTTGATCCTTCGTTGGTTTCCATTTTCGTTTTCAATACGCGGAAGAACCGAAAATGATTGATTTCCGATAGCGGTCGAAGAAAATTCAAACATCGCAGTATGATTACTAGGTAGACAGGCTACTGAACAGACGTCAATAAATGGTGTACTACCACTGAAAAAAAAAAAAAAATAGAATTTAAAGGCTATTTATTAAAAATCGTAATATATTACTGTCGTTAAAAATATTCCGATATTTTCCTATACAGGGTGTTCCACGAAGATATTAAACCCGTTATAATGTCTCCAGAGATTGATATTGTGTACAGTCATTTACACATAATGATAATAATAATAGTCAATTAGCAATCGCGGTTACAGTCTGCTGCATAATCATAGGTAATCGGAATAATAACTTATTATTACACAGTTGTTATTGTCATTATGGATAATGATGACTGTACACTTTTTTTCTCTGGACTTTAAAATATTATAAAAAATCACGAATTCAATAAAAATAAAAAGGTGAAATGTTAAAATTATCAGTAAAATAAACTATTAAATGGTTGCATCTTCAAATTTTTCGAAAATAATAAAATAAAAACTTATTTTCATAATTTTTTTTTAGCAGAACGTAACAATTCAATTAAAATATAATAGTAGTCGTTATCCCTGTGAGCAACATAAAATAAATAATCAGAATTTTATTATCTCAGGAGATATTGCAATCGGTATATCTTACTGGGTCACCTTGTATAAAGAGCGACCTAATATACAAAACAATTGATGAAAAAAAAAAAAAAAAACCAATACTATTGATGGGTGCAGTGTCGCTATTGCAATCGGAAAGGTAAGACACATAAATTTGTTTTATTTATATCTGTACGTAACGATTAATCATTGTGGACGAAACACGATTCTGATAGAAGTCTGATTAAACAAATAATTTTAAATGCCATAATTTGTATGGTTATCGTTTGAATTTAATCTTAAAATGCTAACAACAACGAAAAAAAAAAACTACTGCATTACTATGCTTACGATTTTTTTTATCAGTTAAATTCGGATTAAAGATGTTCTAATTATAGTTGATATTGTCAAAAGAACATTTTTAATAATTACAGATTGAAGACAATTACTCCAGAAATCACTATTATTTTTTCTCGTGTCATCTCAGACAATGCTTCCCAAATACCGAATTACGTAACAGATACTTCAAAGATTCAAACCTTTATTTTACATTTTACGACGATTTTTCATTTTTTTTTTTTTTTTTTTAACATTTTAACGGCTGTGGAGCGTAATGCTAGGTTTAGAATTATTAATAGTATATAACTTGTATAATAATAAATATTAACTGTGTTTTGGCGATTAACCTCGTTATCAGACAAATGTAAATGATTCTCAAAAACGACGTATTTACGGTTATTAAAAATTATATTAACCGATAAATGTATGCATTTCAATTTTAAAACATTTAATTCCTTGGCCTTAGCTACATTTATTTAGTCTTAATACTATACTTACTTTTAACTGTAATACAATGCCATTAATTTTAAAGATATGCATTTAAGTGTTTTAAATTGTTCACAATTTCAATAATTTACGATAGCTGGGGGCAAAACCGAAAAATTAAAAAAAAAAAATACTCAAAAATTAACAATAATAATTTATATTATTAACAATTGTTTAGACTTGAATATAATCATCCAATGGCATCGTTGTAAACACTTCTCGCCATGACCGCATTACCCAACCCCGTCGACCCTATGACATGCTCCGTCTACACTAGTATAAGGTCCATGACGTTATCAAAGAATAAGCAGCTACTGATACCTACAACCTATACCAAGTTCAAAGATCATTATAACCATAAACCACTGATAAATTTGTTTGATGAACCACGTTTTCATAAAAACTGATATCAACATATCAAACAAATTGATAAGAAATTAAGAGCACTAACTCGAATGAAATTCAAATACATATAATAAACTATAAAAATAAATTTATACGACTAATGGGGAGGAGGTATTGCCCATTGCCCCTTCATGGTTACGCCACTGTGACAAACGGTTTACACAGTCTCCATATTATACATGATATTTGGTACTTATTGTACTAACTTTTGTTCCAATTATTAAATGTGTTCATTTTTATTATTATTATAACTAGAACAGAGAAATTATAGGATTTGCATGTTTTTTTCTGAGCCTCTATCGGGCTATAAGTTATAATATGTCATAAACCCAAAAGTATAAATATTAAAGTTTTTTTTACATAGTTTGTTAATTTTCAACAAAAAAGCATATTTCGTTATTTTGTGAATATTTCATTATGCAATTTTAGATCAGACAATTTGATATTTTTTTTTTATAAATATATGATTAGGTTCCAATTATCTCCTTATTCCTTATCAGCCTATATTATTTGATATTGGTGTCGTGATTATAATCACATGTAACCTTGAATGATACCAGACCTAACCAGTACTTTACACCGGCTAATGGCTACCGCGTCATCGCAATGTAGTTTTAAAGGCACGATATCTTATATCAAGTGATAAGCGCTTCAAAATTTAAATTAAAGGTAATTAGTGAAATCAGATTCTGTCAATCACAAATCTGAATACCTAGTTTCAAGTTTATGATATTATTAGACATATCAGAATTTTTCGAAATAAAATTATACATTTTTTTACGATGACTGTCATCGTGGGTACTAGTGCAACTAAAACTGATTCATTAAAACAAAAAATGAAAAATTTGACGAATTGGAAACCAGTCAAAATGACAATTATTAGGTAAACCCGGTAAGATAATACGATTTATTAAACATTTGTGGATGAGAATATACTTAAGAAGCACAATGACTAAAGTAATTCTTCTTACTTATATTTTGATGTTTAAATTTATAGTTATTTGTGTTTAAATGTTTTTTAAACTCGACTTAACGGATTAACAATGTTAGCTTTTCACAGAGATGTATCACTAATAACTGAAGAGGTACTCAATGACCTGGCTAAAAATCCTCATAAACTGGATTTTGTACTTTGATTTGATTTATATTATATAGTATTATAATTTATAAGCTAAATTTATCAAATATTTTGATTGAAAAAAAATGTCAACCAACCCCCCTTCTCCTTTTAAAATTCCCTAGCACGCCTCTGTATTTCAGTAACTAATGACCAAAAGTTATAACCAAAATTGCCAAAACTACTATCAAATACAGTAACCGGGTTATACTTGGTTATTCGCCAAGACACGTCTATTATTATATACTTTCGTTTCGCAACGTTTTAAAATATTATCAAAATGACGGACATATTTCACACAACGGGTGGGCCATTTTTAAATGGGAAAATTTGAAAAGGTAGGATATAGAGGAGAATTTAATTTATATCTGCAGGCAATGATTTAATCATTGCTAACAAAAAATTATTTTGAAAAGAAGTCGGAGCAAAATTTCTGGTAGAAAATTTATTCACAGAAATAAAAAGTAAAAATCATTGTAAACCCAATACATTCCTCGCTTCACTTGAATTTAAAAATAACAATAAAATTATTCACGAAATACATCCTTAGGTATAATATATCAGTTGCATACTTTTTTTTTTTGGGGGGGGGGTATGGGTGGCATTTGCCTTGCGAATTTAAAACAGTTACAATCCTGCAATTGATTTCTAAACGATTTTACAATTATCTGTAAGCAATTTTTCTACCAGAAATTTTGCTCAGATTTTCAAGCGTAGCACTTTTTCCGAAAGAAAATCTGACTGAGATGGTACTTTAGGAATGTAATTTTCTGATTTTTTCCAAGAGTTTTCCTGTTAAAAAACCAGAAAATGTACGATGTTTATTATTTTCAAATCGTAAATATTACGATCTTTCAAAACATGTATAACCGAACTCTGATCAGAATCGTTTTTCGTTATCAATGATTAATAATTGCGTACAGACATACATTCAATTTCTTCTCTACCTTTTCAACTTCTCACCTACAACAGTGGCCCATACAGCGTTCGAAGTATGTCCGTTTGTTGTTTTTTTTTTTTTTTTGCAATGCGTACTAATTAGTTATTATTTTATCAGTATTGAATAATGTAATAATAATTATGTAATTTCGTTTACCACTATTACTACGTGTTAATGTATTACATATTTATAATAAAAAAAATATATATACATACCGATATGTACAGACGCGCAAATCTCGCGGTACGTTCGGTTCTGTGTGACGAGGAAAACGACCGTGACCCGACCGACCGCGTCCTTCGCGGAGGCCGCGACCAAACTTTGGCGCGTTCGCACCGCCGTCCGGGTCACCGATGAGTTAAGTTATTTTTTGATGTTAAAAACAGAAAAGGAACGAAAATCGAACGCACCTCGTATACCGGAAACATGCAATTTTACGCATAATCATTTGTTTTTTTTTATTTTTTTATTAACACAAAAATATGTACAGTGAAACCTCTAAACGCCGGAGACACTCTCGGTCGTTGAAATTTTGTCCGCTATTCAAAGATGTCCGTTATTTAAAGAGATAAATTGTATTTTTTGATTTTATAACGTTTCATTGACGCGATAATATGTTAACGACTGAACGGATAATATAAGATATACGTCATGTATACAGTACAATAATGTACATACATAGTAACAAAATGATAACTTAATAGTGTAGACTTTTATTAAGGTATTCTACAATTATTCTTAATTTACGATAAAAACGATCAATATCGATGTTAAAAAGCTTCCGTTATTTAGAATGTTCTGTATTTAGAGGTGTCCGTTAAGGTCCGTTAAGGTAGGTTTCACTGTACTATACAAAACGTTCCACGAAGACATTACGATCGTTGCGAATTCAGAGACGTGCCCATGATCAAAATTTAGAACAGGCCCGGGTATAAGTATAATACGATGTCATCTTATTTCAGCGTGTAGACGGTCGATTACGTTTATAATTGCGTCCGCCAAAATTTCGATTGCGTCCTAATCGGGATTTTTTTTTTTTTACTATTTTCGAGTTTCGATTGCGTCCGGCGATTACCAATGTTCTACATACTATTATATAGTAATATTATTTATTCCAGTTATTAAAATTATTAGCCACGCATAATAATTATTAAGTATTGCAATAAAAAAAAATTTGAATAAAATAATTTTTTTATGATAATAAAAAAAAACTAAACTCTACATACACGTATATTATCAATGTTATTATTATAATTATTAGCACAGTTATTATTATTTTTTTTGAAATTGTTCATATTACATTTAGGTATTTAAAATTTATAATCAACATTTTTTTAGTTATAAGTAATTATTATTGTTGCATGCAGTCAAGATTAAAGAAAAAGGCTTTGAGTGAAATGTTTTTCAAATAATCTGAACGGAATATAATATTGTTTCTAAAATTGTTTATTTGTATTTCGTTGAATTCTTGGTTTTTGGTATAGTTTTCTCTATGTTTTATTTTAATCAAGTTCTGATAGGTATGTTGTTATATTTTAAAAATGTATTTTCCTCATTTTTTTATCTCAAACACAAATAAATTAGTTATAAAATGGTCACTTAGAAATGAAGAATATCTGATAAATAAATTTAGATTCTGAGAGGAGCGAAGAATGTATTGGTTTACAATGGTGTTTATTTATTTTTTTTTCTAATTGAACACTTTCTACCAGAAAGCTTATTTTGATTATCAAGTATAGCACCTTTTTTGAAAGGGAAATTTCCTTTCAGAAGGTCTCAAAGCAACAACAAAATTCCTTTTTTTTGAGAATCACCAACTTAACTTTGACAAATTTAATGAATGTAGTAAAACCAATTATGTTTATTATATTTGGGTACTATCACTAAAAAATAAAAATGTTAAAAATTTTTCAAATTTCCCTTCAGAGAACATTTAACGTTCTTTAGAGGCGTCATTTTTTGAAATTCTCATTAACATTCGATATAATAAGGGAAATCTGGTTCTTTAGGTTAAAAAAGATTTAAAGATTAAAAATAAGGTTATCATTAGCAACCGTTTTTATTTTTTTTCTGTTATTATTAAGTTTTTATTATTTTAATTGTTTTTAAACAATCATAACAATATCCTAGAAACGCATATTGTAATCATTTTACCATATGACATATGTATTGTTGCCAAAGAAACACTATCATCTGAACTTCGTTCAGAATCGTTTTTCGTTAGCAATGGTTTATTGTTGCTTATAGTTTACAGATACATTAAATTCCCATCTGTATCCTACTTTCTCAACTTCCCACCTACAACAATGGCTGCGCCCACGTGAGAAATATGTACGTCTTTTTTTTAATCCATCCCAAACTACCGCAGGTTAGTTCTGATACTTCTACTGGTTAAACTAATATTTTAAATGGCTCAAAACCTTCCCGTGATTTATTCTATTATCTTAAAAAAAAATAAATTCATGACGATTGGATGAGTAATTTTGGAGCCAACCCGCATCTAACAGATATTTTCATTTTTGTTTTTATATTTATAAACTTTTGTATAATTAAAAATAATTAACGATAATTATACAAATTAAAACTGGTAAATTTACTTGGTAGTCTGTAATACATGAGTATAATATAAATTGATTTATTATATTATTAAATTTAGCGAAGTCATCAATAATTCCGAACTGAACTTTTAAATTGACATCGACGCTAAAATATGTAGACGTCATAGAAATCCGTTTTGATCCTTATTGTAGACAAAATTGTGTGCGATGAAAAGAGGGAAAAAAGTTACTTTGTTATATATTACGTACTTAGGATTCAAAAATACCAATGTTAGCTCAGGCCTACCGGGCCTACCTCATACCTAGATACGCCATTGGTTAAGGTACCTTGGAAAGTATTAAATTATTTATTTAGTTGAAAATTTCAGAAACAAGTATCCCTAAAACAACGATCCTCACTAAAGTTCTCATAAAGTTTTTGATCGAGTAATTTTGGAGGTAAATGTGTTTACACACACATAAATTACAAAAATACCGATATATGTCTTGCTTCGATTAGAATCTAAAACGAGTAAAACGATTGAAATTATTAATATTTTTATGCGCAATTTTTAAAATGCCATCGATTAGTTTTTTTTTTTTTTACCGCAACATCCGAGTCCTAAATAATAATAATAATAGTAATTTACCATATTATATCGATATTGCGGTTTTTTCATGCGTATTCAAAAATGTAATATTATTATCGTTACGTGTCTTACATCCGGAACTTTTTTTTTATCGCTCGAAACTTGACGTAAAATCTCGTTTCGTGAGCAAGACTCATACAATTTACTATCTCTTTTAGTGGAAATATCCGCATCGGCTCCCGTTTTGGCTTTTTTTTTATTGCATATAGATAATATTATGCACACTACTTGTATGCACCAATATATAAAATTCCCGGTATGTTTTGTTACTGACCGTAATTTTCTGCATATTATTAAAATATAATATATACCTACAAATTTTCTGAAACTGTAATGAACAAAGATATATGTTAAAGTATACCACTTAATCTGACTAGCAAGTTTTATAATATGTTGCTTCTACACTGTGCAACCCAAATTTATCTGAATGTTATAAACTATAAAATAATGTGTAAATAAGCTAATTATTTAGCGTTTTACCTATTTTACACGATTCAGTTATTTTTATTACAAGTATCTCTATCATTTCAGTTGTAAATACCTACGTGTTTAAGTAGCCAAGTTCTCTTTATCATCTACGATTAATGTTCACCTATGAAAATAAGAATTTATAGATAAGCTCTACTGGATCCACATAAGTCGCGAGTAAACATCTATTTAACTTAAATTTAAGTTAAAGTGATTTAAAAAAAAAAAAAAAACAGTTTTAATATTAAATATTGCAAATGGCCATCAATATATTAAATTTAAATTCACGGACTATCATGATTGAATGTTATGATTCTGTGATAAGGCAATTTATGTAATAGACGCTTGTCTAGTAATAGCAATCTAGTTCATTATCTATATATGTGATAGGCAATATATTATGTGTTATAGGCCGACCATAACATTCAATAGTGCTGTTATCATTGCGGTAACATTATAATTCATAACAGTATAATATGTTAATATATTATTATGACCTTTACGTTTCGACGACCGGACTGCGTGAGAGATAACGGCGGCGTGGCGTTATGAAAATATTATAAATCCAAATAGGCGTAACTATTTACTACCGCTGCTGCTGCGCATTATCATTGTTATTGTATATGCCGTAATAATAACGCGTAAGTACTTGTTTGTTTTTTTTTATCACTTGAAAAAGCGTTTCGATTGGCTAAAACATTATTAAGCCTAATCGTGGTAAACATTATGTTATGTTATTGATAATGGAGCGAGCACACTGAATTCATTCGCGTTTTGCACACAGGCCCGTAGTCAGATCAATTCTTCCGGGGGGGGGGGGGATCAAGTTATAGAGGAGACATTAGAAAAAACAATATTATATTGACTCGTATATTCTGTTTTCCAATATAACGATTAATTGAAAAATGGCCGTCTTCCGATAACAATTTTGGAGGGAGTAAATAACGGCAATACCCCCCCTAATTTTTTTATATATATTGTGATAAAAAAAAAGAAGGTAACGGATATCAGGTGGCCTCTGGTGTAGGTATATTCTCGGGACGGTAGAATTATACGGAGTAATTTAGTTTATGTACTGTGTATGTAACGATAAATCAATGCAATAGTAAACTTAAAAAACCGATTCTGACCGGAGTATAATATTAGTCGTGTTTTTCACTCTGTTGCTAATAACGGAACCCGGAAACCGGCAAAATACAAACCATAAAACCAAAAGGTCCTAGGGGGTTAATTGCTAAAAATATCGATGGATGTTTCAAACATAGTTATGCGGGGCGAAAACTTCTCGTCCTTAAGGCAAGAGAAAATTGGAGCATTTCTTTAACCGTAAAGTATCGTTTTCCGGGCTGCAGAAAATAAACTGCACGTTTTTGTAAAACTATGGAACGGCTTTTTCGTTATTATACTCTCGGCATGTAAAACAAGAACTTTATCGGAAAACTTTTCAAGCGAAATCCGTTCGTTAGCTATTAAATCGAATAGTTTAAAGCTTGTACAAAAAAAAAAAAAAAACCAATTGCGTAAAGCGCCTATTTCGAATATTCTCTGAGTACCAATGTCCGATATATATATATATATGTATACGCATAACTGCACAAATGCAGTAACCGTACGAAAACGAAATCGCGCCATGTCCCGCGATGAACCGAACGACCTTGTCGGATTTTCCGTGTCGTTTCGCGCGCGTACTCGGCGGTAAAAAAAAAATCGATGAAAAAAATTATAAAACAAAAAAAAAAAAAAAAATGACCATCGTGGCGTGTACTGCCGGTTTGTCGCGTCTTCCTCCCCGCGGGGGGGGGGGGAAGAACGTGCGTGCACCGGCCCAACCCGACCCGTATAGTATACGCCTGTACGGATACAAAATAAAATATTTCCGCGATACTTTGCGCCGATAAAACGACGATGTTGTCATTGTCATTATTGCTGTTGTCGTCGTTGTCGCACGATACCCGCCGTACGATACGCGAAGTACCGTTTTTCGCGCGACGGTGCCTACCGCGGCGTGACCGGACGCGGGGACGCGACACATTTCTACCGGACGGCCCGCGTGCCAAACGGCGTCCGGGACCCGTGCCAGACGGCCGTACGACGCATCAGGCAGGTGCCTGTACTTATTATTTATTTATTTTTTTTCTTTCTCTCTCGAGACGTGACCGTTATTATAATAATATACAGGTGAGAGGCAACGGCGGTCTTTTATTCCGTCGTTTCTTATTTATTTATTTTTTTCCCTTTATACGCGCGAGCGACTCGCGGCACGCGCCGTAACATTTTCCAAAGGGCACGCTGCGGCAGTTATAGTTTACAATGTGTGCGACTATTTGCCGCAAACCGCGAGGCCCGCCGCGCAAGTCGCGAGACGATTCGTATGCCGGCCCGAAGACGAAGACGGTTTTTGCATATAATTTTTTTTTTTTTTTTATGTTTTTTTTCGATTGTTGAGTTACCGATGAACGAAAAACATGATAAAATGATGAACTAAGAACTAATAAGAAGAAAATCAATATTGATAAAGTGATGATCAGCGGTGAAACGTACAAATTTATATAATGTTACCCTTGAAAATAATTTTTATTGATTGCAAAAAATTACGACGTAATCTTAATTAATTTTGTGAAGAAAAAATACATAAAAAATAAATAATAGAAATTGAATACAGTGTGTTTAACCAATTTATATTTTCACTATTTTACTCGCTGTTATCACAAATTTACATAAAAAATTATATCATTTTGTTGAGACACATACTGCTGTTTAATTAACGAGAGAAAAACTACCTTACGCGGACTACGTAGATCTCGCTTAATTTTTAGCACTTATTAGAAAATAAAAAGAGGACATTATTCCGGAGAGAAAAACGATGCATTTCTTTGTTTAAATTGATTTTTTGAAATGTTACAGTTATTTAAAAACGATGAATTAGTCTTTATATCTAAACGGTGTCTTGAACGTTATATTTGGTATAACAATTAAAATAATAGGATAAACGCATCGTCTTGCCCCCCGGAATATTGTCACCTTTTAATATTTTATAATAGATTATTTTACTACAAAACCAAAATGAAGCGTGTTCTACGCAGACTACGTATACTGCCCGTTAGTTGGACAGCACGTGCATGACGTTATTGAACTGCACAATACAAACGAAATATGTGCAATTTTAGTTTATTTAGAATAACATCAGAACATGAAAATGATAAGCGTGGAGCGTACTGTGTTTTATCTTTTATAATTAAACAGCCATGCAGGTAAAAAATAGATCGTATCGATTATAATATTTTATGACATAACGATGTCAAGAATTAAAATGATTATTACAATTTGTTGATCGTACCTATATTATCTGTGACTGTGTCGCACGCCCGGCACGTGGACAAGTTGAATACGAGTTATTCATATTATTCGTATTAAGGGGATTGTAAGCGGTGACTTTCTGTCTTTGTCTTACCTACGTGCGAACAAAAATTCAGACGCGTTCTATTTCCAACGTGCCGATTGGTCTAGTGAAGCGATAAGAATTCTGAAAACAGATTTGAATATTTGCCATCAAGTCTTCGCGAAATCATCTATCCTGCATTTTACCCCCCTAAATCCTAGACAAGCTATATTATAAAAAAGATACGGACATAATTCGCACGGTTCGGTAGGCCACTGTTGTATGTGAGAAGTTGGGAAGGTATGATATACAGGGGAATTTAAAGTATATTTGTACGCAACGATTAATCTTAGCTAACGAAAAACGATTCTGGTTTTTTTCTACCAATAAAAAATATTTTATATAATTCTAGTTTTCTGTAGTTTTAGGACCTTCTTGATGATTTATCAACATTGTGTACATTTTTACATTTCATAGCTCATAAAACTTTGTCAATATTGATTTTCTTTTTTTCAACTATTTGTTATTTATAACATACTTATTTGTTTATTATTTCTGATAATTTCTCCTCAGATCCTTTTTTTATTCTGCGATAATTTAAACCATAAAAAAAAAATTGGTATACATCAAAATTGCGTTATTCTTCTAAAATCACTACTCGCAAACTGGATTTTTTTCTTGATATAAGATTCTACATAGTATTGTTAAACTTGTATAAAGTAACTAAATTTTGATCCACCCTAATATACAAATATTCATAAATTAACACGCGATTTTCTTTTACGGCCACGAATAAAAGAGTTTGAGAGTCTCCTTTGTATATATTACCTAACTTAACTTCTATACAGAGTGTCCTACGAAGATATACTCATTTCAATATTACCAGAGATAATAAAGATAATCAAATTCTGTTATAATTTTTTATTTTTTGGTTAAAAAACTAAAAAAAAATACTTTCTATTTTATAATTATAAAAAAACTTGAATACAACCATTTTATAGAGTTTTTTATTCTGAAAATTTTATCGTTTCAATATTTTATTTTCAATGAATTCTTAATTTTCTATAATTGTTTAAAGTTCAGAGAAAAGTATTTACAACTATGAAGCAGGCTGTAATCGCATTCACTAATTGTATATTATGATTATGGCTAATTGACTATATACTTTTTTAAAAATTTAACTTAAAATCTTTAGAACTTAAGAACTTCAGAAGAACTTAAGAATCTTCAAATTTTTGAAATACAATAAAATAAAGTTTTTTTTTTCTTTAATTTTTAAACATAAAAAATTAATTTAACTAAACATATTTGTACTTTATAGTTCTTATTTATCTCAGGGGATAATGTAAAAAAAAAAAAAAAATAGAATTTGTTTATCTTTATATTTTTGGAGATAAATTACAATGGGTATATCTTCGAGGGACAACCTGTAAAATGTATACACAGAATAACGAAATATCTAATTATAATTTTACTATCGCGGCAGTTGGCAGATAGTTGGTTACGTCATCTGTGATCACCGGTGCTATCCGTGGATGTCGGGATTCGGGATAAACCATTTGATATTAAAGTGTATAAACTGCAATGCACGTAATAAATTATTTTTATTACCTACTTAATATTAAAAAAAAAAAAACTTGTTTAATACTTCAAACGCACTCGAAGAATATAAATACAAAGTAAACTATTGCGAACATTATTTTAATTGTTATTACTTATTAATTGACTATATCTAACTGTAAATAAATACAGAATAAACGAATTAGTTTTTTACAAAAATGTTTTGCTATACAACCAGCAATAATATAGTCTAATGTTTTACTAGGATATTCATTTAAATGCGTATACTTAAACAAATATTGGTGTATCCATCACTTAATTTTCACGATGATCAATATTTTTTTCCCGAAAAAAAATCTAGCACGTTACTAATCATAGCAATTTATTCTGAAAAGAAATTTGACTGGGGAGGTACTTTAAGGAGGTCATTTTTTGATTTTCTCAGGATTTTTCTCAATAAATGGGGAAAACGGAAGAAAATTGGAAAGTAGGTTTAATATTAAACAAACATTAATAAAGAAAATATATAATGCATACGTAATTATTTTATCATAATATGACATATATATATTGTTGACAAAGCAACACTATCAACTGAACTCCGCTCAATACATTGACTTCCCGTCTGTATCCTACCTTCCCAACTTCTTACCAATAACAGTGGCTGCACAGACGTGTGAAGTATGTCCGTCTTTTTTTTTATATAGAACACAATTCGGGTTATTGTTCCAATCATCGTCTTTAGTTCAAATGCAACCGAAAAATAATTCAAAGCGGTCCCGCGAAGTTTTACAAGTAAGGACATATTTAATAGGACTTTCAGTTTTATTTAGAAGTTTATAAGCAATTTGTATGGTACTTGACATATATATTGTACCAATAAAACCCAAAACAAACATTTTTCTTTCATTTGATAATAACTATCTAAAAGTAAACTTTTCAAGTATTGAGTAGCATCGTTAAAATTATTAAGATCAGCGATACATGCGTGTTATTCCCCTACTAGTATAATATGTACTTTTACTATTGCAAATAAAGTTATATTGTTACTCGTACGGTTTATACCCAACTGGTTTACCATCTCTCGCACACACTTTACGCTTCGACGAGAAGTGTTAATAAATTTAAGATTTTCGTTCGCCAATGTCGATGTTAAAACAAACGCAATATGAAAATCGAACGAAAAGTCAACAATTATATAGAATTCTCGAATCGCCTGACTTTATACGCATATAAATTAATTATTGTTGAGTATATTATAATATGACGTATACATTTGAAAAATATGTTACTTTTAGTTATTTATTTTTTTAACACAGTCCTAATAAAAAAAGAAAAAAAAACTTTATGCACAATGTGGCTGATGTGTTTCGAACGTATTTTTTTTCGAAAGGAGGAAGGGGGGAGGGAAACGTCATTTACGAAATAACACTTCTCCTCCTATATAGTACCTATATAGAATATGCTACGGTAGAATCTCGACCTACTCGAAAACTCATTGAAATAATAATAAGCTCTTTGCTCGTTGGTATTTACGTTTGTAACCGCACTCGCGATCTAATATACTAATCTGATTATTAATATTTTTTTTTTTTTTTTTTTGTTACCGTCTCGATCTCTGACGCACGAGCTTTTTTTTCCACCTCTTCTTACCGAATTCCGATTTTTGCAAAATAAAAATCTATACATTGCACTGTCTTCACGCGCGTATCTATTATTATTCATATTACAAGTGATAATATATTTCGGTATTAGCGTATTTCGGCATTGATAATATACGGTGCGATTGACCGCGAAGACTATACGAGTTATTAGACATTGGCACCAGTTAGTGTACCTACTATCTAAGTTTATAATAATATTATGACGATGTTACAGTGGCGTAAATAGGAATTTTCACTGTGGTAGGGAGGATATAGTTTTGTTTTTTTTTTTAATATTAAAACAAGTTGTTTGTTACTGTTGGATAAATATATGCGTCAAAGATTGTTTTAACAAAGTTTCCGCCAGTTTTACCAAAAAACAATACAATATTCACGAAAAGCTCCATACTACACTTCCGAATTCCAAAAGCCTTTCGTAATAATTACGCTCATGTGCAGGCGTTGAAACGGTTTAAAATGAAATCGTTTTGAAACTAATAAATATTCTATTATAAACACGTAAACATTTCAAAATCATCAAACCGTTTTCAAAATTAAAACGGTTTATCGAAATACGGACATATTTTATATTAAACGCGTTTTCGAATCCGTATCACATTATCAGTTTTTGTTTACGCGTTGCACGGCCAATTATTATTAACGCGCGTTGTTTTAAAATGTCACGGAGTCGATTTCTATTCCGTACATATTCCATCAAATATTGACTTTAAAAAAATTAAATCCATTTCATTCAATTTTATGAATATATTAAACCGACTCGCAAAAAATGTTCTAAACTAAACGGTTTTCATATCTTTGTATGAACATTGGACATGCATAAACGAGTGTAATAGATATTCATCTTATCCGTTTTAATAAATTTATAAACGATTTAATCTCGAACCGTTTTAACGCCAGTCATATAAAACGTTCAACACAATTTATACAGAGTGTTATCGTCAGTTCACGATCGTCTGCGATTACCGTAGACGTAAATCGATATTTGAATTATTTATTTTCCGCAAGAGCCGCGACCCTTGCCCGGTCGATGAGAAAAGGAAAAAAAAACGCCTACCGACATTTGATTTTCGAGGTTTTTTTTTTTTTATATAGACCTAATTTTAAATTTAGATTTCCGCCTATAAAGAACATTTCACTATAATTTTATTACCATTATTATACTATGCACATAGTGGTCCGAACATCGCAGACAAATGGCTTGTGAATTTAATCTAAAGTAATCTAGCGTCACAAGTCCCGAATGGAGAACCGGAGCGAGTGGATTAGGTTTTCTTATATTATATTTTTAGATTGCATTTCTCTAAAAACTCCGCTATAGTCGAAACTCTCGTAGCCGTTACACGTGTGCTGCGTTTGTCGCCTCAACGCACATCCAAATTTTCCGAAGTACATTCAGCTGTTTATAGATGTTTTAGAACGTTTTATGTACGCTTTATTAGATATTGAGATTAATATTTCATTTTGAATAATGAAATCGATCGAATAAATGCGGCACAACAGATTAATAAAAAGGTCGTGTGTTCGAATCAAGAGTACGAAAGGTCGTATATTATGTACGCAAAGTTCGAAGATATGTTGGTACACGGCAATAAACCGGACATGCAGAAAATCGTTATTTGATTTTATGCGATGATTGCAAAAAAAGTTATAAAAAATTCATTATATATAAGCAATAAAGAACTAGAATAATAATCCATGAGCTTAAAAAAAATAAATCCAGACTTGCGGTCAATATTATAATTATCGAGTATTCGTACGAGGAATATCATAATCAATTTAAGGTTGAGTTTTTATTATTGTTAGTTTTAAAATATTCAATCAATATATTTTACTTACTTTTTTTTGTATTTAAAAAATAATCGATTAGAAAAGTCTCACACCGTAGTTTTTTCTCGATATTTTCATTATTTCTAAATTAGATATAAACATTCTTAAATTTTGATGTTTCACAAATTTATAATTCGTTTAGAAATTAACACATTGAAAAAAAACCAACGTACAAGTACAGATAATACCGATCTTACCTTGTTACTTTTTATGGTAGGTTAATTCATTCTCATACTTAAGGTAACAATACAAAGTTGTTCCGCGTGAACGCAAATTTGCTATGTCACACGGTTGTAAGACGGAGACAACAAATGCATGAGTTTAGCGTACTCTTAATTTAAATATGTATTCGTCTTATTATTATCATTATTTATTTAAAGACGAGTATTAAATATGCATTTACATCAACATTTAATTTGTCTTTTTTATAGTTACTTAAATTGTTATTTTTTGTACATTAGATTATGGATTCTACTCTACATTGTGTAATGACAAAATAAACTTTTATTTTTACACTAGCCAATATTAAACATAATAATATTAAGTAATAATTTTTTTTTTTTTTAAATTTATTTATATTTTCTACACAGCATACGTATAATAATATACAAGGCAACCAAATTCATTCAAAATTATACACGAAACTATAGTTTATTGTTTAAAATACGGTTACCATAGAAATCGGGAACTTTGCACGCTCGTAGATTGGGCTATCCTGTCTTTTTTTTTTATTTCATCCGTTTCACCAAGGTAACTCATAAATAAACAAAAATACCAATAACTCTGTATCACCTCCCCATCCCTTAGGTCCTGAATATGGGGGAGGGAGAAATCACCTATACATTATTCCTAAAATACAACCACGTCTATGCAAAGTAGTTTGAGCAAGAAATGATAACAAACATAATTTTATTAAATCAGTTTATTTTTTTCGAACATAATAATATTTTGACCTTTCAAAAATATAATAAAATACTGTTTGTTCGTAGAAGAGGTATACCAACCATGTTCGTTCGATCATCTTTCGTAGACAAGACAATTGAAACATAAGTGTATTTTATTAGGTAAAATACAGAGTGTCTTACAGTGTTATTGATATGCTGAAAACAATCGATAAAAAATAACTTTGTTTTTTTTTTTTCACTTTTTACAATTTTCAAAATAGCCAATTTGGAAAATATATTATACAATTTTCATGCATCGTGCATTGTTATCTGATAAATAGTTTCTTAGTAATAGCCGTTTTAATATCTAGAGAAAGGTGTTAAAAATGAGACTACCAATTTATACTTGATAGAAATGTTGAAATTAAAACGGCTTTTACTAAGAAGTTATTGATCGGATATGAATGTTGTATGATACGTTTAAATTTTTAGAAAAATATATTTTACAAATTGGCTGTTTTGAAAATTTTAATAACTCATAGTTTGTTTTTTTTTCCAGCGATTAAGGAATAAAAATAAACGTTTAATTTTTCTCTACATTCGTGTTCCCCCGACACAAAACCCGATTGAAAAAAAAAAGTGAATATTGACTTGAGGTAATAGCATATAGATAACACTGTAGGACATCCTGTATAATATAGTATAGATATATGACGCATTAGAATTCTTATGATTTCCGAATCATTTGACATAAAATCTCGGTGTTTGATTCCATGTACAGTGTACACTGTACACACACAATATTATATGCATCATATTATTGTATATTACACGTATTATCGGCAGGAGACGTTTTTTTTTTGTCCCCCCACAACCGATCGTGCCCATTGTTCCAATAACACTCGGGGATTAATAACACACAACGTTGTTTTACCGCAACACTGAATAATATATTATTATAATAGATACTTCGTGACGAAGACGAAAATCCTTGGCCTTAAACCCACTACGTGTACACACCTTTATTTATACATCGGGTCGTTGTCTTATAAAAAAAAAATCGAAAACCCCACGACAACTTTGAATCACACACATGATACAAGACTATGACTACCGCGATACTCGATAAACGATTTGTCGGTAAAAAATACGTCCTAGGTATTTTACCTATTAACAATACTACCTTGTAGTAGAGAGATTCTGATTAGCTACCTATTAATTATTATTTGTAGTAGAAGTGAATTGGGAGTTAAAAAATAATTGAACTTTTGTTGTGATGTTAAAAGTGTGGGGAGGAGGTAGATTATTGTAATCAAATAGTGTGATATAGTGGATCATCTATACTATCCACCTCCCTTTTCCTTCCTAAAAAACTTTCTAGTTACGCTACTGTTTACAATTAAAATAGAATATTACGGTCCGGAAATTGATGAGTATAGTTTATTAATAAAAACTAATAAATTAAGTTTTTCTGAAAAAATTTCAAGTCTCTACGAATAATTTGAACTGAATTATAACAAAAAAATAAAATTGAATATAATATAAAATAATTATTTTCGTGAATTTTCCCGTACTTTCTACGTTTTATTTTCGGTTTTTCTCGATTTATTAAATTAAACAATATTTGAAATGATTATAAAAAAAAAACAAATTAAAAAAAAAAAAAACACAGAAATCAATATTCTTTTAAAAGTGTCTCCCTCGACCAAGGTAGAATTTATCGTTTTTATGAAAACTGGACTTGGGAAAAAAGTAGTTGAGGTAATCTAGGTACATTTTAAAAAATAGCGTCTCCAGAATTTCAGTAGGTATCCTTCACATTACCTATTTTTATAAAATTGCTCAACTTAAATTTTTGTGTTAAGAGGACGTTATACCCACATGTGCTGTCTCAGTCCACCTAACGGGCGATGTAGCAAATCTATTATACGCAGACTGCGTATAGAACTCGCTTGATTTTGGTTTTAGAGTGAAATAAACTGTTATAAAATTAAAATAGGACAATATTCTGGAGGGCAAGATGATGCTTTTATCCTATTATTTCAATAATTATTCCAAATATAACGTTGAAGACACTGTTTGGAAATAAACACTAATTAATTGTTTTTAAATGGTTGTAACATTTCAAAAATTAAATTCAAACAAAGAATTACATCGTCTTTCTTTCCGGAATAATGTCCTCTTTTTATTTTATAATAAGTGCTTTCAATCTAAAACCAAAATTAAGCGAGTTCTACGTAATCTGTGTAAGGCAAATTTTGCTATATGGCCCGTTAGTTGTCCTCTTAATACAAACATTTAGGTTGATCAATTTTATAAAAATAGGTTAGCTCAAATAACAACCCATCCTATGCGTTTCGTGTAAAGTAAAGGCACGTAAGAATATCCGGAAAAAATGTTGTTCCCCTGCGTCTCCCCTAAAATCAAGCGCTGGACGTCATATAATAATTATTATATTGTTATTAAAATAGTATTATGCAATATTCCATACTTAGCACCTGTCAGTACCGCAACATTAGTTTCGAACCGTTTTCGTTGTATAAAGAAATATTTTAATTATATACTAGGGAAAAAATATTCGAATAGTATTCATTTGGATATGAGAAGGAATATTTGAAACAATTTTTCGTATTATTCCGAACAAAACACTATTCGGTCACGGAAAATAATATTCGAACGAAACGTTCGACAGTTCGTCCAAACTATCAAAAACCATCAATAGTATAAACTATTCGGAAATGCCCATCACCATAATATAGTAACACATAATGTGCATTATATTATGTGACGACAGCGTCATCAAAATGTTTTCAATATTACGTCGATTATACAATATTATTGTTATTATTATCATTTTTTTTTTTTTTTTTACAAACTCGCGTGTTGTTAACATTCGTTATTGATAATAATATTATTATTGTGTTACCTGCCTATATAATATTATTTTGAAGTTTTCACGTAAAAACATCACGTCATTAGTGTTTTGTGTCTGAATCACGTACATACACACACACACATACAAACATAATAATAATATGGGCATGTACAATAATATTATTGCGTGTACCTACGATTTTTTTTCTACTTTTTTTAAACGTTCCCGTTCAAAACATGAGTATAGGTAGAGGTAAAGTTATTATACATTTAACCTTTTGGACTTATTTAAGTTTTGACACATCGTCGACGTCGTTGCGAACGTTCTTCATTTGACGTTTTCCTCATCCGAGTTCAGCCCAATTATAATGTTATCGGGTTTTCGAATCAAGTTTTTCCATTTTATTCTCGACTATAGAAACTTTTATTTATACAAACAACAGAAATAAAAAAAAATAGCTCTGGATAAGTAAGTTATTTTTAAGGAGCAAAACCTCCTGCCGGACACAAAACTAGCAGAAACATTAGAAATGTGGACATGGCGTAGATTAACGAAGATTTGAAGTTGAACGGAAAGAAAGTCGAATAAGGAAGTGCTAGACATAGTGCAGGAGCCAAGATAATTTATCAAAATATTATAGACGAGAAGAATCGAACTTTTTAGTCACGTTATGTGACACAACACGGTTATTATAAATATTACGGAGGAGAAGATAAATAGGTAAAGAGGAACAGGACGACCGAGAGACAAATACCTGGGAAATATAAAGAAGTTATATTATCTTTATCAAGCTATGGAATAATGAAAAGATTAGCGGGACAAGAGAACAATTGTTACTGCGACAAGGCATTTAGAAGCCTTTAGGTAAATAATAATAGATACACACTTATGAATTATGTTTTTACAATTGTCTAATTTTTCAGTTGTCTAATTCGTACATCGGTGTAAATACTATAGGTAGGAAAGCTACCGGAAAGTCGAATTTAATCGCATTTGACTAAAAAAAATATTCGTCGAACACCCTATATAAATTGTAAATATTATATTATATGAGGTACAATTATTAAGACGATGATGTCGAGACCCCGATAACAGTCGATAGCTATCTCGATAACCCGAAATCCGTCAGCAGTCACTGTTATCAGGGCCCGCCCGTAACGTCTGTTTCGCTGTAATTATTAAACTACAATACTACGAGTACGTCAAAAAAAAAAAAAAAGAAATACTACTATACTACTATAATAATATATTTAAATTATATTATATTACAGCTAAAGTACAACAATTATTATTACTATCAAATAATAAAGTGCATTTAGAATTATAATAGTATGTACACACATAATCGAACGAATAACGGAATTCACATTAATTAATATTTTATTTAAATATTTAATTACTGTATTGTTGTCTTTTATGATTTGTGTACCTATATACGATAAAATAATAACCGAATTGACTAATATTGTATAGCGTCTCTTAATCCTAATCGTAATAATTATAATTATATATATATAGATACACAACAGCAACTGCATCTTTGTTTTTTCGTTGTAATTAATTAATTATTTAGTTTAATATCCAATCGTCGAAGCATTGAAATCGCAATGGAAAACGATCAGGAACTTGCAATTACTGTAGGAACCGAAAGTCAAGACATTTTATTGTAGATAAGTATAGTTTTAAAAAAGTAACAAATCACAAATACTTAGGGGTAAACATTAACGAAAACGTCAATAACCACGAAGAAATAAATTTAAGATTAGATATAAATTAGTAGCAGCAAATAATTGCTATTTAAGACTAATAACTCAATTTAAGTTAAGGACTTTTCCGTGAAGGACAAGAAACTTTACTATACAAAGTGCTGGTGAGATAGCCTTATACGCATATAGCGCATGGTGGATGCAAATAAATGAGCTATGTTCGAACGAAATGTCCCTCTAGGATATCCCGAGCAAAAAAGAACATCCAACGTAAACACGAAATAAGGACAAACCGAGAAATAGAAAAACTGTAAGAAAAGATAAATATAGTTGAAGTCTTCAGGACAAGTAAATTGAGCTGAGTCGGTCATATAGGTTGGATAGTGAGGTTACTGGTTTGATCAAAATAGAAATCGAACAGAAAACGACTATAATGATGACTCACTCAACGTGAGAGAAATAAGATATCCAAAAACTGCTGGGGATAGGCAATTGGTGACTGCGGCAATAGACTTGAATGGCCTGTAAAAAGCTCGAAGAAGAAGAAGAAGATTGCCAATATAGTGCACGTCGACTGCGCACTGCGTTTATTTTGTCGAAAGATTCAACAGTTTCCCGTTTGCCGTGATTTGTAAAAATTACCTAGATTACTTATATTTTGACGGGTTTTTAATTATTTTGAAATGTTTGAGTTTATTTGGTATATTGTTTTTTTCTCTTTTGTTTCAGTTTAGATTACGAAAGTTGTAAACATCTTCGATATTTTCTATTTTGTTTACCGATGTATGCAAATTAAATATTTTCAGGTAGAAAATTTAACACGGAGTTGGTCGTAATAAAATGTATTTAGTGCGGTAGAAAAAAAAAAAAAATGTTCATAGCAATGTTGTGATGTAATATTTCATACGCGTTTCAAGTCCATATTTTTGATAAATGTTAAAAACCCGAACGCGGAACAATATTAATTGTAATTAGTTTTTAGTGACAGAATATATTAACACGAATTTCGTTTTTAATTTTGTTTTATCGAAAAATCCGAACTATAATCAGAATCGTTATGTTTATATATTTATATTATATATACATTATAAATTACCTACTTTATATCCTAAATTCTCAACTTTATCCCTAAAACAGTAGCGTTTCACTCCCTCTCTCGACGAAATCAAATAAATTTCGACAACATGGACGAACCGTCGCTCATCGTCATCGTCGTCGTCGTTGTATAAGGTCAATGACTATGTATTAAAAACAAAAAACACAAAAAAGAAGAAAGAAAAAAAAAAAAGAAGAACTCAAATTGTAATGTATTTACCTTGATAAAAATCGAAACTATAGGTAGGTATAGTTTATTTTCTTGTCTATGCGGCAATACGGCAGCGGCTGCGGCAAACAATATAAACAGGAAGAATTGTGCGCTCTAGGTATATACAGAATGATTCTATTATCACGGACCAACGATTTTCTCGGAGGATTTTAAATGAATTTGACTACTGTTTTTTTATCTGTTTTCAACCATTATGGAATAGTTTAAGCTTTGTTTTAACACTATATTCTAAAGGTTCAATAGTCTCAATATTCTTAACGCCAAATCCGTGTATCTTAACTGAGGGCATACACTTTTGATTTTCAAATAGGAATTACACGTTTGAACTCCGCAAATTCGAACAAAGAGTATATTTCTAAAAATGTCACTCCATAGTATAATAAGGAAAAAAAAAATACAGAAATCAAATTCACTAAAAATCCTCAGATAAAATCGCTGGTTCGCAATAAATGGATCATACTGTATTTGTATACTTACTTACGGTCCGACAGATTTACACGCCTATTTATTATTTTATTTTTTATTGCACTCACGCTGCCGGGATTTCGTAATAACAGACACATTATTTCACGTTGTCATATAGTTTTTCCACTCCCACAATATATATTACAGGTATATATAGTGGCACAGAGCAATCCCGTGGACTGCGATTTGTTTTATTGTTATAGAACCGCCTGCAATTATATTATCATTCGTTTAAAATAAATGTACTATACATTTATGTAGGTACGTGCAGAGACACACTTTTGTCCGTTGTGCAAACAATAGAATATACGAAAAACAAGTGTAGATAAAATATTTGCCCCGGTGTCTCGGAGCTAATAGCTTGGCGTCTTAGAGTCTATAGAGTTTTTGAGAATTTCCACCGAAAAACTATCACGTTTATACATTTTTAATATTAAAAGTATTCTGAGGGGTTCGCGTGACAGACGGTGCAGCTTTATTTTTCAAAACTTTTCAGGAAATAAAAAAAAAAGTTTTAAAACTATTGAGAGTTCATTATAAGACTGATTTAAATATTAATTTAGCTGTATTAAACCGCGATAAAAAAAATATAATATGTACCTACAGTTTTGTTTAATTACATTTTTTTCGTGATGCGAGACGAAATTTGTAACCAAACATTTATATTCTATTCTCTTTTTAGATTCGGAGGGTTTTATAACGATGTTTATTTTTATTATTATTATTTTTTTTAATCTATGAGCAACTTTCATAGCAGTTGTCTTGCTCTGATTTTTAAATGTAATATTTTTTCTAAAAGGAAATTTTATTTGAGTGGTGCTTTAGCGAGGCTATTTTTTGATTTCCCGGAGCAATTTTCATAATAACTGCAGAAAACCGAGAAAGACGTAGGAAAAGCGGGAAAACTTATGTACAAAAAGAAACGTTGCTTTTTCGTTAGCAATTGTTTATCGTTATGTACAGATATAAATTAAATTTCCCTTTATAGCCTACTTTTCAAACTTTTAACCTACAACGGTGACCAATACGAAGTATGTCCGTCCTTTTTATCGTAAATCTACAACAATTTATCAAATTACTGACTATAGCAATTATAATATACGGACAATCGTATTTGTCTTGTTGTTGTACAAAAATACGAGAGTAATTCTGTCAATTGGAAATCAACCAGACACGAATTTCACCAAAATGCGGAACTACTTGGAACTGACCTAGATATACATACATTTTTAAACAATAAACATACACTGCATGTGATATACATACCACAATAAATAATTAAGAAGACGAAACAACTTTACTTATTAGAACGTAAATTATCGCGTTTTTATTTTGAAATTAAGAGGTTGAAATTTTTTTTTTAAATTTAAATAGGAGAATACTTTCAAGGGTATTACATTGCATTTATTATAAAAACAATTGGCTTATAAAAAAATTACGGTTATACGAGTTTTTGCATTTTGTACTGTAGCTGTCACTTTTGCGTAAACTCTTAATTTCAATCTTAACGCCACAACTTTCGTTCTAAGTAACATAAATTTGCTCGTTCTCTGTTAGTTAGACTGAGCTACGATGGATACGAGCTTGGCGTTCTCTTTAGATTAATCAATATAGAGGGACTTGAATTATTTTCGGGAGAAGTCTGTGTAGTTTAAAAAGTCTCTTTCGTATGGCCTTAGCTTAAGGAAGTCAATAATAACAATAATAATAATAATAACAAAAACCATTTATAGGTATGCAATAATACTTTAAGTGATTTTAAATGGTTTGTGTTTCAAGAACATATTATAACGAAAGAATTTTTTTGTTTATATATTATGCAGCCGTAGTTATACATGTGTAAGTATTATGCACTGCAGGTTTTTGTTTTTGTTTTTTGTTTATATAAACAATTATTATTATAAACTTGAGGTCATAATAATAATAACCAGTGTGTTAAAAACGGTTGTCAAGTACATTTTTAAAAAATCCGTTTTAATTTTGACTTACATATCGCGCGATGGTATACATAGCATTTAAGCTACACCGATCGAGTTTAGCTGGTACTTATATACACCAAGTATATTATTTTTATATATGTATAAGTTAGACATGTGAAATATATTGTTTGAGGGAAGAGTGCATTCGAAATTTCGACGACGTGATTGGATGCGGGGTTTTGAATTTGCTTTACAAATTGCCAAAATCTTGAGGTGGACGTTAAAGGATGTGAGTAAAAATAAATAGCGAAGTGAAGACAATAATTTATACTCATAATAAATGTTATTTTGGACTGACAAATCTACTGTGTTCCAGAACACCTATACTTTTTAAAACTCTGAAAATACAAATGTATCGAACGTTTACAAAACCGGTGGTAAACTGATAACTAATAAGTCAAAAATACGGAGGCCCTGGAAAACCAATAGGAACTCACTAGCTGTACGTATTTTAAAGAAAGGTATATACTTAGGAAAATACATCGTAAATACACGTATACTCGTAAAAGGGGATTGGCGAATCTTGAATAACAGGGAGTTAGTAGAAATGTATCGAAATCCGAATACTTACTGTAGCTGTAGACTATACGTGTGTTCCTTGATAAATTCGATTATCAATCAGATGACACACCGGATTGCATATCTAATTGAAAGCCAAGGAACACCGATTTAGAACGCAAACTGCTGTGTCATGTGATTTTAAAAAATCGAAATAACTGTTTGTTAATAATATGAAATTTTAATAAATTATATTAATACAATTATAATCAATATGAGAGATTTTTCGTGCAACGTTGTGTTAAATTTATTATAATAATTACATGAAAAATAAATTAAAAGTGTTGCTTTGTTGTTATTATTGTTATTGAAATAAAATAATAAAATAAACAAACATGAACAATTAATGTAAAACGGAAAAAAAACGGTATGGCTAAATTATGGTTTCATAACCATTTAGCCGTACCACATGACCACATAATTACGACAACACATTTCCATCGTCAGGCGCACCGTCTAATTCGTAGATTGATCATCCGATGCATTGAGAAGCAATTTGATTAGTAATCAGATTAATCGAATTTGATGAGGAACATCGAAATACATCGGATTTCTTATCTGTCACACGCATCCTAAACACACGGAATCCGTTTGTTATAAGAATACTTATTTGAGCAGATTCGCATGTGTATCATTGTTAAGAAAGCGTCCGAGAAATCACAAGACCGCCCGAGATTAAGACGAAAAGACAGGGTTA
Organism: Cinara cedri; assembly: GCA_902439185.1. Taxonomy (NCBI): domain Eukaryota; kingdom Metazoa; phylum Arthropoda; class Insecta; order Hemiptera; family Aphididae; genus Cinara; species Cinara cedri. Next base: position 1,086,722 of record CABPRJ010002382.1, on the reverse strand, counting down.
AGGAAGATGTGGAAAACGTCAACTCACTGGCGAATCGGAGAGAGTTGTAACTGGAAAGGGAAAGTTGTAGCCAGTTATGCTGGACGGCATGGCCTTTGCGGGCCCCCACCGTAATATTTCTGTCTTTCTAACGGACAATGTAACAAAAATGTGTGTGCGTAAAACAAATTAAATTTGTTGTAATAAGTGTGTTATTTCTAAAACCGTTTCAAAGGCCTTTTCGTTAGTTTTACGTGAACATACGTTTAACGCTAGAAAGAACGAAGGAAGTTAAAAGGGTATTGGCGACACCTGTCTGAATTGATTTATTTAATGACAACTGCTAATAAAAAAAAAAAAAAAAAAATGTGTTCGTTTTTAAACGTCGAAATCATTGCACCGGCGGCGTATTCCCCGGGAGATTTCATATCTCACCGCGGTGCACGGAGTCTGGCAAATACGTTTTACGATTATTATACTGAACGTTCGCACATCAACAAAACATAATCGTAAAACAATATTGCGCATTGTTTTATATTTACTGTTCAATTGATATTTTCTCAATATCGAATACGTATATAGTGCGTTCGGGCATTGTTCGCAGAACATGCGATTGTCGCGATCGGTTTTTTTTTTTTTTTTCGATTTATTAATATTATCGAAATCACAATCGAATATCATGATATTCGTGTACGCCAGAACCGGAGACGTTATTACGCCTGTATAGCACCCCGCAAATATTATAATAATCGGTAATCGTCAAACGGACGTAAATTATAATACGGGTCATCGTTTGTAGGTTGTGACACGTCCGTACGTTATTGTCGCAACGAAATAACAGTAATGCGCGTAAAGCCATTCGGTTTCTTACGCGCGCGATAATTAATCCGGCCGGAAGGTGGCGCGTCGGCAGTGCAAGGAGGTGCGCGTTGCGCGGCCCCGCGTTGCCATATTATAATGCACACGCACCCGCAACGGGTATACCGCGTAAAGCGGTGTCCGTTAAGCGCGCGGGCAAAGTCGTTTGCGTTCGAATCGTAACCACTATACGCTCGCGCGCAATCGAACGGCGTCGCGCCTTAGACCGCTGACTCGGCGGCGCGTGCCCATTAATGCAAAGTGCCCGATAATATTTTTGTAATAAAGCCGAGCGTAAAAAACGGCGCGTCGCGAGGATTTACCGCAACGCCGGCCGATTAGATAAATCGTTGTTCGACCCAACCGTTGTATAACAATAACAAACGTTATTGTTTAGCGATTGCGCGACGCGCCCGCGTATCCATTATATTTTCATTCCGAGCGACAGCCCGACCGCGCACGCCGTCATGATTATTGGTTGTGCCGCCGCGCGTTCGTTTACGATAATCGCTGTTGACGATATTAACGGGCACGTTGAATCGCGCGTGTCGCCGCGTATACCCGCGTCCCTGCGGTCATTCGGAACGGTTTATAATTGTCCGTAATAACAATACCGATTTATTGTTTTTGTTTTTTTGTTTTTTTTTTTTAGAGTTTTATATTACGCGGGAGCGCACGTGCGAATTCTGTCGTCTATCACGATACCGGCGCGACGTTTCGGATTGGTTTTTTTGTAAACGAAATCGAACTTCCTCCTGAGCGGACCAAATAGTTCCCGCGGGATCGAATTATCCCGGGGGACGTTACTAGAACCGCGAGGACAAATATCGGATAAAAATAATAATAATAATAATAAAAACCGGTTCCGAATTTGATCCAGCGGGGACGTTTTGATCCGATTAAATTATCGGATTTTTTTTTTTTTTTTACGACACTACACGGATCAAAATACACCGCAAAAAAATCGGACCACGGAGACGATCAACTGATCGAAAAGATAAAAATCCCGATCAATGTGTCCTTTTATCTATTACGTGTTATAGTTTTACTGTAATGTAAAACAAATTTTTGGTTAGAAAAAACGCTCCGATTAACTTTCCATAGACCCCTAAATTTTTAAAGATGCAGATTTTTCCCTACTGGCAGTACTTTATTTGAATAATTTTTCGGAATGTGTTGTAGAGACGGTCCGTCGACTCTGCACGATCTTCGTATGCGAAGAAGCAACTATCGCTTGCGCAGTCCTACGGTTCGGAGAATACTGATAAAGGATTTCCATATCCATCTCTACAAAATTCAGTTGGTCTATGAACTGAAACCAGCAAATCACGGGGAAAGACGAACATTTACCGAATGGATTTTTGGTGGACAATAACAGGATGAAGCCTTTTCATGACGAATAATCTTTAGTGACGAGGCACATTTCCACCTCTCTGGGTACGTCAAATCACAATCTTATGTGAACAAATCGCGAACTATTATCGAATTTTAGATGGAGATCAGGAGAGTAATCGGTGAAATTAACGAGAACGTCTGCGATCGAGTAATTGTCAATTTCAACGATCGGATGATTGCTCGCCGACGCTCGGGAGGTGGTTATATAATGGTGGATGTGATTTTTATAAATAAATCGGAGGTCCTTGTGAATGTAAATAAAAAAAAGACAGATATACTTCGCACGTTGGTGAACCACTTTTGTAGGTGAGAACTTAGGAAGGTAGAGGGGAAAGTTAATGTATATCTGTACGCAATGATTAATTATTGCTAGCGAAAAGCGATAGTGAGCTTAGTTCGGTTAATAGTGTTGCTTTGTCAACAATATATTTTTATGTTTCACATTATACATTTTCTTTAATAATATTTGTTTAATACTGTATTTATTTTCCCAGGTTTTCCCCATTTATTGGGAAAACTCCCGGGAAAATTAAAAATGGAAAATATGCTGTATTTGATACTTTAGCAAGATTTCTGGTAGAATTTTTGTACACACGGTATATAAAAAAAAAAAAATTCTCAAAACGATAGTAACTTTATACATCACTGTATATTATTTATAATGTATTATGAAACTGTGTATATTAATTATTATCACGGCTAATATTATTATTATTATTGTTGTTATAAGTATTACATGTATATATCGCAAATGATCTTATCTTTTTTTACGTTTTACCTTCGGGTATCAGGTCTACGGGTCAATGTATCCAGATAGAACCTTCCTTTAATTTAAAAATTATTTTTATGTTATCTTACGTCCGTATTGTAGTAATACGTGCATACTGGTTTATTCAAAAAAAAAAAAAAAAAATAGGAAGCGGAACAATTCGGAATACGGACAATTAAAACGAATGTTTTAATTTATGTTTATAGCAAATATTAAAATATTATATTAATTAGCAAAAATTAAATATTTCCTACAGCAGAAAAATATTGACGAAAATAATAGCATTGTCTCGGTCAAAGGTTAGTAAGTTTACGATATTATAATTATTATATTGTCTAGTGCAGTGGTGCGTATACATAATTTTTGTATGGGCGAGAGCGCAAACAATTTCCTTGTGCGAGAAAGTTTTCTTAAACCTATATACAAATTCGAGTAAATTGTGTACAATAAAATAAGGTGGCACTAGGGGGGGGGGGATTTGACCTCAACCGTCGTATACGGCCATGATATATCAAATGTATTTTTTTATTTCGGAATTTTATTTTGAAACAACAAAAACCGATCTAAAAATGTCATCCGAACCGTTTCGGTTTGTTCGATATAATATAATATTATTACAGTTAAATTTAACAAGTTTCGAAAAACTGAAAACAAAAAAAAAAAAAAAAAAAAAAAAACAAACACGAACGAACGCTCGAAATGTCTATCAGGCGTTTCAATGATTTAATTGAACGTATAATAACATACAATAATTAAGTGAAACGTTTCAGTGTTCTATTTTTAAAAATTCAAAAGATAAACAGTTCTATGTATGAGCAAGTAGACTATAGACTTAACTATTCAATTAATAACTGCTATTTAGTCGAATAATAAAAAAAAACGTTAGTAAAAGTTAAAGTGTTTTGTTAAAAAAAAAAAATGCATTAAAATTATAAAGTTGTTCGAAGATTTGTTTTACCTAGAGTAATCGCAAAACTATGATCTGAGAGTGTCAATGTATATTTGAGATTTTATTTATGGTAGGTACTTATTTTTTGCGAGAATAACGTATAAATAGGTTGTTAAAATTTGTCCAAACTTCGGGTGCACACTGCCGAATTCCTCTCCAAAATTAGAGACTGTTACACTTTATTGTGCCCGTTATCTTTTTCCCGTTACTTTTTAGCGGATCTCTTTGAACAAAATGAGCTTACACTCGGGAATTTGATAATTATTTTATAGGTTAATTATAGTGATAAAAGTTGTATTTAAATTCACATTGAAATGAGTGTGTTTTTTTTAGCTTTGAACACTCTTACAGACGAGGGAGGGGGGCATAGCGAAATGGTTGTAATGAAATCAGTAGAATGCAATTATATTAGATCGGTGTCAAAAATCTCTATTTGGGGGTTCCGATTATTAACTCTGCCACTATCATTTTTATGATCAAATTTTATAATTACTTTGAAAGTAGTATAATCAATTTTAGGTACCTATTAACGTATTACTGTATTATGATAGTATTCGGTTATTTATTTTATTGTTATTTTGTATAGTTGGAATTCAATGAATATTATTATTATTATTATTGTTGTTCGCAAAAAATATTTCTATAATGCAAAATAGGTGAGCGAAAATTTCACTCGAGTGATGGATCTCTGTTGCTCAGGGGTGTTTTTAATGTCGAATATTTTAGTATACATTTTTATCGGTATACAAACATCGTACAATTCAAACGTGTAAGGTAATAGTATTTTTATATTTTATAAATTTACTAATTAAATATTTGATGTACATTTTATACACGGTGATTCTTTTGTCGTTGAACACAGACTATTTCGCAAAGTATTGACTTTTTCAAAAATAATTTGTTTGAAAATTTATGAAACAAGCAGTTTTAAAATGTTACGTTTCCATTATTTTTTCCCCTATTTTTAGGGGTAAAACGACTACCAGATTTTGACGTTTATACGGTAAGCTTTATTAAAAGTTCTATAAATTGAGAGAATATCAGTTTAAATAAATTTTGGTATTGACATTTTTTATTTCCGTCAACCCATGCACGAAATATTTCAGTTTTAAGTTCGAGTGGTGCGGGGGGTGAACTGTCATTTATGTGGCGGCACAGCGCGCGGAGTTCCGCGATAAGGAGCAGGATGAGAGAGTCAGGGAGGCTGAGGCGAGGGCCAATCGTCATCCGACTGACTAACATCTCTAGGAATCAAGACTAGTGATAACGGGAGTACTGCCATCGGCTCAAGATCACGTACAGGTTAGGTTAAGATAGTGTATTGTTAGAAAGTGATGCGGGCCACACTGGTGCAGATCTCTATTACTAATATTACAGAGCTCTGTTATATTTATTAGCTAATTAGCTCACAGGATTTTACTAAACACTTAATTATACTCTTTAATAATCGATGGCAGTAGTGAGGTAGCGATGGGAAAACTGATTTCCACTACTATCGGTTATTCCGTTATAAAAAAAAAAAAAAGATCATTATTACTGTGAATTATATTTCTTGTTTAAAATCGAAAGCAAATAAGTTTGAAAACAGATCTAGGGCAAGCCCAGTAGAATTAAAAATTTTTTTTTAATATTTTTACTTCACGTGCAGTTTGTGTTTATTCTCAACGTTTTCCTTTAAAAGTTTTTCGTGATTTTCGGATAAACTATATGTATAAACGAATGTTGAGAAATCACGACAAATGACCTGTTCGAAAAATATTTTTTTTTATCATATACCTAAGTAGATACTCACCTAATATCACAAGTCAGTATATTAGTGAACGTCTTGTATACCTCTATATTATTTTTTCTACCCGGAAAATCGTCGTTCTTCTATTATAGAAGAGAAAAAAAGAACAAAATGAGTTCGTCGCTCAGCTCCGTTAGGAATATCTAAAAATACAAATCTGCAGATGACCCCGAGTACTCATATCATGGTAATAAATGGTTGTTAGTTTACATAGGCGAGATTGAAGAAAACAACTGTTACTGGATATAGGTGTGCCACTGTTATAAGTGAGAAATTGGGAAAGTATGATACGTGAAGTTATTCAATTTATACATGTACATAACAATAAACCATTGCTAACGGAAAATTATTCTGAATAAAATTTGGTTATATAATTTTTTAATTTAGTTTTCAGTGGCACAACCAGAATATACATATACAAAAAAAAACACGTTGTCATAAATTTGTATTACTTAAATAAGGATGGAAAGGGGGTGTCCGTACACCCAAAACACACCACTCGGTTGCGCCACTGCCGTAAATTTTATGATTTTTGTCAACATTTTATCTTAAAACGCTTATGAAAAAACTATTACATTACATTTAACTTTCTCTTTGACCATTAAACATTCAAGCATTTCTGTTTGGTTAAACAATTTTATCCACTAACAAAAAAAAAAAATAATAATAAAAATAAAAACTAGAAAATATCACTCAGCTCAATAATCGACAGAATGTTTTAAAAAGTTAATATGTCTAGAAAAAGCTATTATGTTGGTATTCTTTAAAAGTTTCAAGACTTCATTATGATTAGTTTTCACCAAATTACAGAAAAAAAAGTCATTTATGTTGTAAATGTATTTATTTTTCCTACGTTTTTTTCCCAATTATTTGAAAAACTACTTAGAAAATCTATAACTGATATTTTTACTCAATAAAAGAACAAAATAATTTTTTATAAAAAATACTACTCATAAATAAATCTAAAAACCGCTTGGAAAAATCTAAAAATTACGTCCCCATGGATCAACTATAGAAACAAAATACAACAAAAAGGTCATAGTAATTTTTTGATTTGAGCAAGATTGCTGAATAGAAAGTTATAGACATCCACGTTCAAAATCTGAAAAGTTTTACTGTATATTATTATCGATATACGAGCTAAATATTTTTAATTTATAATTTTAAATGTGCGGTAGAGATAATATCAAACTCGTAGTTGTTCAAAAGAGCTACATGAGTAAGCTACATATACAACGCAGATCGAAAGCGTTTGTATTTTGTAAAGAGATATTTTTCACACAGTTAGGTACCTATATATAATATTATTATTATTATGTTTGTGAGTTTCTCGTTTTCAGAGTTGATGCAGTTACTTCTAAAAAAAAAAAAAGAAAAAAAAACCGTTGTATAATGAAAAATAAAAGTTTTATTATCTATTTATAATCATCGCAAAAAACAGGATTTTTCGTGTATACGCATATATTATTTTTATAGGTACCTATCAATAATATTTAACTTTCAATTTTCATATACTGGTTATTCGGAATAACTGAATTCGAAATAACTTCGAGTACTTATCTCTATAACTATAAAATAATAATATGTACCAGGTCCCACGCGAGTGTATATATGAACGTTGTACCTATACACTCACGTGGAACTAGTTTCCAATACATTTTTTTTTTTTTTTTAATAACAACAACAGCGTGATTTTGAAAGACGATTTTTTAATTTTACCAGCAGTATAACTTAAGCGTATTACTGTATTATTCTACACAGTGAAGTGTCGTAACAAGATGCACAAATTAGAAAATGAATTTGTAAATAAAATTATTATTAAAGAGAATCGAGAACTGTATATTGTAGAAAGTCGAGTGTAGCTACACTATTTTATTAATACACTTAAAATTTATGCGCATTGATAATATCTGTAGGTAATTCGATAATTTTTTTATAATCGTAATTCTCTATCGATTATATTAATATATAATTATTATTTGCTAGCGCGTTCGTCTTATACAATAAAATTAACGCGTACCCTATCATGATTTCAGATTTTTTTTTTCTCAAAAATTAATTAAATATGTTATAATTATATGCGCCGTGTACGTTTCCAATGTTGTCATTTTAACGTACTAAATTACACGATTTTCGAGCCATAGCTTATAAGTTATAAATTATAATACATAGTATATAGGTTTAATCGAGCCCTCGATAAGACACCCATTATCTCGGTGATTATTGACTTTTTCGAAATTTGTTTTTTTAGAACCGTTTGGAAACAAGGAGCTCTAAAACGTTAAATAACTGTATTTTTTTGTAATTTTTAGGAGGCGAAACAACTGCCTTTAATTTTCGATTAGCGACCTATACTATAAATTCGGTGAATAGTTGACGGAGGCTTAAAATATATTTTGTGATTGACATTTATTATTTCCGTCAACCCGTTGACGGAAAATGGGCTCGTCAATGGGCAAGCTAAAATTAAATATATCAACACCAAAATGTATTAAAATTAAAACTTCCTCAATTCCTGGGATTTTCGAATATAATTCGAAAATCACAAGCGGAAAGTGATTTTACTCCCTCCACAATTTGGGTGACAAATGGTAATATAACGTTTTAGAATTGCTTGTTTCATTAATTGTATATATTAAAAAGCTATCCTAAGATAATTTGGAACGCGTGCAGCCACTGTTATAGGTAATTTAATGTACCTGTAAGTAATGATAAACCATTGCTAATAAAAAAAAAAAAAAGATTCTGATCGGAGTTCAGTTAATAATGTTGATTTGTCAACAATATATATGTTATATTGTGGTAAAATAACTAAATAGGCATTGTATATTTTCATTAATAATATTTGTTTAATATTGTACCGATTTTACCGTTTTTTCCATCTACTGGGAAAATCAAAAATTGCTATACTTAACGTACCTTCCCAGTCCGATTTTCTTTCAGAAAAGGTGCTACACATAAAAATTGGAGTAAGATTTCTGGTAGAAAAGTTGTCCACAGAAAAAAAAATAGATTTCTGTAGAAAGTTAATGTTTCCCGAGTTAATAAGGGTCTTTCGAAGATTGATCACTCTGTAAAATATATAATAAATTTATGCACAAATATATAATTGTATAATATTATACCTACCAATACTGATGTAATACATGTATTGTTTTCGGTGATTTCCACTGAAATTATTTACAGAATTTTCGTTAAAATTTTGTTTTTGTCATAATCTGTGTGCTACTCGGATATTTCGATTACCACATAACGAGTATAAATGTTTACCTATACCATAATACAAAATTATCAATTCGACAATAATATTGTGAGTTATTTGTCTTTATTATTATTTTTTATAGCATATAGAGCCGTCTCATATTTTATACGCTAGACGGGAGAGAGAGGTTATACAATTTCTATATTATGATTTGTTTTAAATTAAATTACGTCATAAATTCACTATCTGCAGTTCGTCAAATAAATAAAACAATGATTATTGATTGCAAATTTTATAAACCTAATGTAATGCTCAGTGTGATGAATGAAAAGGGCTCGAAGTATATTATCAAGACCTTCATAAAATATGTATCTTTTTTCTTTTAAAATTCTTTTATTTATGATTTTTACGTTACGACTTTAAACAAAATCGATTATATAGTTTATTAACCTAGCTATAAAACGTTTCACGATATTAGAGACTCGATTGTAGCGCGACCTTATTTTTAATTTTTATGAAATAATATGAAGAATGTAGAAAAAATGTTTTAAATAAAATATCACCGTGTTGTAAATCTACATATTTTAAGATAATATAACCAAAAAAATATTTTTCGGAGGAAATAATCCAGAATCGTGAATCGTTGAGGATTTAAAAAAAAAAAAAATTGTTTCAAAGATTCTCTTGCCGGATATCCCGTATCTCTTTAGGTTTTGTTTACTAACCCGAAAAGTATTTTATGTAGAGAAAAAACTCATATTGTCGTCTCCGTGACAAAATTACGCAAGTCGATTTTTAGACATTTTTCAGGGGAAGGAAAACTGTTGTGTGGTATTTTCGGTAGAAATGTTTGGAATACTTCATTATTATAAAAATAGCTGCTTTTTGTTTTATCATTTTTAGATAGAAATATTCGGAACATTCTTAGAAATACACAAGAAATGCAGACAAGTATTTATTCCAAGGCTTTTTAAATAAGTTTATGTAGTCAAATCGTGGAATTATCAGAGAAAAAGTAAGTATAAAATAAAATTTCGAGTTACACGGTTTTGCCACGGAATCGACGATACTAGTATAACGAATAGTTTTTTGCGCTACACTTTGAACAATATATTTTCCGCAGTAGTGTACGGTATAATTACATAAATGGACAGTCGTGCCTATAGCAATAATAATAGCTCGTTTAAGTATAAGCATACGTATAGTAGCGTCCAATAATGTGCAATCACAAATAATTCTAAAAATAACACGCATACATTTCGTTGTACAAAACAGTTACTATAGTCAATATTGTGAAAAATATGAATGTAAAGTAAGATAGTTATTATGACCGATTAGGCATATCGTTTTAAAAAATGTTGAAAAAAATCTCTAAGTGCATGACGAATTTGATAATTTAGTTCGTTTGTAGGTATAATATATTATTGTTCTGCAGCATTCATAAAATTTATTTTGCATAATTTTATTACCATTTTTGGGTTATTGTTTTTTTATATTTTAAAAGGTTTTAAGTTTCAACATTTATATGCAAATTTTAAAAATCGCAGCATTTAAACACAATGTGTTTAATCGAACTTTGTTTTGAATCGTTTTTTGTTTGAAAGAGTTTTGTTAGCACTTTTGTTTATTTTATTTGCAGGATAGCGCCTCCAGACATAAAACGAGAGGTAGCGGAAAGATGGCAGAGAAAATAAAACAACAATCTAACATAAGACATCTCTTGATTCATGATGGGTAGCTAGCTGATTAAGTAAAATCTTTTTGAGGACAACCAGCTGCATATCACAAGCAACCAAAGCGATACAGAAATAGACCTACAAGGAAGAAAAAAGCGAGAGAGAGTAGTTAATTCACAAGACCATTATCGGTGTAGATAACCGTAATTTACAGCTATGAACGGTTCCGAGAGAAAGAATTAGCTTTTAGCATCTATCTGGGAGTTGTCTATGTATGTATCTTGGTTGACTTGGAAAACGCTGAACAGACTATTATCAAGAATTATACGGAATCACTAGTGCGTATTAAGTTATTAACCAGGGTCGTATTTAGTTAAACTTATAAATAAACGTGCGTTTAATATACGTATTACCATAATCACGTGTTTAAAGAGTTTATTCAATTTGACATATCGAATAAACTCTAACTCTGGCATTAAGAAATGCATATAAACGACAAGTGGATTAATATTTTTACCAGAAATTTAATATCAAATGATATAATATGTAAAATTATTTATTAGCTTTAGATAAAAACTAGGAATGTTGTATTGATTCTACTGTAGTGATTTTTCGTGCCTGTAAACAACTTTTCAACCAGAAATTTTGTTAAAATCTAAAACCTCATAGGAACTTTCTGGTAGAATTTTTGATCTAGTTGGTACGTTGAAGAGCCATTTTTCATTCCATATAGTTTTCCTAACAAATTGGAAAACTGGCAATATTGCAACTTTTTATAATTAGTTTTAAATGTGCGAATTCGTGTGAATTGACCTTCTATTCAAACCCCAAGACAAAATCATTACCTGTATCGTGTCATCGTTTCTTTTTCGTTATTTTAACTTTCGAAAGGAATATAAGCATTTTTAAATGGTGATATTTCACACACTACTCATATCTATCTCGCTTGAAATTAAAACTCCGAGAAAAAAACGACGACGCGACACAGACAATGTTTTCATCTTTGGGTTTGATAATAGGCCAATTCGTCGTAGTATTAAGACTGCTGGCACAAAGTCGACTCTACCAAACGCAAATTTACTATTTCGTACGTTTGCAGGGCGGGGACAGCACACGCGGGTGGTATAACGTCCTTTTAACGATATTCTTATGGTCGGAAATATGTCGGATACCTTGTACATACGTTATTGTTTCTAAATAATTACTATATTTTTTAATATCTGTGATATAAGTTATTCATCATCGTAACGTTGGCTGCGATTATGCTAACGTGCATTATTATGTATTATGTATTACTGATCATTTTCTCGGCGCAGGTTTTCCTTTTTGGCGTAGGTACCTCTCCTATACCTCTCCTATCCGACTATGCGTGAATCAACATCGCTATGCTTAATCTCGGATATTTTACACACCTACCGCGTTTCGAATTAACCCATATCGTAAAGATCCCCGTACAGAATAATGACGTGCGTCCAAAATAACGTATTAATAATACGATGGCGTTGGCGTACACACTATTATACAGTGTTGCGGATTTACACTGAAAATACATGGAGATATTCGTTTTATTAATACATCACACATACAGTTATCTAATACACGTGTTCATCATATTTTACTAATATATGATGCGAGTAATTTTTTTTTTTTTTTTTGTATGTGTCTGTGAGCAACTTTTCTACCAGAAATCTTGCTCCAATATATCATGTGTAGTTCCTTTTCTGAAAGGAAATTTTATCTAGTTAGTGCATTGGGAAGGTCTTTTTTTTTGATTTTTCAAATGGTTTTCAAAATAATTGGGACAAACCGGAAACAAAAATATTTACGGCGTACGATTTCATTATTTTAAGTTTTTACGTTCGATGGTGTCTACCATAAATATTGTTCAAATAGAAAAACAACAAGAGCCTTGTTTGATGCATTTTTAATGTGGTTGGTGATTAAGAAAGTTGTCTTTCGATTTTCCTAGTAGTTTTCATATTAATTAGGAAAAGCGGGGGAAAAAAACGTAAAACCAAAACTGACAAATTTAAGGCGTTGCAATTTTATTATTCCAATTTTTTATGTTTTCTTCCAAAAGTTAATGTTAAGGTAATGTAAAATGTTTTCTACCATCCGAGTTGCATTTGTGATTTTTTTCGGCGACTGTTCCGAGTTGCGTCCCCGAGAATATAATACTATAAAAATTCCTTAAATTTGAACTTATTATTTACAAAATACAACCCTCTGAACAATTTAAGAATTGTTAGCTATCAATTTTATCCAATTCAATTTCAACTGTTAGATATTCTATATTTTCGGTAATTTACTCGTAAATATTTGGGTACTAGCAAAGTCTTATCGATATCTTATTAATAAATACCATTTTACAATTTATTGTTGGAAATTAATTGGTGTTCATGTTAACGTTAGTTACACTGTGATATTACCAATATTTGTGAATTGCAACTTCGCAACAATATAATAATGCTAAATCATGAAATCATTAAAATGTTTAGTGAAAAAAAAAAAAAATTAGAAAATTATATATTGTATTATCAGTGGACACAAAATTGCTTTTCAAAAATGTTTAAATGGTGCCCAATGTTCAGAGATGGTCGTCTCGTCTTCAAATCGTTTATGTATTTAAATGTTATTTATAACACCTCGACGTAACATCCATATTTTTAACCACAGCATTTGTATAAATGACAGTTCTGTACAAATTGGATGGAAAATATGTATACATCAATTATTAATGGAGATGCAATTCGGACAAAATATCATTTTTGGACGCAATTCAAATACTCCGAATATTATATATTTTAGGTCTTGTAACTAAATTTACTTTTTGTCTATCCTAATCGTAAATCCAATCGTAGGTGTATTGATAGGAAATATAACCGAATTGATTTTTTTTTTTTTTTTAATATAAAACGAAAAACGTTAAAATTATTTGAATATAGGTTTATATATAACCAGTTAATCGCGTATTAATTTTGTTCTAGGTATGTTTAAGAATGTAAAGAATCTACGAACATCGTATAAATTTAAAAAATAAACGACTCGAACGCTATAATATATAATACATGTTATAGCGTTTTTGTCTACTTTAATATTTATAAAAAAAAAAAAAAATTAACACATGTATCACCGCATTATTTACCTTTTTGTCTCTGCGGTCTTTTCATTTGGTTAATGCGAGAAGCATATTACAGTCTTTATTCGAGTCAAAGTTGTTTTTTTTTTTTTATTTCAATAATTAATATAATATTACACGGTTAGATGGACTGGCACTATATAAAAAATGTATTTTTTTTTTTTTTTAATAAACATCAACATTTTTACGAGAAATTTGTATGCACGAACATTAGCCAGATATCTACCGAATTTATTATATTATATACCAGCTACAATTACTCATTGCTCGCTGTTGCCCTGAAGGTTTAATAATAATAATTATAATAAATTAGTTGTCTAACTAATCTGGAAAAAAAAAATACTAAACCAATTTAAACATAAATAATAAAGAAAACAAATTTAAACAAATACGCGCGTATCACGAATAGATGTGAACATTAATCAATTTTTTTTGTTTTTACGTATTTATTTATAATCAACGTGTATTTGTAACCGCGAGTCTGATATTTCAGCATGAGCACAGTGGAAACGTGTATGGTGTATCTACCCACATAATAAACGGTTTATTTTGTAGGTTTTCTCCTGTCTATTATTATAAATATATATTGATATATTGTGCACTATGATAACATAAATGAAAACGATAAAACATTATACGTCGAGGGTATTGTATGCTTGCTGGCTGCTGCTGTCAGCAGGTTCAACAAAGACAGCCAATCAGAACACCACTTCCGGTACTTCCACTATACTATGTATCGTCGTTCTATTGGTTCGCATGAACGCCAAACTATATTTTGTTTTTATGCGATACTAGAGTTAAAATTCAACAAAATAGGTGTATTGTCGCGTTTTGATTGGAGGAAGATTTCTAGGAGAAATTGCGTACGCGGTATACAAAAACAATAAATATTATTGTAAAACCTATATATTCCTCGCTTCACTTAGAATCTAAACCAAAACCGACCTATAAAACTGAAATTTGAAATGGCTAAATGAGAATAATCGATTTATTATGAACAAATATTATATTGCTATCTATGGAATAAATAAAAAAAAAAACCAAAAAATGCATTTGTAGGAAGACGCCCTAGGATGATGTGGGCGGATGCAGCCACTGTTATAGATAATCTAATGTATAATTGTAAGGAATGATAAACCATTGCTTACGATAAAACGATTCTGAGCAGAGTTCAGTTGACAATGATACTTTGTCAACAATATATATGTTTGAACTCGATACGACAGCATCAAACACTGGGCGGCTAAATGGAGCTTGCACTCTACTAGAGTAGCGATTTGCTAGAGGAGTTCTATATTTAGCGTGTCATCATATTTTTGAATTCATTCTCCAAACTGCAATAAATGAAGAGAAACTGCATACGTCATCGGGACCAGATATTGCACATTTTTGAAAGATTTAAAAATGTTTAGAAGGAAGTTAGTACAGTAAACGTTTTATTCACAATACAGATAACAAATTTTAAAAAAAAAACTCTATTGCTAATACATAAAGACTTTTAATCATTTTGTTTGATACAAATTGTTGAAGTTCAGTTTAAAAAATATGTAATACATAGATATTATCTTCCCGTTTTCTTACGTTTTTACCGGTTTTTCTATATTTTTTCTCAGTTTTTCCTATTCATTAGGAAAACTCCTGAGAAAATTGAAAAATGACCTTCCTAAAATATTGATACCTTATGCCTAAAAATAAAAAAGAATAATTAATGATAACAGATCCTTGCTTTTTATTTCTGATATAATATTTGAAAGACTATGTAAATTAATATAAATTTATCTTTCCTTTATAGTTATCAAAATATGTATTTGCTTCACCACTTAAATGACTCATGAGCAGTGATGTGGCCAGGGGCGTTGGATATTGTAACTTCCGTGTTGCTTTTTTTTGCTATAGGTAAGGTTAAGAAGGTTGTAGAACGCTAAACCCCCTAGACACCTCTAACCTCACTATTGATAAATCCTGGCTACGCCTTTACTCACGAGCCACAACTGAGATAAGTTTACCGTCAATAATCATTGTGCGAAATAAAACACTACTTATATATATGTATGTATGGAGAGTACTAGATGTATGTTAGGTAATAACGTATAAAGTGTTGATATAACATTTTAAATCTACATCAAGTATACATTTTTGTTTTGATTCTTAGTTGAGCAAAGCCCTCCTATTTGTTTTGTAAAGATGTATTTATTTATCGAAATAAACTACTTTAATAAGTGTCCGTTGTCTAACCTAGTGGCGGCTAAACCATTTTTTCCGTGGCCATAGACAAAATTAAAACCCGTGAGCAACCCGTAAGTTTCGAAACATGTCATATTTACTTAGATTACGTATTTAAACGATAATACTATCATTTATACGAAACTGTGTAATAATGATGGTTTAAACTATTGGAAATTGATTACTATCGATGGAATTTAATTAAGTGCTTCTTTTTTAAATATCTTAACACTGCATTTTGACAAAAATCTTAAAAACTACAAATCAACAATAAAATTAATAAATGTTCAATAACCTAAAACTTAAGTTTACTTAATTCAAGTTCTTTATGAAATCTACTATTTATTTTATAATAATTGAAAACCTTAGGTAATACCTAAATAGTTAGAGTATAAAATTACGACACCAATTAATTGAAATTGAATAATAACTAATATTACATATAAATAAGTTTAATAATTTAATAATTATGAATAGAATCCTGATTTTTGTTTTAAAATATCAATACTGGGCATACACAGTTTCATGAGAGTAATAATTATAAATAATTAATTTAACACAAGTTCACAGTTCACAGTTGCTTTGAATTAATTGATTAAAAAAAAGAACCCAATTATCTACTAAGAATGATTTCAGCTCTACTATCGGGATAGTAAGGATTGGGACGAAGAAAATGTCTAACTTTAAATGTACACATATTTCTTCTTTACAAAGAGTAAGTATTTAATTATTTGAAGTGATGTTTTATATGATATTTGATATTTTATTGGTTTGATTAACAATAATGTTTATTTTTTATCATATTTTTCCTGTTAACGATTTTTCTACCAGCAATTTTACTCTAATTTTCAATTATAGCACTTTTTTGAAAGGAAATTTGACTGGGTCTTTTTTTTTTTTGATTTTCCTATTTGTATTCATAATAAATGGGAAACACAGGGAAAAACGTAGGAAAACGGGAAAATAGGTATAATATTAAACAAATATTATTAAAGAAAATATATAACGCATATGTAATTATTTTACCAAAATAAGGCATGATATATTGTTGACAACAACACTATAAACCGAACTCGCACTCCGCTCAGAATCGTTTTTCGTTATTAATGGTTAATTTTTGCGTACAGTTACATACTAAATCTCCCCTCTACCTTCCCAACTTCTCACCTATAACAGTGGCCCATCCACGTGCGAAGTATGTCCGTATTTTTTTATTTATTTATTATGGAAATTGTGAAAATAATCAATAAGTAGTAATAATGGCCCCAGAAAGTATGACCAATTTTTTTGTTGAATTTTTTTGTATGGCCATTTTTGGTTTGTTCATTACTATTGACTACTCACGGCGGCGATTGGAATTTTGAATTGGTCGAATGGACGCACAATTCTTCAAACTATTTTATTAAAATATAATTAAAATAGTTTTATTTTAATTACATTTGTAAACCAAATGTACAAATAATAAGAGGAATACTGTCGATGCTGTTTTTTTTTAATTGGTTTGAGTTTTTAGAATTTATTTACCGAACGAATACTATTCGATTTATGACAACAGTAATAAAAGTAATATTTATGATATTTACACTCGGCCGAGTAAATAATAATACTGCAGTTATTAAAATTGTATAACTGCAGTTTTAGCATTTATTCTGAAACTATACTTTTCTTTTCTTTTCTTTTTTTTTTCGTTATTTGTACTTCGCATTCAAACAAACAATCCACGATTACTTAAGTTGTATATTATTTATTCTTAGCCATTTTACAGTAATGTACCACTGTATAATAATATGTTTGTTATATTTTATCGATTGCAGCAAGAATAAACATTTATGCAATTGGATCTGAATTTAAACAATATTAAATAACGATACGAACACGTGTGCGGGTATAATGTATTCTTATAATTTAGAATATTATGATTTGTTTAAATACCTTTCACACCATTATATTTTTTGATTTATGATGTGTGTTTTTTCGTTTGAACACTTTAATTTGATCGATACACCTAGTTGGTTTCACATTTTCACATCCTTATTCCTTGTAGGTGCTTCTGCCGTGTGTCTGGAATAATACGTTGAAAACGCATGTCGTGCACATAGCAACTCACTATAGCGTATGTATAAATGTATAATGCCACCACCACCGAAGCACCGATACCTAGCAGACACATAGCCTTTAAACGGCCTTTTCCCGGACCAACTGATGCGTTGCGATACGATAAAAATAATATCTAGGATAAGATAAGGGGAAATTGGGGGGAATTGCACATTATCTTTCTAGTATCGTGAAGTATCGGTAATACCAAAAATAAAGTAGTATTTAATGAGTGACTACGATATTCTTATCTATCGATTGTTATTATTATTTTTTTAATTATATTTTTAAAATATCAATTTAACTCGAGTATTAGTACGATGAATTCTATCGAAATTTGTTTTAAAATCATAAAAAATAATTATCGATTCTGTAGTGCACTTCAGTTCGAGCGGTCTGTAATTGTAATGTACTCATATTATAGCGTACAAAAATAATATAATGTTATTATATAGTACATTTTTACTAATAATTTTATGTACCCAACTATCTATTTAAATGACGTCTTTATTCAGCATTTAATTTACGGAAAAACACGCTACAATACACTCTGTATACACGGGATGTACAAGTCTGTGTGTATACTGCAGCTAATAGTTTATATTATATATATTTCAATAATTGTAGATTTACAATAGCAAAACCTGTGGGTCAATGTTTTATAACGGGTGTCACGTAGTATAGAAGAAACAACATACCTACACAGCAGCTAATTTTTTTTTTCAGCCGATGTTTTGATAATAATATTTTACAAATATAGTTAAAATAATTTATAGACTACAGTTTTCACTATTGGCGGACACCACCGAATTTGTCGATAGTCGACTACCGAAATTATTCGATACGAAAAAAAACTATTCGGTAATGCATATATAATACTAGTCAAACTATTTGATAGTTTGTATTTAATATAGTTCGAACTATATTCGATTGTATCAACCATGGCCGTCCGCATGGAATTTACCAGGGAGGTGTATAATAAAATCAAACACAAGAAAGTATGTAAAATAAAATTATATTTGAAATTTAGAAGTCCAGAGGGGAGGCCGATAGTCTCCCATGGTATCAACTATTTGGTGCAGGACATCAAACATTATTAGTTTTTACCATTTGGTCAGTGGTCACGTAAAATAAACATCAATTTGTAGTTTAATTAATTAATTAATATGAGAGTAATTAGTGCTTTACCAAAATATATGTACACTGTATTATCATTAAAACTGCATTTAAATAGGTGCAAACAAAGAAATATTTTAAGTACTAATTTTAGTTTAATAAAAATACGTCAATAGGTATAGTAATGTTTAAAACGTTTTTAACAAATTTTAATTCAATTTAGTATAATATATAATTAATTATGTATAAATTGTAATTATATTAAAAAGTTACGTAAAAAACAGTTTTACAGAATACAGAGAAAAACGATAAGTAGGTACCTACGTTTTTAGATTCGGAGAGTAGCAAGGTATTGTTTGGTTTTACAATGATGGTTTTTTTTTTTTACCGAGTACAAAATTTCTCTTGTATCGAGTGTAGCACCTTTTCTGAAAGGAAATATTATCTAGTTGACACTATTAACAGCTCATTTTTTGATTTCCCAAGTTGTTTTCATAATAATCGGAAAAAACCAAAAAAAGATAAAAAATGAAAACTGATAAATTTACTTCATCACCATTCCTTTATTTTAAATTTGTACGGCTTATATTTTGTACCAGAAGTATTGCCCCAATAAAAAAAATCAGTATTGATGAATTTTTGGATCTAGTTGGTGGTGAATAAGAAAGTAGTTTTTTGATTTTCCATTCATTTTTTTTAATAGTTATGTGAAAATAAAAAAAAAAAACGTTGTACAAAACAACATACATTAGTTGTAAGTGGTAAAAAAAAATTTATTTTAATGTAGTATGTTTTTTTATAAATATTTTACTATCAAACTTTGACGAAAACCGTGAATTTTAGGCCTTTTAAATCATGTATAACCGAAATTTGCCCCAAATTGTTTTTCGTTAGCAATGGTTTATCGTTGCTTATGGATATAAATTTAACTTAATGTATCTTCTCAACTTTCCACCAATAGGCAATAAGAGTGGCACACCCGTTCCCAATATCAGCTCTTGTTTTTTTTAGCTTATAAGTTTTAAATTTTAACTATACTGACGGTATAGCAAGGACTCGAGGTAACTTGTATACATGTATTAATGTATACACTACAAATTATTTTCTAGACAGTAGAGTGTAGACTACATAGTTTAATAAAAATCAAATAACAATTTAATACTTGAATTATTAATAATAATATAAATTATGAAAATGATATTAAAAACTTTTAAAAAACTTGGCATTTACAACATATTATGTACCTATGCGACCATTACTATCCAATTTTTGAATTTCTATTAATACGCGTATTTGAAATGGTTATACATTTTTCGTGTGCATAATACACGGATACTTTTCGATAAACTCACATTTATGTGGGTTATATTTGTTTGTATTTATACACATTGGTGTTAATTTCAAAAACTCTCGATTGCATAACGATTGCACTCAATTTATAGTTTTTAATAATTATGTGCGAAATGGACAAATTAAATATTATGGTATATTTTTCTAAACATAATATACAGGCAACAGGGGAGCCGTGAAACAGCCGAAGCTAAAATTATTATTACATTTATTGTCATAAGTATAATTATATACTGCACGTTTTCGTCACGATAGCGTAACAGAATTTATTTATAAAGATAGAGGCGTTTGAAAATATTATCGTCTGAGTGGTAAGTCAGTCAATTAGAAAATTGTAATTCGATTTAAACACATATTAGGTATTATTACCATTGTCATATATTTCCGGACAAAAAAAATGTTGTAGAAAAGCTGTTTTCCAATAAAAAAATATCAACAAATATAATCATGTTAATAAACAAATAACATCACTGTAAAACCATTCATTCCTCGTTTCGCTCAGAACCTAAAATACGACCGATACTAACAGTGATACTATGATTAAAATCAATTTCGATCGCAATGATTTATTACTGCTGTGAGTAGATATATAAATTTAATAACCCTGTTCCCTATAGGTACATTTCAAACTTCCCACCTACCTACTAGGTAGCCAATCCATGATGCGAAGAATGTTCGGGTTTATTTAACTAGGTACTGCAAATAAATAATTAACTTGCGCATTATATTGTTTATTAGTTATCGGAGACGTAGGGGACGTATCCTTCCCCTATTAAGTTATTTTTTTAAAAAATATTTATTATAATATACAGTGTGCATTTTTAAGCATGCTCGGTGCTCACTCCATGGTTAAATTTTAAATAAATTCAAATTCTGATAGGTATTTGAAATTTTTAAGTCTAGTGAAAGACGATATTTTAGAATACTTAGAATTTTTACAAAACTTAAAGAGTATCCTTTGGTAATACCAACTTTGGTTATTGAATAATACAAGAACCTACGTATTTTGATGCAAATTAACTCATAAAATTAACAGCTGCTTTCCAATCCCTGTAAAATCCTTAGTATCTATAGCAGAATAACTCAACAATGTTTCGCACAAATTTCGATTACAGTACGTTAAAATTAAAAAAAAAAAAAAAAAATATTCTGATTAATAATTTTTTTCAAAACATGTAGGTTCTCAATGAAATAACTTAAGTTGTTATCACTATGTGATGTTCCTTACATGTTGTGAAGAATCTAAGTATGCAGAAATATCGTTGTTCACTGCACTTACAAATTCCGAAAAACAAAATTCGAATTTATGCTTAATTTAACCATACAAACTAAGTGAGCATGATTAAAAAATTAATATGAATATTATATTATATCATCATAATTACAAAAAGAGATTATGTAAATAATCCTAAAAATTATCCTTATGACAAAATCATTTTGACAGCTACTGGTCAAGACGTTGATATTTTGTTATCTTGATTTTTTGGCTGAATATATAATGGCCGGATGGTAAATTGGACACAAAAATCTCAGAATAAAATATAATATAACTTGATAATACATTTTAAACAATAATATTTGATGTAATACTATTTAAACAAGCAGTCAAGGTTCACATTAAACGTGAGTACAGAAGTACACGGATACAGAGTCTGACGTTCAGATGATAGTTACCAAATTGAAAATTGCTAAAAAAAAAAAAAAAATTAAAAATAAGAAAACTAGGCTATTATGGAATACTTCTATGTTGAGTTTTTGGTGATAATAGTGAAGTAACAATAAAAAGTCGGTCAAATAAATAAAAAACATATTTTCTTAGCAATTACAATGATACAATGCATACTAAAATTGTTTATTCAAATTAATGGTAATAAAATACAAAAACTCATCTAAGAAACATATTTATAATTTTATTTATGAATTTAAAAAAAAAAAGAGCTGAGGACGGTGTGCCATTGTTTTACGTGAGAAGTTGGGAAGGTAGGATACATAAAGTTATTTAATTTATATCTATAAGCAACGATAAACCATTGGTAACGAAAAACGATTCAGAGCAAAGTTCGTTTTTACATGTTTTGAAAGGCCATAATATTTACAATTTTCGTCTAAATTCGATATTAACTCTTATTAAAAAAAAAAAAAAGAATACTTCGTAAATCTTAGTTTTTTTTTTCGACTACTAAGTACGACTTTCAATTTACTGGTCAGATTTACTTTCAGAAAAAGTATTACACTTGTAAATCGAAGTAATATTTATGTTTGAAAAGTGGTTCATGGATAAAATAAAATAAACATCATTATAAAATCATAAGCTTCTTCGCTCCACTTAGAATCTAAAACAAATATAATTTAGGTATATCGACTAGCATTATAGGGACTAGAACGATGATTAAATTATCAGCTAACTGCAATTTATATAAGAGACCATAGACCTATACACGAGTCTTTGAACTTCATAAAGTTTAAATAATCAAAGATTTTTAATTTTTTTTTTTTTTGATATTTAGTATCTATATTTAGTATTTAGTATTTAGATATTTACTTTAAAAACCTTATGCTTCGTAAGATTTAAAAAAAATTGACCTGAATGCCCATTGAAACGTCAAAATAATGGTCATCCATTTGAGGTATTTGCTATCCGAGTGGTTAAATTTAAAATTCAATGGTTCATGTTACCAACCAACTCATCTACCTACTTAACAAATTTCGTAAGTGTTGTTGAAGCAACACTTTGACTTTAGAGTATCTTCCACTGCTTTCAGTAAATAAACTAAATTGTCCTATATGCGTTTCAAACTTCCCGCCTATAACAGTTATTGTCCACGGGTATTTAAAATTAATAAAATCAGCGGCGCTATTTAATTGATTGCACTTCCCTTATAATATTACCGGTAGTAAGACTGGTAATTTCAGTTAAGATGTAGAAATGTTCGATTTTCGACAATGGTAGAATCTATAATTATAGTAAAACGTACATATACTGTACAAACACTTCGTTATAATATCCTCGTTAACAATACACAACTACGTCAGCTAATTTCCCATCGTTATTATATTAATTACTCGGATAACGAGCTCAAATTATGATATTACATTTTGGCAATGAAATAAATGTATATATATATATATATATATTTGTGCACACAATTATTAAAATGCAGTCCCGCGTAAATTATACGATGCAAAATCATTTACTGCTTTTCGACTGCAGTATAATAACCGTATTACACACGTCATCTAGGTGCATAATAATTTTTACTATCAAACAGAAGTGAAAAAAAAAAACAATAATATAATTAATACACGCGTGTATTTTCTATCCTACATAAAAAATTATTGATAGATTAATTTCCACGTTCATGCTAATAGGTTTGTTTAAATGAGATAAACGGTAAGACGAGGAAGAAGATCTGTAATTGATTGAATAAACCCGGCATGAATGTCAAAATATTAAACCTGTTGTAGCTACTCAGTGGCCTGCAGAACATAAGTGACTGCAAACATTAATTGCCAAGTAAAAAAAAATTAAGGAGTGCGTGATATTTTTTTTTTTCTTTCATTACACCCCCGGAAGAAGAATATAACATCGCCTGCATTCACACCGGATAAAATGGCAATTAATTATTTTACCGTAACATCGTGTCGGTAATAAATTTGAGTGAGGTTACAATATTTATAAATATATATATATATATAGGTAATCAATTTTACGTGGAAAGATATTTGCTTTAAGATAACATTTTCACGCGTATAAAATTGTCAAGTAATTACACGTTTCCGTGCCGCGTAATAACATAAAATACAAAAAAAAAAAAAACATATTCTTGTAGAAGTACATAAATTGTTGTACTGTACATATTATATATATTATATATACTATAATAATATTATGTATTTGTGTTAATGGGTAAAAAATTATTTATTTTGTGATAACGCGAAACTATATAGCAATAATTTTCAATGAAAACTGAATTAAAAAAAAAAAAAAAATTGCTACTACAATATTTATTTATAAAAAGTTTTTGAACAAATAAAATTCTCGTATAATAGTAAACAACGAAAAAAAAAACCTATATTTACTGTTATCGATTATAACGTTTCGCCAGCAGTATTATAAACGGTTCATTCATTAAAATTATTAAATAACAATACGTAAGTATATAATTGCTATTTAAGCGTCAAATACTCCAACGAATTACAATTAAATAATACTGCATTATTACCAACGGATTGCAATCGAAATTCATGTGCAAATATCGATTATGGTCGTGATTGTATTCATTGTTTAACTGAGGAAAATCGAAAGTACCGACACATAAAAAAAGCACACTGTATGATATTATGTTTTTTTTTTGAACTAGCGTCGTTTTCCAAGCGAATCGAAAAAAGTCTCTGTTTGTCGTATTATAATAACGAACGGCGAAAATAATATATTTTTGTCTTATCAATTTTCACGGTTGTTTTATAGATATAGATATAGTTATTGGTATTATAATAATCTACAAGACGTGCATGATGATACGACAACAGGTACACTATAGGTACATAATGTTATATATTCGAATTTATTGCTACCGTATTATGTAAGGCGTGGTAAAAAAAAAAAATATATATATATGACCACGATTAGTTAAGAATTTTTTCATCATCGTGTGTACAATAATCTCGTTCGCGTGGAAACTAGTGTTTGATACAATGCCTGAAGTAAAAAGTAAAAAGGTGTTAAGTGAATTTGATTTCTGTTTTTTGTTTTTTTTTAATCGCTATAGAATCGGAAAAGCTTCTTTTTAAAACCATTTATAATTTTTTATCTCTATTACATATACCTTAAATAAGTATATACTATTGTTTTTTTCAAACAGAAACCTCCTTTTTGAACACAGATTCGAATAAAGAATATTTTTCTAGAAATGTCGGTATGCGTATAACTAATATCAGATCTATCGTTTATGAGTTATAACCGTTTAAAATCTAGACCGAAGGAGTACGGCAGAGTTTTCAATTTATCATTCAAACATAGATAATATACAATTTATTACCCTTCTCTACTCTTCCAGTCTGAAATTTTAATTGTTTTAACTCGAACTTATAAAATTAAAAAAAAAAAAATATTCTATATTCGAATCTGTATTCAAATAGGGGGTTCCTATTTCAAAAAAAAAAAACGTATGTAGGAGTAAAAAATTAAAAATGGTTTTAAAATAAATCTTCAACGATTCTATGATGATAATAATAATAATGAAACGAAAAACAATGCAAAAATCAAATTCGCTCAAAATCCTCCGAGAAAATGTCCGGTTCATTACAAAAAATTCATCCTGTATACACACAATTACCGAAGCTATTTGTTGTCATTCGAAATTGCACAATCGATGAACACAGCTATTATCTTCGTCACCGGCTCAAATGACTTAAAAAAATATAACCAATCGATATCTCAGTAATCGTATCTTATTGTATCGTTTTTTTCATTTTATAATCGAATTCTATCCGAATAAAATTTTTTAATATTACGTCTATAATGACCTTTTGTTCACTCCTCTGTAATCTATAACCGTAAATTATATAACATTGAATATTCCCGATGGTTCCGATGTCGCCGAAGCTATATACCTACCGATACTTAAATAATCATAGAAATAAAATTACACAACAGTACGAAAATTGTTCAAATAACGATTGAACATGTGTGTTGACCTGGAAAAAATGTTTTAACGAGTTCATTTTAGATCACGAGGATATTGAGGTACGTATTGGTTTTACTATGACGTGTGCGATTTCTTTTGTGCCATTATGTAACTTTTCTACCAGAAATTTTGCACCGTTCAAAAGACGATAAAAGAGGTTTTTTTTTTTTTTTTTTTCAGTCGGAGAGTCATTTTTCGATTTTTTTTTTTGGTAATTATTTTAAAAATAATTGCAGAAATTTGAAGCGTTTACAGAATACTTACATTAGCCTTTTTTAGATTATGGTAAAATTTTCAAAATATTCTTGCCATTTTCGGAGCTGTTTATAGGTATTTGACATTTTGGAATTTTTTTTTTTTTTAGTTTTAATTTGGTTTTATGTGTATACAATCATTTTGGCCGAGTAGAAATATCTGAAAATTGTACACAATTAAGTTTTATCATAAGATATATTTATTGGTAAAAAAAGAAATTTAACGTAATGGAGTAGTTTTTTTAAAAAGTGTTTAAAGTTCAAAGCACAATTCAAAAGATAAAGAAAAAATTATAACATTTCAGGTATTATTTTTCGAATTATGTATTAATAGGCATCAATAGGTATTATTATTAGGTGTGTTATAAATAGCTAGTAGATATAGTATATATCTTGTAGAACTTGACTAATTATTAATATTTGTTCTATATTTTTATATATTTAGGTCTCATTGGAATTCTATTGACACACTAACCGAAAAAGCGTTTTAAAACAAAAAATACGTCTAAGTGAAACTATATTAATACCTAATTCTTTTTGGGTACACGCCGAACTTTTATGAAGAAAATTAAACTTACCATAATAATAGTATCAATAATAATTTTATTTCATTTTTTTCATTTCACTGTAAAGTAATAAAATTATGATATTTGAATTGATCGTCGTCAATGACAATGCAAAATTTGTCCACGTTGGCTATCATATTATAAATTGTTAAATACTTTTCACTTGTGCATGAAATAATCGCAGTGTAGATGCATCCGGTATTATCGTAAAACTAATAACACTTAACAAAATTTAATTTGTATTAAAACAAAAAGCACGCGAAAAATATTAAGTAGGTATATTTGTGTAATCGTGTTTATTAAATTTTGTTGCAATCTAAAAATATTATAACGATAACTGTTTTTTCGCTCAAATGCCATTTGCTATATTACATTTAAAAATTCTTATCTTTTATCAGTGGCGGACATGGGATTTTTTTTTTGAGGAAGGGGCCTAAAATTGTTTATATTAATTTTGCAAACACACTATTCATTGTTTGATGTTAGGCCTTCAAATAAAGTATAACTGACATTTTTCTGAAATTTAAAATTTATAATTTATAAAAAAAAGTTCGAAACAATTGAAATATTACAAAATAAAGGAAAATAACTTAAAATGTATTAATTTAGTTTATATATTATTATTGTAGGGAAAACTGTAAACTGTAAACTGTTGTTTGGAAAAGAGATCTAAAACATCTTCTGTATTACGTCAATTTCTTTGCGAATATTGAATAATGCCAATCCATTTAAACTAAATATAAAATACAGATAAGATTACAATCATGTATCAACATTATCGTAATAATAATTGGTTTTACCACAATTTGAACGATGATTTATTTATATCATTATTAACTCATATTATTAAAACAATGCGAATATAACTGTCAAGGGGACGTCCGAACCCGCTCTATCCCCCTCCCCTCGAATCCGCCAGAGCTCTATTTTGGCTTTTAAAACGAAAATAAAACGCGAGCAGAATTGACTGATTTTAGATTCTGAGTTTAACGAAGAAGTTTATTAGTATTATTATAAGATGTAGGTATGTATTTTTTCGTTTAAATTTCAGAAAACACTTTTACGGTTAGTATTAAATACTTCGATTTTTCAAGTCATACCTACCTTAATAGATGACGCGGATATTTTTCTCGTTAACGGCATTTCATTTGAAACATTTATCGGCCATGCGTAGCCGATACGTAGCGTTCTTCCACCAAGTACATTGTTTGAATTTTTTGTCGATTTTTGGGTTACGTTTTGGCAACATGGGAAAAACACGACTAACACTATATACGCCGCTCGGAATATCGGTTTTTCAATACAAATCGCAATAGTTTCTCGTTACGTATGCAGTATATATAAATAAAATCACTCTGCATATCTTACCTTCCCAATGGACTGCCCACCAACAACAATAGCCTACCCGTGGACTGTGTCGACTGTTTTAAAATAATATAATACACGATCGTTTTGTGTGATATTATTGCGAATGAGTGCAAACGGGAATTACTTAAAGTTGATGCAAGAATCTCTACAGGGCGATCATTAACATTGAGTAAGACACTCGTTATCTCGGAATGTATTATTAATTTATTAACTTATTCTTAAATGTTCTAAAAACAAACTCGAAAAAAAGCTAATACTTTCCGAGAAGTGTTTTACGTTATATCGATCACCCTGTACAATAATACAATATATATATATATAATTATTTCCCGGTATATATTAAGTTTTATTTGCAGTTTTTATTACGTTACTCGCGTGATTTTGTGTAGATATTTACGAAGAGATAAATTATAATAACAGTATAATATATTATATTATACACAATGGCAGATTCAGAGAACCGAGTCGTTAATTTTTCGTGTTTATATCAAACGGTTTTTTTATTGATAAATGTTATAAAAATGTAAGGTAGGCCATAATTTTCCGGAATGTTATTACCCGGATTGATAGAAACCACAATTTAAAATTCTGACACGTAATTTTCCGGAACGTAAAAACACGGATCGAAATAATCCAGAAAGTAAAAATCCGGAATGTAATATTCCGGATTTTCGCGACCCTAGAAATTATACTACGGATTATCGCGTTCCGGATAATTACATTCCGGAATATTATGTTCCGGATTATTGGGTTTCGGATTTTTATAATATATAAACGTAAAATATTTCCATGGCTGAAATGGGGGGGGGGGGGAATTTATCAATTCTGCCGTTTATATATCAATTCCCCCGGTTATCGACTCCGCCGGACATACTTTGTAAATATTAATTCCGCCTGCTATTGGCTACGAATTAATATAAATAGAAAAAAACAGGTGAGAAATTTGAACACTACATTTTGTTGAATAAATGGAGAGGAAACCGACTCACTAATTGATTCACATAGGTACAATTTTTGAAAAATTCAATCTCTTAATTAGTTAAAATAAGGGATGAAAGTCAAAATGTTTGCGAACGGAATGCACTAAATTGGACCAAAATGTACAATGTGTACACTAAACTATACAGACATATACAAATGGGCAATGTCGCAGGTAATACTATTTGTATAGATCAGCCATATTCAACTTTTTTTTTTTATTTGGGCTACAAAAAATAATTTAAAATATTGCGTGGGTCGCAAGACAAAATGAAAAAGAAAGGGATTCGAACAAAAAATAATTAAAAGTATGTATGTGTATTATATGTAACATTTGAAGATTTATTACAAAAAAATTAAATATTTATTTTAAATTATTGTAATTGTTAACATTGAGACATTTTTTTTTTTAACTATTTTATTTATATCAGGTTTATAGTTGCTGCATGCAACTTTTAACAAGTCGTCAAGATGTAAGCCGATTTCTGTACACATTCTTTGCATATTTCGTCTTTGAATATGAAGTTTCACATAGTTACGTTGATGTAAACATGTTGAGTACAAGTACAACAAGTGAGTACATTTTTGTATTGTTTTGTACTTTCCAGGTACTAAATTCCAAAATTCGATACATTCTTTTGGTATTCTCTTTTCTTTGGAAATAACTTTCAAATTTCTATCAATTTTTAACTTAGTAAATTAATCAAATATTTTTGAATTATTGGATATAATCAACGCAGCTAATTATGTTATACTTGTTATTCCTAGTGCCGAAAATTTTCTATCAATAAAAAGCAATTTTTTTTACTTCTTAAATCCTGAAATCTTCTATTAAATACATTGAATAAGGTAGTTAAATGATTTTAAATTATTTTATAGTTTGTTTGTGAAATGACAATATCATCTTTTAAAGCTTTTGTAAGAATAGGGAAATTAAGAAGTAGGTAATTGGTTCTTTATTTCCTTATAATAGATCTCTAGTTTTGCTTTAGAAGTAAAAACTTTGTTTGTCATCTGCGAAATAATATTATTTTCACCCTGTAGACCGTGGTTGAGCTCATTAAGTTTTTCAGTGATATCACACATAAAAGCTTAAAGGCGCCAACAATAATTATTTTTAAGTTCATCAAATTTATTATTTTGTTGTAAAAATGAAATAATTTCTAATCATAAAGTAAAAATCTTTCAAAAACTTTTCCTCTATTTGGGCAACGTACCGAAGTATATAATATAACAAGTACTTTAATTACTGTTGATTTCTTCTTAACGACTTTTAAATTTTCTGTGATTGAGTTCATTTGTTCGAATATTTATATTTTTGTATAAGTATTTTTTTTTATAAAATACCGCATTATTACTGTGATTACACTGATAACTGATAATCAGAAGAACGATTTGTTATACTATGAATGTATGTGTAACACGTGTTTAATGTTATTAGTTCGGTTTTTACGTGTTCAAAATTATTATTTTAATTTTAATTGCTTTAGATTTGGATAAAAAGTGGATAAAAAATAATCTATCCAATATTGTATGTAAATAACTCATCGTTTATTTTTATTTTTCATTATTTCCACACTAAAAAAAGAAGAACTTGTATCGGTATCGAGAACCAAATGAAGAATTTTCGGAACCGGGTAAGAACCGGTACCGATATTTTTCAAGAACCAGTCCATCCCTAGGCATAAGTTATAATTCAAATTGTAAATTTAATATTAGTGTTAGGTGTGTTAAACATTTTTTGACATTTTTTTTTTCTAATCTTCGTTGAAAAGAAGTAGTTGCCGTTTGAAAATCAAAAGTTAATATGCTAAAAAGATTATGTTTAAAACCACGGGGACAAAATGTTCCTAAAATCCTCCTCCGAAAAAATGATGAAATCATGATGATAAAAGAATATCAACGTGAACATTGTAAATTTGACAAATTATTATTTATATGTATAATATATATGGTACAGCTCGTAGCTAAACATTTAAGTGCTCTGGGGCAAGTTTTTCATCTTACATCACTCTAGATCAGCGGTTCCCAACCTTTTTGAGACTCTTACCGATAAATCGGGTTAGATATTAACTAATAACCCTCCCCTCACAAAAAAAATTGTTTTAAAAAAAATATTACAATCGTAGTACACATGACTGATGCAGAGTTAATAATAATAGGTATAAAGTACATAATATAAAAAAAAATTAGTTAGGTCAGATAGTGTTTACACCTCAAAAAATCGGATTTTACCCCTCGGAGGTAATTACCTCCAGGTTGGAATCCACTGTTCTTACTTCTTAGATACTTATTTTTCACAGGATACAATATTCATATTAAATTATTTTCCTTATATTTATTTTAAGTGGCCACTTATTAGTAGCTATTAATGTGGCTTTTTATTATAAATGATACAAATAACAATTATAACTATAATTTTGGCACCCTGAGGAAGTAGTTTCCATGCCACCTTATAGCTACGCATCTAATACAGCGGTATAGTTTATTGACAATTAAAACCGATTTAAATATTGCATGTGAAAACTCGTCGCATAAATTTAGTATCGTAAATAACGTTTTCCTTCATATCGAGGTTTACTGTACGCAGATCTCATAAAAATGAAAACAGAGAACAAACAGAAACATTATGGTTGTATGTACATTATATTATTACATTACATTACATTATTTGCAGGTGAATATTATTTTACAAAATAAAAGCGACGATATATCTTCGAGATGTTTTTGTCAAACATGTCATTATACTTTATATAAATAATATTCGTTTCACGGTACGCAGACTTCAGAAGAGTTTATATTGTTTTCACATCAATGCATTTGGAAAAGGATCGACAAAAATATTATTATTATCAAAATGAGCCACGGCCAAAACATAGTTCATCAGGTAACACAGTTTGCTACCTAAACCTATAATATTAATTTCGTCTAATGTCCATCCGTATAGTTTTACAGTTTGATTGTCACGAGTCATAACGAGTGAACTAATTTTTTTTTTCTATCATGGTTTTATCGAAATCACGTAATCATTATTATAAATTTAAACTTTTTTTAGTACATTAGATTCTCAGTGAAACGAAAAAGCTTATGATTTTACAAAGATTTTTCTTTTTTTTTGTTCTGTAAACACCTTTTCTACGAATGATCTTGCTTCTATTTTTATGTGTAGCACCTTTTCTGAAAGAAAATCGCTACGGAGAAATACTTTAAAGAGGTAGTCTTTTGATTTTCTCCGGAGTTTTCTCGACAAATGTGAAAAGTCGAGAAAAATTTTGGAAAAAGAGGAAAATGTAAGAAATGAATGTATTAGCTAAAAATACTATGGCTTTTTTTACTGTGGACGACTTTTCTATCAACAATTTTGCTTGACTTATAATGATAGCAATTTTTCTAAAAGGAAATTTCACTAGGGTGGTACTTTAGAGCTAGAGGTCGTTTTTTGGTTTTTTTTAAGAGTTTTCCCAGCAAATATGAAAAACCGGGAAAAATATGGGAAAATCAATGCAATATTAAACAAATATTACTAAACAAAATATTTGAAGCCTTTATAATTAATTATTTTCTATAATATGGCATATATATAATGTAAACAAAACACAATTGTTTTCAAATGAAATATATATCATTCAATGTCTGAAGTTGTGTTAAAAATTATTTTAACCTATAATATAAAACATTTTAGTTTAAATTTCATTATATATATATATATATTTATACACTTGTGTATATAATATTTCAAATTGTTATCATAACAAAAATTGTCTGCATTCAAGGTCATTGCATTAACCTTTTAAACCTACCGTGATGATAATTATTAATTAATTAAGGGCATTGGAAAGGCGAATTATCATATTATACTATTACAATACAGTCGGCTATATTAATATTATAATGCTATCAAAACAAAATAGGATATTAATACTATTACATTTAGTTATAAGATTTTTAATATCTTAATTGAAAATTTAAATTTTAAACACTTTGTCATGTATAGGTCTGGCAAGCCAACACTTTCCGGATTAGGTATACGATAATAATATTATTACAGTATTCAATTTCATTCTAAAATATTGATAAATAGCGTTTAATACAAATAATAATTACATTACTATTTCACTCTTCTATTTATGCGTACCTAAAGTTATGTCTAACATAATAAAATCATAAAATCGAACCACATATTATCCGACTATCGTGATTTTTTATGTCACCGTAATTATTGCCTATAGTAAGTGACTTACAGACTTAATAGTAAAAAAAAGTTGTATATAAAGAAAATTTGTAATGATAATAATAATTAAGAAATATATCACGAAATCCTGATAACCAATGGAAAACTGTTCTAGTATGAAGATGCACATAGACGCTTCAACTTGGGGACGAATAATGGTCAGCAACGAAAATACGTTTAAGGGAAGTAATAGTTGATCGGACTATTAAACACGTAGTTAATAAACTATGAACAAGATAATAATAATAATAATAATAATAATATTTATTAATACCCACAGGGGATAAGGTACAACGATATTATAATGCTTAAATATTAATAGTTTTATATGCACAGTACTTATTAGAATACTTAAAGTCTAAAAAATAATTATATATGATAAGATACATGATACAATTAGGTAAATACAAGCCATTCTAATTTAGAAACAGAATCAAAATTCGACTTTTTCCTATTAGTAGTGACCTTCCGATTAGGAAGGTCACTAATAGTTTTAGATTTCTTAATGTAATTCTAAAATGAGCGCGGATTTCCAATAAATAAATTTTGAACATTGGTTAAATACTGACAATAACATGAGGTTTTTTTTTTATAAAGAGCACGTAAATAGAAAAAATATATACGATCTAAATTATTACCACAATTATTGAGCTTTCTATAAGCTTCCTATTTCTCTATTAGTAACTATTTTATTTATGTATAATTATCACGGCACTATACCCGCTGGGGGTCGTCCTTCCCCCTGTAACCGGATCGTTTATTGAGTTTTCAATACATATCGCGCGGGTCATCGGTGGCACGACAATTCCGCGCCAGCCGGGCCCTTACAAGAACGCTTTTAACTAGCGCATAATTGATTTGTCACCAGTCCTTTTCACGAGTCGTCGACGACCTAGACACCGTGTACCGGCTCCACCTATAATTGGGCCGGTGAGCCCCGTCACCCTTACCATCTCGTCCAGGTAACTGTTTCTCGCGAAACCCCCTCAGCCTCACGTTTGTTGCCTTCGAACAATGACTGGCTTGCAGCAACCAGTGGTGACAGGTGGCTGCTGTAGTGGCCACCGGCCTCCCATTCGCCTGACACCATAATTATACGGATGGTGTCGGTGGTGCCTCAGACGTCTTACCGTTAGTATGAGATTTGCAGCTAACACATTGCTGACTTGGTGTTCAGCTCCTCCTCCTCCTTTATTGGAACGGCGTACAGAAGCTGGTTGGTGACTACTGTCGCCAGGAGCTTCCTCGCGCTAGTGTTGCCAACTCGAACATTTATTATTCCCTAGGTATAAATATTTCATATACATCCCAAAATTACCTAAACAGTTACGATGAAATATCCCTAACAATTGTTTTAAGTTAATTTACTGAAAGTTACTGAAGTTACTTGAAATTACTTCAAAACCAATTCCGGGTTGCATAAAAAAAACATTAAACATTTAATGAATCGATAACGAATCAATTATTAATAATTAAACAATAAAAAGATACCTACCCAACAAAATCAAATTAATATCGTTAAGTCTTATACTGATTTAGAACAAATTCAAACATAGGTATTTTAACAATTAGTTGCTATAAATATAATAGAATCGTATAGTATTTAATAATATAACTTTCATATAAGTTAAATAAAACAAAATTGTAACATATTATTAACAACTATCTAATAAAAAGGTAACTAACAAATTCAATCTGGCTCAGTTTTTTTTTTTTTAATTTTCCTAAATTTTTGTAAAACTCCCTATTTCCAAAAGACAAATTAATTAGGGAGATTTCCCCGTATTCGGCAACACTATTCAGCACGATCAGATGTTTGTTTATAGAGTAGTTCTGTTTTTAGGGAAAAATTGACGAAAATACATAAAAGAATAATAAATCATTATTATTATAAAATTATATAAATACCTATGTACTTCTATAATATATCATTGAATATATATACCGTTGTGAGCGGTTAGCTCTAGGCCGTGTAACGGTTAAAATCCAATTTTTTAATAATTCCTTATAGCTTGTCCGCACAAAATTATCTTGTTAATACGAGCTGAACAAATTACCCGTGCTAACAAAAGTGATTATATTTACCTTTTTACGTGAAACGGTTTGTATTATCTTCTTCTCTTATAACTGGTTCTTTATTGGCCGTAGGCTGGGCGGCTCACACTAAGCCGGAAAAATGCTGAAAACGAAAAGAATTTCACATCGAATGAGAGAAAAAGTCTATAAGGTAAGTATACATCGTACACGCGAATGACGTTGTGTCTAGTTTGTAACATTATTGGATGCTACGTAAAGTGTAAACTAACCAATGGCTGAAACAGTCCTCGCTCTCGTTTTATTGATGCCGTAAAAACGTTCGATGGCGATTTCACCTAGCCACCCGACGTCCAAATACGCGGGACGAGACGATGCGAGATCCTGCGATGACATGACGACGGCCACAGGACAAATGGCTGGAAACCCGAACCTCCCGTCGAGCACCGTCTTCACGGCACTCACAAATCCACATACGTGCGTCTCGTCCACGCATTTATTTTTCACGCACGCTTCGCAATCTAAAACACGTAGCATTAAGCTAAATTTGTTCGTTTTAATTACAAAGTACGACTTTTAAGAAACCTCCTGTTAAATTGTCAAGCATTTCTTTTTAGTCTAACAATTTTATCTACAGAGTACCTACTATATAATCACGTACAAAACTTGCAAAATTAAAATGTCTATAAATAGCTAGAAATGGCTAACCTTTTTTTACAAATCGATCTAGAAAAAACAAATGTGAATTTTCTGTTTAAATTTCTAGTATCTACGAATATTTTTAACTGAATTACAACAAAAAGCATTTACGTAAATGTTCCCAAACAACAATAAACTATTATTACAATAACCTGAGTGTTGTCTTAAGATACGCATTGCAAGACATAGGTACGCGTGTTATAGTATTTACCACAAAGACAATAAGATAATTGCCAGAACAGTTGTCTAGATCAATATAAAGTATACACGACAACTATTTGATTACTAAAGATAAATAATCAACAATTTTTTATGGGAGGTATTCAAAATCCCGACAAGGACAAAATAGGTTTTGAAATTTAGCTGACTACTACAAATATGGAAAGAGTAATTTATTTTTCGTTCATTCGTTAGCGGGAAATGTTTTCTTTAACTTTTGAGTAGGTACGGTCATGTTCAGCATAATTATTTATCTCAGATAACTTAGGCACTCCTCATTTATTATCTAGAAAATATAAAAGATATAAAATATATTTACGTAGAAGATAATAACATGTAATCGTCATTGGCGTTCATGTGCTGTATTATTATAACAGTTTATTAACTGGATTTTTAAACTGCAACGCGTATAAACATAATAAATAATATATCAATTCTACCGTCATTACAATTGTATTATATTATGTAATGTTCGCAATATTTCGAGTATAATTGCTGAAATATGATTTATCTATATCTTGACTTTTTGTTGTCAAAGCTGCTTAAAAAAAAGATATGGACATACTTCGTAAAATGGGTGGACCACTGTTGTAGGTGAGACGTTACGATGGCACGGGAGACATTTAATGTACATCTGTACGCAACGGTTAACCACTGCGAACGAAAAACTGATAATTTGTTCAACTTGTATTAATAAGATAATTTTTTATTATAGTGTGTTTTTTTTATTTTTCAAATAACTTTTTCACCAAATTATAGCTTTGAATTTTAAGTGTACCATCTAAAAGAAAATTGTGTCTAGTTATGTTGGAATTCCATTTTATTTGTAGCTTGTTTAATAATTGCAAAAATAAAAAAAAAAAATAAAAAAAAAGAGAACGTTTTTGGAAATAATTGTTTCATTATTTTCGATTTTATTATTTTTGTAATTCGGTTAAATATAATCGCCAAGAATTGAAATTTTCAGAGACCACTTATACTAGCCTTTCCTAATCAAAGTAATGTATTCTAGAAATTTTTGAGTTATTGATAAGCATTTGGCATTTTCGAATTTTTTTATTTTTTATTTGATTTTATGTGGATACTATTGTTTTCGTCGAGCAGAAATTACTCATGATTTTACATTACGTAAGGTACATCAAAAGTTTTACTTATAGTGAGAGAGAATCTGTCAATCATAATGTAGCAGTTTTTCTATGCACTTTTTATGTTTAAATTTTGATCAAAATCACAGCATTTAAAAACATGTTTAGCCGAATTTCGTTCAAAAGTCAAAACCGTATTTCGTTAGCATTAATTTACCGTTGTGTACAGTTATAAATTAAATAACACTATGTATCGTATCTTCGCAACGTATATTGTATTTTTATTAAAAAATATTACATTAAAATAGTAGGCATATAATAAATATATTAAACATGTTGACATCGTTAATTTGTCGTAATTGTACTACTGTGTTTGGCTCATTAGGAAGTTCCACTCGAGAAAAGGATATATATAATTATAATTTTTTTTGCCGTCTATCGGTGACGGGACTTTCGGTGTCACTTTGCCAATTTTTTTTTCGTTCACGAAGCGTTTTAATAGAAGACGTACCTACGTTTTTCAATCGAACGAAATTAACTCCTGCTTATTATTTTATTTTTATACATTACAGGCTGAGGCCCAAAAACATGAGCGATAATATACAGATTAAATTTATAATACATATTAAAAGAATAAATAATAACAATAATAAAAAAGTCCGCCAAATAATTTACGGATGCTAACAGTACGCATATGACGATGTGGAAATGTGGGACTAATAGATAAATAGACGGATAAAATGGAAAAAACAAGGAAAGAGGTAAATCAAGGGGCCCCAATGAACAGTACTCTAGAATAGGTCGGACTAAGGAGGTAATCGAATTTTTAGCAAAGTTCAAATTTAAACTCGAAAGAAATTGCGTCGGAGGATTTCAAAAACTTTGCAACAGTTCTCCTGCATATACATAGTATTATTTTCGTCATTGCACTATTCAATTAGTAATTACTATTGAATTTATTATCATGCAGTCTTTTTGGTCGGTACCTGTGTAAAGTATAAGTACCTGGATGGTAATCCTTAGAAATTCCCAATTCCGTATAGGAAATGCCCAATAAAAGCATACCTACATCATACTACGATGTATGATGTAGGTATGCTTTTATCGTATTATTTTGTTCAGTACGGTTTTTCCGTTCATCGTTCATCGGTGAATTATTATTTTTTAAAGTGTGATTGTCCACCAATGTACAACGGAGGTTTATTTTTCGTACCGTAAAGCATTTTGGTATCATTATTTTCGTGTAGTTTGCCTATTGTATCTGCTGAAAACCGTAACGTTTTTATACGTTTTTCTATATGCGTATATTGTGACGACGCAATGTTTGTGCCGCGTCTCCAAGCGTTATCAATAGATTTGCTATGGCAACTATGCTTAACAGAAAAACGAAATTAGCTCGCATTGCGTACTGGCCCCGCGTCTCGGAGTGAATAAATCAATCGTGACCGCGCTGCCGTTTGGTACTTGTTTTACGAAAGGTACCGGTTACACCTACGATTACCCATCGTACATTCACACGGGAATCGGCGTTATTATTGTTGCGATCGAGATGGACAACGAAGAATTCGAAGAATCGATGCGTAAAGTCAATTTGATAGGTGAGAACCGTCAACCGCCGCGTTCAATGAAAAAACGCCGATGCGAGTAACGATTTATTTAATTTTTGTCTCGTGTTCAGGCGGCATCATAAAAGACATGAGTTCGAAAAACGAAAGCAAGTCGCGAATAGGCATGCTCCGGGCTGACGAATTGCTGGGAAGAGACGTGACGGAGTGGGACGAGGGTTCGTTGAAAACCGTGCAGAACGGTACGCAAATAAACCGCAAAGCTTTCGAAGATTTGGGAAAACCCAAAGAAGATATTCCCGCGGATGCCGGTACGACACAATCGTAGTTTTTTTTTTTTTTATCTAACGTCTTAAGACGGTCCCACACGGCCCGTGTGCTTTGCGAGCGTATGCTCGGCGAGTGTACTTGCCATGTTTGCACAGTGCACGGTGTTTGCAATTATGTTGTTCCTACACGACACTCGTAATCGCCAAATATCCATTCGAAATAACGATATTAACAATGAATAATTGTCCATTTCGGGGGAAAATCCAAGATTAAATTTCTTATCAGCACGAGTCGCCCGTGTTGTATCCGACACCGGCGGGAAACCGCGAGTGACTCGGCGAGTAAAAATAATCGTCGCGTTTCGCGATTAAACGCCTCGCGCACGACTCGCAAAGCAGTAAGATTGACGAATATATTCGCCGATTACACGGGTCGCGTGGGACCGGTTTTACGGCATTTCGAATGCACGGTGTATTCGAGTGTACTAGCGGAATATACAGCGGGACATCATTAGATTTGATATCGTTTTTTTTAATATTTAGGACGTAGGTATACTTAAAAATATTACAGCCAGCGGTGTAGCCTGGTGGGGGGGGGCAAACAGGGTTTCCTAGGAAACCACAGGGCGCTATAGCCTTACCTGTTTAATTCCCGAAAGAACATATATATATATATGTCATTTCTCCGTTTGTAGCACACATAAATATAATATCATACTATGACGAGTATAACAAATCGTAAGACCTCTTATAGATACTACAATAATCTAACCGCAGTGAATTGAACACAAACTGAAGCACCGCACGGGTGTACGTTTAACACGAAATCTGCGGGGAAAACCGAATTTACGACGAAAAACGATAAGTTTTGCCGTTGTCACCGCGAAAACCGACGTGTTTCACCGTATTACATCGGTATCGCACTTCTCTATAACGCGATTGTTTTGTTCGGTATCATATTATATTATTTATTGAAGGTGACGTCCATATACGAGGAATGGAAATAGATAATTTGCTTACCCATCGCTAATTTCATAAAACAAAAAAAAAAGCAATTTCAAAATTATCAAAAATGAGAGAAAATTATGGAAACAATTATATAAGAAAATTATGTATATAAAAAAAAAATGATTATAAAACAATCTATTATATACAATTATTACATTTAAAGGGTCTCGTCATTTACACTTGATTTCTCTGTTCGCTCGTGCGTAATACAGTAACATGGGCATTACTTATTTCCACGATTTCGACTCTCCGGTTAAGTTCAGAGCAGAGGAGCCTATTATATATTTTATAAACAAGACCGTTTAGGTTTATTACTATGGATCCGACCAGTACAAGTATCCGAAAAATGATTTTTTAAATATTTCCATTGTTTATCGGGATATGTGAATTTTAATTTCCTCGTAATTTCAACCAGTGACCACATATTATTAAGAATTAAAAATATTATGCAGGTAACTCTTAACATCCACAGGATCAATAGTAAATACCGTTATTTGTGGATTGCATAATCGGTCCTTTTGCCTTAAACTCGATTAGACAGTCGCAATCGTTGAACTATGGTATAATATACCTTCTGTTGACAGACAGAGAAAACAAATATTAGTGGCGGGATCCCTCGACTAATGAAATATAGCGACAGTGCTTGTATTACTTAATAATATTATGACGTATTTGGATTGTATAATACCGTATATATATGTATAATATCTTGTACGCGCAAATATTTGAAGTACATAATATTATACCATATTATTATATTATTGAGCTATAGTATCATATATTATATATAATATGTATGTACATTATACTGGTCTGTTTGACGTGGTCGTAATGCAATTCAACCGTCGAGTCGCGTGTGCGTGTGTATTTCAGTATATAATAGTCGTAGTACTTATAGTCATCTACGTTTTATAGCCGAGGGAAATATTGATACACAATCAGTATTATACCTGATGAACAAAACGGTCCGGTCAGTTCGACATTGCGGAATTGATTTCCGGGTACATAAAAAACTGTTCGAATTCGATCTCGTGCATAAATGTAGGTTTAAATGATGAGCCTATTATTTACAACGGAAAAATTTGGCGCCTTCCCGTACCATCGTGACCTGCAGCATAGTAAACTTTTTAACTAAACCAGATCCGCTTTAATAATTAAAATCCGTTAAACCCAAACCTTACAGTTTTATCCAGCTTTTCGGTCTAAATACCACTATTTTTTTCAATTACTGTGACCGTATTAAGGATGCGTTTCTAGAAACTTTTCTAAACGGTCCTAAAAGTCTGTGTAATATGGGAAGGAAATTGTCGTCGGTTTGTAATTATTGTTATTAAAATGACAGTTTATCAGAACCAACGCGTGTGTTACTTGAAGTTCACCTGTAAACCAATTCGTATGTAATCATATACCCCTATAAGCTACCCGAGAACCAATTCGATAATTGAGAACCGACTGGTTGGCGTCCGGTCAGTAACTAAAACATGTTCTGCTCGCTGCGCTAAAACGACAAAATCACGGGAAAACAGTCAACGTGTTTGTTTTTGATTTCAATTTAATTTATCTATGCCTGATGGCTGTTATAGAAATATAAATATAATGATTAATAAAAGTAGTGATAATATTGTTAATAATATGAATAATAAATAATCTGCAGTGTTGTGCGTATAAATGGCGAAAAGCAAACCGGATAACGGTAATAATAATAAAAAAAACAAAATTTCCCTGTGGTCCGAGTTTAAGATATTGCGTTTAGGTACACGATTTTCAGACGGAAACCTTTAAGATCAGAACTTGAGAAAAATGGGGTCTGAATTGATTAGACGCAATGATTTTTCGATCGGAACGTTACATATGCAATCAGTTTTACGAGTGCTGATTTCGAATGTTTATTTATTCCGGAACCCTATTAAGCTGATAGCATCAATCTTATCTAGCATTAAATAACTAATAAATCTTTGGCTTAGTATTTGTCTTCTCATATCTAGGTTAACTAAATTTAAGATTTCGGAGACCGGTGTGTAGTCATGGGGAGCGTTGGTAATTTTATTTTAGATTCTAAGCAGAGCGAGGAACATTTTAAATATAACATACAGAAGAAAGGAGCTGTTTGAACTTTTTCAATTCGCTGTATGTATTTCTGAGAATAATCGGACCATATCACTGGCCCGTATTCTAAAATCTACGGCACTAACGAGGTTTGGTTGAAGTCCGACGCATTGTGACGGATAATATCTAAAGTACCCACTTAACGCTTTACAAGTAATGAATTCAGTGTGATTACCGAAAGATATGGATGGGTGAAATTAATTATTTAAATCTTAAGTGTTTCACCTGCTTTATTCGACGCTACCATTCGTTACGAATTAAGCAGTAATGAAAATCAATTTTATTATGTGTTCTAAAGAATACCATAACCTTAAGTTTGTTTAAGTTTAAGAAAAGTCCAACCGATGTTCGCACCAGTTAACAATCTTAAACATACAATTTTTCAAGTATTACTGTGCCGTGGAAATTATTTTGTACATGTACCTACTAGTTTATTAATCATTCGTATATCAGTATGAATGAATAACAATACCTATATAGCAGTTATTATATAACAATTAGGTATTATGCAATATAGTTACAAACATAAATGTCGTCCTGGGGCTCAGAATAGATTTTTATCCGCAATGATTTATTATTGTTGCCTGATACATCAATTAGGTTTTACACCTTCCCAACCGGAATGTGTCGGTTTTCAAAATTATATTATACGATACGATACTATCATCGTGCACAGAATTGTTTTGTTTTCCTACTGAATTTCGCGCTCATATTACACGTTTTATTTTAGATTACATCATAATATTATAGTTAACTTTCTATTGTAACATATCTGTTTATTTAACGTTTATGGATTTTAAGTTGAACATGTTCTCATGTT
Source organism: Cinara cedri (assembly GCA_902439185.1). Classification (NCBI taxonomy): domain Eukaryota; kingdom Metazoa; phylum Arthropoda; class Insecta; order Hemiptera; family Aphididae; genus Cinara; species Cinara cedri. The sequence goes on along the minus strand of CABPRJ010002382.1, from coordinate 1,043,294 downwards.
TGAAAAGTTTTTATAATCGTTTTAAATCGTCAAAAATTAACCATATAATATGTTACGGGACGATGAACACAAATTTATAATCCGCGCGTTTGAAATTCGATCCAATCGTTTTCGTTTTCAATGCGAGCACCGGTAACTTTTACAATATAATAAATAAACCGATGTGTACTCAAATAACTATTCAGCACAAATTAATATAACTGAAAGACGATCGTCTATATTCTATAATCTATATACGAAACCGTATTAGGTTATTAACAACATGTTTGTCTGTATGTCATTATCGTATTCGAATTGAGTAAATATTGTTTTGCTCCGCGTATATACGTTCGTATTTATCGAGTATGTAAATAAACAGAATTTAATGGTTAAAACGGTTTTTTTTCTTTTATTATCGATTAAAACCCGTTTTGAAATTTAACCTTTGAGTCTTACGGTATATATAGTTTTTTGGTTAGAAAAAACAACAACCTTTAATAAACCCAAGCGGGGGTACCTGCACTGTATATATTTTAATATACTGAACAGAATACAATTTGATATAGTATTTTATAATGGAAAGTCAATGTTTAGTCTAATAATAAAAGTTCGGCGGAAAATATTTTTGTGAAGATAATATAGTAATTACGCGAATTTTGTATCTATTTAATTTCGTTCAACAACAATAATAATAATAATAATAAAAAGTTGAATAATTTAAATAATGTCACGAAAAGTAAAAAAAAAAAAACCACATTGTTAAATTTACCGTGGTAAAAATATTTACATTTTATTCCGTCAAGAAAAAATAATAATTCAGAATCTCTTTTATAAATACTTAAACGTTTTATGCACATAAATATATAAATATATGTACAAATATTATTATAGAAAATATGTAAAACTTATTAAATTATTTTACTATAAAATGACATATATATCATTTACTATCAACTTAACTCCGCTCAGAATCATTTTTTTGCAAGCAATGGTATATCGTTGCTTACAGGTATATATTAAATAATCTATTACAGTGGTTGCACCCGTCTCAAATATTCTAGGATGTCTTTTTAAAATTGTATATATATATATATTTTTTTTTTAACATTTTCTACTTGCGCCAAACCACTACAGATATATTAAATACTTGTATATTAATAGTGATAAAAAGTATTATTTCAACTTTTGTTTTAAATGCAAGGTGTTCTGCAATATTATCCTTGTCAATATTATTTTTTTTTTTCCATTCGGTTTTGTGCGAGAGGGACATATATTATTGTAGAGAAAAAGAGAATTTGAAACTTCAAACTTCAAAGTTTGAAATTTCAAACTTCGCTCAGAATCGTATTTCATTCGTAATGATTTATCGTTGCGTGTAGACACGAATGAACCAAATCTACGTACCCTGCCGTCCAAACTATCCACCTATAACGGTAGCATAGCAGGTACCTAATAGTTGCAGTGTTTCTTAGTTTAAAAATAGTTTGGAAAAAAAAACAACACTGTGCCCTCGAAAATATTCTCCTCTTTAAACGCAGTTACTTATTTTATGTAATTTTGCTAGGTTGTCCGTTAGTTGGATCGAGACAATAAATACGCGTATTGCATTAATAAGAGAACGTACGTGACACCACCCTGCAATTCAATTGTAAAAACTCTTTTGCGTGGGACAATACTTATCTATTTTCTGATCGTATTTATTGTAAAGTAATCGAAATTTCGAAATGTTTTGAGGAGAACTTTGTCTGTGTCGTAGTGCGCTTATTATTATTATTTTTTTTTTTAATAGCACTACTCAATGTTTTTTAATAAATAACTGAAAAAACACAATATAAATAAAAACCCCTCAGTTTACAGATTCCTATTAATTTAGATGTTGTATTCCGTAAAGACGGTAAGGGTCCTGCGCGAAACGGTTTACCCGTACACATTTATTGGTTATAATGATTTTCCAAAAAAAAATAAAAAAAAAAAAAAATACTTATGATAACGACACAGAAGCAGAACTATAATACTATAAATTATATGTATTTCAAAGGGAATCGGAATAATTCCGAGTTGATAAATATTCATTTTTCTTTTATAAAACTCGCAAACCCCTTACAGAAAACGGGCGGCATCGCGTTCTCTTAATAATGACAATATAGTATTTATTTTTATTTTACAAGTGCGAAGCAAATAATTTAATACACGTATTATAAAAAAAATATCTAATGTTTCATAGCCACGTGCCGTATAAAATACTAATAATAATAATGTTAAGACGTGTTCTGAAAAATCAAATAAAAACCGTATATTATATGCGCGTGTTAATCGTTGTAATTAATCGATTATTATACGTAGAAACAAAAAAATAGACGGCTGTAGGTTTTTGAAAAACGCTTGTGCGATGTGCTATGGTGGAATATAAATTGTAGGAACCCGGAAACGATATGTGCCCGTTAAAAAAGGGGGAAAAAATAGACATAAGCGGACAACAAATTATACGGCGCAGACGAAAAAAAACATAAAAAAAAAACGGTTTACACGTTTCCCGCTAGAAATCTCATGGAAAACACAAAATGATTGCAGTACATGAATCGAACTGCAAACGAACGCACCGTATAATATTATAGGCATAAACGAAGCGGTATCACGAACTTCCGGGTACGAAATGAAATGAGGTAAAAAAAAAAATATTTTTTTTTTTTTTTTAAACCAATGAATTCGAGATTTTAAGGAAGATATTTTAACTCGTAAATTTTTTTAAAACCAGGCGTATAGTGAGACCAACGATGCAGTTTTACAGGACGATCGAAGCTTATATTATTTCAAACGATTTAAATACTGTTAACATATTATAATTAACGTATTTTGCAATAGTAATGTTTTTTACATATATATATTTTCTTCATAACGCAACTATTATTGTCATGCATGTTAATGGCTGAGATAAGTTACGTAACAACATAACGTATGAAACCTTGTATCAACAAGGTTTTAATACTAGTGGTTTTATCATTTTTGTGATTTACAGTGTGACCTCGAGTCTAACAAAAGAAAACACTCGTTTTATCGATATCGACAGTAATTTCATTTTGTCAATTTTCGAGTTACGAGAAAAGATAAGAGACGATACTATATGAGTTTGCGGGTAAAATCCCGACAGTGCCAAAATCTCGACCTTAGCTGATCATTACACGTCGAATTCGTTTGTTAAAACGGAGTAAAGTGCTGGCTAGTTGTGCCTTTTTAAATAGTAAAGTCGTTATACATGTAAGTGTGTTTTTATATAAAGGTAGATACGAAAATTTAAAACGTGTATTTTGAAAAAAAAAAAAAAATGTCATTTTTACCGTGATTTAGACCCTGTCGGGATTGGTTCCGGGGTACCCGTATGAGTCTGAACGTTGGAGGGTATCGAACAAAAGAGATAACATCCGTGGGGAAGTATAGCTGCGCGTTTTAATTTGCAAATTTTAATTAATTACATTGATGAACGAGGAAATCGCGGGTGGCCTACGAGAAAATCCAATAACGTCAGACAACAGTGGGCGAATCGAATGTATAATAGATTCATACCAAAATATGTGTTGTACATGTGTGCGTATAAAATAGTTCGCCGAAAGGATATTATACAATACGAGTGCAATGGCATATACGCATAACGTGTGTACCTAGTGGCGATTGGAAAACCGAACGGGGCCGCGGGACGGGAAGAAAAGCCGCTTACCGGTTCGGAGCTTTGAACGCCGGAAAAACTTCGGGTCGCGCAGACACAAAGGTCGCGCCACGAGAAACGCCGCGGGGCACGGCGGATGTGCAGTGGACATTGTATTATTATTCTCGGGAATATAATATGTAATAACGAGCATTGTGTTTTATATCGTCGACAGACGGAATACGCTCGTTTCGTTCGTTTTTCCGTGTGCTTTGTATTGTTGTTCGTGCACGGTGCAATCGTAATATTATCATCCAAACGTGGTCAACGCCGTTTTCAGCAAATATCCGATTGTAACAACAGTTAGTCAATAACAAGTGTGCAGTATTTTTGAATCGCGCGCGGTAAAATAATATTAACCCGATCGTTTTTTTTTTTTTTTTGTAAATTCTGAACAAAGCGTACTATATATCGTATAGTTTTACAGGCGTATGACATATATATAATTTTTTTTGTCTACACGCGAACGACAGTTAAAAAACCGGCAGTTTTACGCCGATCATCGGCCTATGGGGCGGTTAAGCCGGCGCGGTGTAGCAAATTATGTGGTCGTTAATTTTTTATTTCGTTCGTTCATACAGCGTTGCTTAAAAAAAAAAAAAAAATCCAACATAACTGCATACATACTCAATTGGTTTAATATTTCTGTGAGCTTTAGTAACAATTTTCTATATTACACAAAAGGAAGTGTTTGTTTTTTGACTGCGCGAAATTGTCAACCGAATTTATACTCCGTTGCAAGGCCGACCGAGCGATCGATCGACCGGACGATTTCAACGCCTGCAATCTCCCCTTGTTGAAATATTTTTTTACACAATTCTCGATAATTTTTATGTTAATTAATTATTATTTTGCACATTCAGATTGTCAAGTGATACAGTACAACAGTGTTAACATACTGGCGATTTTATTTCTGGTATATTTTTGATTTATACTATTTTGTTGGTCTTAATAAAAATGTGACGAAAAACATTATTCAACTACTATACATTTTAGTACCTATTATTATTTGTGCACGTACGTTTGTTCTTAATATCATTTTGCGTAATTAATAGCTATACATATTTGTTAAGAAAATCGATCTTCAAAGGAAACACACATATATTCTCTATAGATTTCCCGCCCCCGTTCTACAACACGCGGAAGTCTGAAATAAAGGTTCGTACAGAAACGAACGAATAGATCCGTGTGTATACAGATCGAAGGCAGATTTCCGTGACATAATCGCCAAAGGGCTCACACAGACTTTTACTTTGTAGTTCATACAGGATTTATGGTTTTTTTTTTTTTTTTTTTACCAAAATTGGATTGTTTTTATTGATTATGGGTTACACACAACAACTATCCACTATTAGTAGATTTAGATTTTACGCATACTTGAAAGTACCCTTATTAAAAAAACTGTCCACGTGGATGGAAACTAAGAGTCACGGGGAGATGCGTTTTTATATTTTTGTTTCGTTCAACGATGTGCACGTACAAAACCGCAAGGGACAACGATGATAGCGCGTAAAAACCTGCGGGAATGTGCAAATCTGGAATCCGAGATTTTTAAGAATATCGAAATCTGAACCGTACAAATTTGGAAAGAACAATGTTTGGATATTATAGCTTTCCGACGTACAAAACTGTCGATAAAATCGATAATATTATGATTTCGTTGAAAATTTTACTTTTCAGATTAATTGTACGTTTCAGTGCAGATTTACAGGGCAGATTTCGGTGTTTTCCGTTGAAACCCGGATTTGTACGTTACGGATTTTTTCACCAATGTAGGTACCCCATATCAAAATATTTTTAGTGCGCGCATTTAGTTTTAAATTAATTTCGCGGTGTGTCCGTGTGACACTGTAACTGCAATCGTAATATTATTACCGCCGTCGCTAATCATCAGCATAACACTATAGTGTTTATATCGCGTATCTATAATATCCCGGGCGCGGTCGGTAATCATAATCCGTCGCCACCAGCATAATATTATACTCGCGTCACAGCCGCGTTCGTATATAACCGCGTGCCCGCGTAGCGACGGCGTTCACGCAACATAATAACATTACAACATCGCCGTGGTTGCCGGGAACGGCGAAATAATTGAAATTTTAAATAACTAAGTTCCGGACAGTTACCTGAACATCTCGACGAATAACAATGTAGCCGAGTCAAGACTTACCGCTCGGTGCACGCGTGCGTGGAACAGACAGCCGCGGTGGAGTACAGGGTGATCAACATCGTTCGTTATTCCGGAAAGTACATGAATTTGTTTTAGAATTGTTTTTTTTTTTTTTTTTTTTTTTTTAAAAACAATTCGAGGTTTGCCGCCGTTTTGTGATTAACGGCGGAGTGTAGTGGAACATCGTGATTGTGCGGCGGCACGGCGAGCGGCGTTTAAACACTATACCGTTGCCCTCCCCGTACCTATTACAAGGGGCGAGTTCGAAAGTAGAATATTTCGCCAACGGGTTGATGGAAATTAAAAATGTCAACACCGAATTTTGACGAAAATCGTAAAAATTACGCATTTCAAAACATGTACAACAGAATTCCGCTCAGCATTGTATTTTGTTAGCGACTCGAGTTAGAACTCAACGTTACGTACAGATATAAATTCAATAGTTATACAGCCTATCTTTATAACATTTTTAGATTCTGAACGTAGCGGGGGATCTATTGGTTTTACTACGACGTGTACTTTTTTTTTTTTTTTTTTTTTTTTTTTTTTTGTTTTTTTTTTTTTGTATTTGTAAATAATTTTTCTAACGGAAATATGACTCCTCTATGTAAAGTGTAGTACATTTTTTTGTCTAGTTTGTGCATTGGGAAAGCCATTTTTTGATTTTACAAGATGAAATAGTTGCGAAAAACCGGAAATAAAATTATAGGTAAAACGGCAAATATATATTTACGTCATGGCGTTACAAATGTCATTGTTTTTAATTTGTACAAACTGTTTTCTACCAGAAATATTGGTCCAATCAAAAAATAACAAGAGATCGATTTTGTTTCATTTAATATATAACCACAGTTTTTATGATAGTTAGGGAGAACCACAAAAGACAAAAAATACTATTTTTCAAATTACCGCGCAATCATTTCATTATTTACGGGGACGTTATTTACGGTGTTTACATATTTAAATAATAAAATAAATAAATAATTAAAAATATTTAATATGATAATTTCATAACGGAAATTTTCGTCCGAATTCCAAGAATAGCAAATTTTATGAAGAAAATTGTATCTAGTTTATGAATAAATAGCCGTTGCTTGATTTTCCGTATAGTTTTTCTAATTATTACACCAAACCGGAAAAAAACGTAGGAAATATGACAAAGTTTACGGCATTTGGGTTATTTGTTGTTATTAAAAAATACAAACATTAGAAATTTGTAAATATGGTCAAATTTTCAAAACATGTTATCAATTTTTGGACTATTTATTATTTGATATATTCGTTATTATAATTGTATGGTTTAATATAAATGCTTGGAAATAACACAAGGTAAATTATATGTTTTACTTGGTGGTTATAAAAATAAATTTAAGCTTAATCATTGTTTTTTTTTTTTTTTTTTTCTAATTGGTTTATAATTTTGTACAAATATAAATTGAATAAAATTATGTATCCTACCTACCCGATTCCCCACTTACAACAATGGCGGCATCCATTCTCAATATTAGCTTTTACATTATTATCCGTATGTTTTCAGCCGGGTTCATGGCGTACGTTGAGAAGGACGCCAAAGAGCGGTCCGAGAAGAAAAAACAAGAAATAAAACGTTCAGATTATTTCAAAATAATGGGCAACAGCGAATACCGCAAAGGCCACTTCGAAAAAGCACTTATATATTATAATCAAGTAAGCGGATTATTATTTCCTGTTTTCTTTTTAAGTGAAACTACGGTTTTTTATTCGTCTTTTTTTTTTTTGCAATATTCGCGACCAATTTCTATATACCACTTAAATACTTTGCTTTTCGTGTTGCGTTTAAATATGTATAATAATAATATTTTGTATATTGAATTTCGACATTCAGTTTAGACATTAGGTACGTGTATTATGTATTCGTGATAAAAATATTATGGTATGGTATTATGACCCAGAAACGGGAAGCCGTTGTATATACTGTGATAATATATGAGAAAAAGTGTCCAAAGTTTTTTTAGAATAATGTTTTTTTTTGTCGCGATTCTTTTCGGGCGTATAGAATTATATTTGACAAAAAAAAAAAAAATCTTTACTTCCGCGTCTCAGCGGTCCGACGAGATTTTCGGTCCGAAAATAACACTTTCTAAATATTAATAAATATCAGTGATTAAAAAATAAGTAGACGGAGTTCCTCTTCTTATTTAAAATAAAATTATCGCTTTTAGTATAAATGTTCAAAGTCCGGGGGGACGTTTTAGTCACCGAGACATTTTTAATGCAATTTTAGAAACTCAAAATTAATTTTATTAAAAAAAAAAAAACTCTTCTATACCTATTGCATTATACGTAATCGGGCAGTGTTTTTCTTTTATTTTACTGAACAGCCATGTTTGTAGGATAATATTTGAGATTAGGAGGGGTGCAGTTGATTTTTAAACCATTACATTTTTATGAACAAGTGCGGGTGAAGGTACAACAGAATTTTGGAATTCTTATCTCTATAATGGGTTTTCTGAAATTTTGGTCAGCTTTTGATAACGCCCCTCAATTTTCGATAATAACAGTCCGGAGTTTTACTGACTTTGACCGCCAAACAACGTGTATATCGCGTTTTAACGACGGAGTGGTATACACAAGAGGGTTTTAGTCTCTTTTCCGCCCGTCGGCCGTGTTTAAGAAAAAAATAAATAAATTAATCAGCGTTGCAAATTTAGCAATTAATATAGTAAAATAACAGGTAAATATTTGGGGAGGAGGGGTAAATGAAATACAAAAATTACAAAAAAGTCAAGGAGGATTGTTGTTTTTCGCATCGCGGAATCGTCAATACTTGCACTATAATATAATATAAGGTACGTGCAATTTTTTCCGTGCGTTACATTTGAAGGTTTCCGTTTTACAGTAGCCGTACTAGGTACCTATCAGCTACATCGAATAATTATTTTACTCGAGAAATACACGCATTACATTCATACAATATTACAATATTATAACGTTTGATTAGAAAATACGATATAATAGCCGGGTACCTATAAACCTTACATCGCATTACAATATTTCAACGTTCAAAGTGACCTCCTGATATAATCATCGTCGATCATAATAATAATATATTACCGTTGGTTGTGTACGCAATTAAAATCGATTACTATATTTAAATGTTTCCGATCAACAATAGACAGATCTGAAAATAAATGTTTTTTTTTTTTTTTTTAAAAACAACGCGGTCGAATTCACGTCTGCCTTCCTTAATATTATCACGGACTCGTCGCGAAATAGAAACCAAGACGCGCGTGTAATATTATCGTCATAACAGATAGGACGTCGATGATTTTTCCATTTTTTTTTTTTTCTTTTATCCTATACTACATACAACAGCTACCTTATCTAAAATTTCGTTTCGCATAGATTCAAAATATTATACATTTTATTTTACATTTCTAGCTATAAATGCATTTTTTTTTTTAATATTTTTATGTACCTTTTTTTTTTGTAATATAATAAGTTATTTTTATTTAGATTGTAGGCCGTTTTTCTAAAATTTTATAATTCAAAAAAGGTTTGTACATTTTTGGAAATATTTTTTTGATTATTAGTGGAGGGTTTTTTCGTGATTAAATCTACAGAGTGCAGGTGCTGGTATATCCAGTGTTGAATTCTTGAATCCTGACAATTTTTCTGTGAGTGGGGGGAGGGCACTAACTATTATAGTAATGATCTTTTGCTTATCTACCCTCTTAATCAAATTTGTTTTATTTTATAATTAATTTATCCACATTTAACACGGGGACGAACGAAATTCCAGGGGGTGCTATCGCCCTCCTGTCATATACGTGGATTCAACACTGAGTATATCCTACAACAAAAGCTTTTACAGACAACACCCATAAAAACGCTTATTGGATATTTTATTTACAAATTGTATCGTGCCTATAAATCAGATGTAATAAACATGATTAAATTGAAATTGAAAAGGAAACTAAAGTCAGTAGGTTTACAAGTAAATCTACATTTTTAACGTTCCTAAAGCGAAATCGTTCGATTATGGGTTTTTAAAAATTAAGCCGAAAATTATTTTTTTTCTGGTAACTGTGAAATTGTATTTTCTTTTTTTAGTTTTTAAGTCTTCCAAGCATTTGTTTTGGTAATTATTCGAGTACAGTGCGATAATATGTTATAATAAATACAACCATTCGCACCGATATCAAACAAATATGGTAAAATTACGCATCCGACGAATATTATAGTAAAAATTGTTATTTCGTAAAAAAAAAAAACTCGTTTATTTTCTTGAAATAAAAATTTAAATAATAATAATATTATATAGTATTATAACATGTTATGTGCCAAAAGAAGATACGTCATCTTACAACAAAGGTACCTATATAGTATATAATGAATTTTTAGAAACCGTCGTCGTATGGTACCAGCTATATATTCATAATGAAACGGAGGAACGGGTATAAATACGAATAAAAGAATGAATAGTATACAAATATCGTTTGTATGACGTCAGAAAATGGATCAAAAATCATATTCGCGAGTCGTCTATAATATATTATATTAAAGGTTTCTTCACCTTTTTTTCATTCCCCTCCCGCCACTAAATACAATTCTATTGAAATCCTTCGTGTTTTAACCTCCCGAATATTATGACTATATTTATATATATTTTTTTTTATAGATTAACACTGTCTGGTTTTCAGCTGCTATTGTTATAAAGATATATTTCTGGCCCAAACGTGGATTCGGTTTTTTTTTTCTTTTTTCTGAAAAAGTTCCTTTCTTTCTTCGAAATAAAAAAAAAACCCCACAGATCTCGCATCTTATCACAATGCGCGTAGATCATACATTATATACGAGACCTACACGCGTTACTGGTTTTTAAATAAATCGCAGTGTCTGCAGTACTGCAGTAGGTGGTATTATTAGTACCTATGCGTTTTCTCGCAACGAAAAATAATACACCTATTTATATACACGAAACGGACTTATAATTTATACCCGGTTACTGCCCGAACGTCAGCTCATAATAAGAAACACGCGTACAACTTATGTAACACAATTTCTACATGCATATACGGTTTTACTGTGTAAGAAGTCGAACGCTTATTTTCGATCCAATTAAATATAATTTAATACATCGCGAAGTACTTGGAGCGAAGAAAGTTACTGATATACGCCGCCGCCTCATCGCTCTACAATTTAGTTAACAAGTTGCGATACGATAGCTCGCTATCAATAAGACGTGCAGTATAATATAATAGACGAACAAATAAATGTTTCTATTTTTTTTTTCTTTATTTTTTTTTTTCATTTTTTGTCGGCAATCGTCCGAATCGCTTCGCCCGAAAACGTATATTTCTTCTTCTTTTTCCCTAGGCGAACCTGCTCTCTAGTAAAAACATTCAGATTTTTTAATGCCATACTGAAAACGATACGGATTTTTCGTCTAGAGATACTTTATTTGATCATTTTTTCGACATTTCCAATCATTTTTCTTAACATTTTTAATGGGTTTTTTTTTCTCAACAATGCTAAGATTTTATTCAGTGGTGCTAGTAATTTATTTGAAACATTTATCGAAGTTTTCGGAAGTTCTCCCCTAGGTTCTTTTATTGTTGTTTGATTTTTGCTGATTTCTGGGTTAGGCATCTTATTATTAGCTACATGGAGAAATAACACGACTAATACTACTCCGCTTAGAATTTTTTTTGCGTTTGCAATGATTTATGCTTGCATAAAATACATCAATTAAATTACTCTTTGTATCCTATCTTCCTAACCTAACCTACAATAACGGCTTATTTTTTTTTTATTTTATCAAATAAAACGTTTTCACTTGTTGGCCATAGATTAACATTTTTCTATGATTTTTATTCTAAAGTCAAAACTTCGTACTGATATGATATAAAATAGTTCAAGCTTATTGAACAAGAACTATTAATTAGCATCACAAATTAACTATGATGTTATAATAGATTAATTCAAAATTGAAATTGTGTTAGGTACATACTCGTGCTACGTATGTATACATTTGCTATTGTATTGATATTACTTAATTATTAGATATAATTTTACTATTTCAATACTTTACATAATATAGTATTTATTATTGCAAAACTAGTCTGTTTTTCCCTTTATGGGAGGAGTGTGGATAACTTAAAAGTCCCTTTTTACACAGTTTAATTTGCCGCCTTAAAATTTTGGCAACGCCTATGGTTTTCACAGTGTCAAATTATGATTACCAATTTCAATTTCATTCCAATCGCCCATGTCCAATGCCACCGGATCCTCTACAACTCCATCTCTTCCTGGGTCGGCCAAATGGTCGTTAACCTCGAGGTTTCCATTTGAAAACGGCTCTTAGTGATCGTTTTATTTACATCTTAAAATATGGCCTAACCAACTACTACCAAAAACCTTTTGACGACTTTTGGAAATTGACTGTTTTTGAAAAATCGATTGGCGTGGAGTTATTTTTTACATTCAGTAATCGCTGGAATCGCCCCGACCGGAAACGTATACTGCAGTATATTAAACTAATCAACAGCCGCGCTCGCTATATTACAATATTGTTATGTACATTGTATACCTATACTACACACTTGTATTATTATTAGATTAAATAATTTATTAGGGTAATATTACGCTAAAAACCGCAGTGATACACGTCTATTTTTATAATAATTATATATACACACACACACAAAGTAAATTTTAGAAAAATATGTGTAAAAACTAAATCCAGGCGCACAGCCAAGATGCCGTGTTATTATAACGTGCAGTGTAGTGTAGCTTGAAACGCGAGGAAACGCGTAATGCTCGCTTAAAATCATCGGAACGACAAATAACCGATTCATAGAAAGCAAGGCTGAACAGATTTAAAAAGTTAAAAGTTAAGTTGATTTTAACATTTAGCGTTTAACTTTTAATTCGACTTAACATTAACTTAATACATGACGAGATACTTTTGAATCATATCACGTTAAATAATTCGAATGTATTTTAATTTTAAGTTTTAACACAGCATTATATTTATACTATCGCGTGTAACTAATAACCCTTTAATTTAAAATTATTTGTCTTGTTCCGATTTTTGATTTAGAGGAGGACAAAAATTTTACTCCATTTGAGATGCTTAGCACTAATAATTCTTATTTTGAAAACATATTAAAATCTATATTTAATCATTTTCATAAAAAAAAAAAAAAAAAAACATTGACATTTTCTTAATAAATAAAACAATCAACTTATAATACGTTAATTTGAAAAAAAAATGAAGGTGTTAGTTAACTTTTTTCAAGTTTAACTGAACTAAGTTGTTAGTAATCAATAACTTTCCCAGAAAGTTAAAAAAAAAAAACTTACTAAACTCCATTGAAGTCGGATATTATATTATATTTTTCTTTAAGCCGATAATAAATGATCTATCTAATAATAAAAGACCAATATACCCAATCATATTCTGTTAGTTAACAACAGTCTCTAGAAACTACTACTTATCACACTATAATTTCACGTTCAAAATTAAAACGATAAGACAATAGCGCCGTTATAGGTATATGAGGACATTCAGCGTTCATACGGCTGCAATAGAAAATTATTATTATTATTTCCACCGGGCGTGCTTACAATGAAAAAATCGTGGGAGCAGGGAGATACGAGTTCGATTCGGGTACGCGTTTTAGAAAGTCGTGTTTAGAATGTTGTATATTATGTTGTTATGTACTTAAGAAAATGTGCAGTATAACTCGAAAAGAAGGCTACCAATCTTCACCATCGACACCGCGCAAGTATCGCCGAACGCCATATGTTGTATTATTATTAATCCGTTCACGGTTCAGTAACGATTATTATTCTTAAATTCAACACGTGTGATGATACGATATTTCATACTTTAGTATCATATATATATATATATATATAAATTTTTTTTTTTTCTATTACTTTACCAATTGCGATAAATTCGCATTAGCTACACAATATAAGTGTGACGGGTGCGTCGTGAAATAGAAAATCATATTATACAATCGTTAAATAGGTGCACGGATAGATATACAAAAAAAAAAAAAAACAAGTAAAATTTAAATAAACGGTGTATAAAATCTCGGTAAACATAATTATTTGTATTCTTGATATTGTTATGAAGATTTAAATAACTTTTCGCGGATAGCGCTATGGAAATATATCCAAGTCTGAATATTATAATACGTCAATTAAATTATTTAATAGCACGGGTCTCCATAAAACTTGTTTCATTGCTAATTTCTATTTTTTTTTTTTTTTTTTACCGAAAAATAATCAAAAACCACTAACGTGCCGACGCAAATTATCGTTTCCGGGACGAATTCCTCATTAGTTAGGCAATAACTGTTTTCTTTGCACAAGTCCTACATAATTATTCGAAAATGAAATCGCTGACATTTTTTTTTTCTTGTCTACGCCCGCTACCGGTGATTTTAAAATTGCTTTTAATCTCCTACTGGCATGTATTGTTATATTTCTGTATACTATTATTATACCTTTACTAAAAATATATTGTTTTTGTAATATTTTAAAAATACTTAAACGGATTTAGCAATTTCATAAATCTCACAACCTCCTATACATATGCCTCTATTACCAAGTATGAATTGTTAATTAATAATTAATTAATTAACTATTAGCTAAACTAATTGTTAATAAATCTTAATCGGTAATCGTATATTTGAAACCGCGTTCGATAACTATATTTGTCGAATGGTATTATAATTGATTACTATAATAACATTATCTAATAACATTGTATATTTGTTATATTTGTTCATCTCCGATAGATTGTACAATATCGACCACAATAATATTATTCAAACATTAATTAAAATAGCTTATAATCACTTAAGTACTAATGTTTGTCAAATGAAATCGATAGATGTAATATTGTTAATGTCTTGTATACAAATCTATAGGCATTCGACATTTTAGTAAGCTCGTAAATCCGAATTTAATTTCGGATGAGATTATGACACTTTGACATTAAAACGTTTTCATTGCCAAAAACGATCGTAAAAGTATAAATAATTACATACGAATTTGTTGACTTTCGATATTAAACGCGTATAATATTACATATAAGAAGAACACTAAAAACTGCAGTACCAGGCGTGCCAATAATTACTGACTTCATGATATTTAACCCAGAGGGGGAGGTGTGCAATTTGCATTAGTGAAGTTGTACCGCCTTGGTAAAATATTAGTGGGTCAATAATCATAAGTCACAAATTTTACCTTTTGGTCGAATGTTTCAGTGACATTTTACTACCCTCCCTTCACCAGACAAATTTCACTAATAAATATTTACCCCCGATAACATTTTTCTAGTGAATTTTTACTCCCTGATAGTTTTACCGAACGGGTATAATATTTCTCTAGTTAAATTTGAACGGGAAAGTCGATTTTTGCGGTTACGTCGGAATAATAAATTACGTCAGCGCATATAAATCATAAAAAAAATAACACGCAAAAAAATATAGAGAGTACAATAACAGTAAGTCGTTCAATATTATATGAATATATTAATACACGCGTAGATAGCGGAATCGTAATCCGCAAAGGTCGTAGATATTTAAATTTATAACAAACATCTATATATTGGACTGATTGACTAGCGGAGACCTTTGATGCAGCTCCGTTATAATAATATTATTTGTTAGTTCACCGTGAACAGTCGTATGTCACAATAATAAATCTAAAAAATACTTTAACATTTCTTAAATCCACAAAATTAAACGAGAAACTGTTAGATTGCTGTAAATACAATAGCCAATAGTGTAATAGTATTTCGAAATAATACAATTTTATTAAACTGAATTTAAACAATCGGTGCTTCATAGTTCACTGTACACTATACCACTGTAAACTAAAACAAACAAATTAATTTGATCAGGTGATAAGTGTTTTTTTTTTCATTTTATATTTTAAATGCACAAATGTATTTTTAATCCATAGAAATCCAAAATTTTACGAAGTCAGCTAAAATTCTTGTTGTTTTATCTTCAGTGTAGCGATTAATGGGATGCTGAGGAGGCATTTTTACATCAGTTTTATTTTGAACATTTTGTTTACAATTATCTAAACAATATAACAATTAACCGTATGGACTTGTTGGCACAATATAAAATGACGAGAAATTAAATTCGTTGAACGAACAGTCGGTTATTTACATAAACAAACGATATTTCGTAATGCGTTACCTTTAAACTTCATCTGTCCTTGGCAACACTTTAAGGGCCTCAACGCCCTTCAAATAGTATAAAATATGTAGGGACAAAAATGTCGTTTGGGCCCTTTTGCCCAAGATTTTTCGCCCTTCTGAAAACGTAAAAAAAGTTGTTTAATGATTTTTCGAATTGCAACACTGTTGTGATAATGGTGCGAATTATTATTTTTCAACATTTCAAATTTAAAAAATCATAATATAATTTCGTTTCGGATGTACTTTAAAATTTACATTTTACACGAATTTCCGATTTATTCAAATGGATATTATTATATTGATTGGTCTGTTTAATATTTTAAAGAACGCCAACGAATCATTAAGTATTTATTTATAAATCCCAAACGTGGTCTACTAGTATACGCGTCTTTCCATCGAGGTATTTTCACCGCCACATTACTCGTAGATCTAATTTACCTTCCGTTGCCGAACTATAATTGTTCGCATTCTCCGCGCTATATACAGGATGATTTCGAGATGGCAACATTGCCTTATCATAGTTCAACGTAAATACGGAGTGATTTTTTTCCTGATCACGATCCAACGATTGTTCACGGAAATTCGGTTTTTTTTTTTTTTTTGTCATACACAATTTTTAAATAATCTTATTAACGATAGGTATTTGTTTGAAATGTTAACTTTCCGTACACTAAACCGACAGAGTAGTTAAAAAGGTTCTCGTCTAAAATAATGGATAATATGAAATGTATTACTCTTCCGGTCTACTCTTTAAACTGTTATTATAGTCTCATCAACGGTATAACCGTACGTTATGTGTGTTGAAATCTTGAGAAAAATATAAATTGTTCCAACGTACTTTAAAAAGAGCGGTTCCCGTTTAAATACCAAACGTATAAGGCAGTGATTCTCAACCGGGGTGATATATCACCCTGGGGCTTGCGATGACGTGGGCTCAGAGTAGAAGTGACACGAAATCATCAGGAAAAAGAAAAAAGAAAAGAGATTTTTTTGGGATAATATCGTATTATTGCCGTCACCGTTATCTATCCACTAACGTCCAAACATCATAATATTCCCTCTCCATCATTTACTTTTCAACGATACCGCTGCTAGAATTTTTAATTTAAATGGATTATGCATTGGTAAGGCGATTCAATGTTGGATTATTGTGGATAAGTGTGACATGAATCAATAAAGGTCGAGAACCATTGACATAAGATATAGAGATAATTTATTAAAAAAAAAAACAAAACAAAACAGAAATCGAATTTATTTAAAATTATCAGAGTTGGATCGTGATGAACGATACCAACCCTGTATACGTCATGATATAACGCATACATTTACTTCTTATGAATTTTCTTAGGGGAACTGTCTTGTCGCCGAATTCGCGGGGGATATGTTTGTAAGCATAATAATATTGTTATCATATTTTCGTCGTCTATTTGAATTTTACGCATTTCATAAGGAAAAAAAAATTAGTACCCAGTGATTCCATAATCGTGAACGAGTTCAATAAACTGTGTAAACTCACATGTTTTCTTCAATAAAAATTGCACGTGTGTAATGTTTATAAATGCGTTGTATAACTATGCGTGGTATGCACTAAAATATATACATAAACAAAAACCGGTAAGAACTACGATGTAGTAAAAATAAAAAATAAAATAGTAAACTTCTACTTGTTATCGATAATACGACGAAAATAAATCATAAATAATAATTACTGTTGCTGTTGTTGTTGTTATTGTATGCAAGACTTATGAATGATATTTTAATCGGAAAATTCAAAAGCTAAATGAGATTATCGCGTTTTACGCGCGTATTAATGCCATCGCACGTTTATCGATTATAAATCAATATTGGTAAGGTGACATTTTGATCCGGTGGATCAATAAGTTCCGGAATAAAATTAAATTGTCCCATTTACGTTCGATTCATTTGTTTTATTATTAAAAAAAAAAAAAAAATTAAGTACTGTTTATATGTATAACAAAAAATGATATTTTTCACAAACGATTTTTTTTATAGTTAAGAGCGGTTTTTCGCTGTATTATAAAAAAAATAATAACCGAGTAGCCTAAATCAAACTATAAATCACGAATAAATACGTATAAATTAAACTTTACCCATTCGGGTATTTCGGTGAAACTTGGATATTATTATGAGTAGCATTTTACGAGTATAATAATTTTATAGTTTTATCTCACTTTCAGTATGCAATATATGTATAGTTTTTTTGCTCTTGGTTTTATCTTTAGACAAACATAAACATTTTATGCATTGAAAATACCAATGCCAATGTTCTAACTATTTTTCTTCTTTTTTATGCGATATTTATAAATACTTAAAATAGTTTTAAATATTATTTCGGAGGAAATACATTAACACGCAATTTCAATATGAATTCTGTAAAATTCATCGGTATAAAAAAAAAAAATAAAAAAAAAAAACCGCAGCATAAAATAATTAATGTTCTTTTATTGATAAATATGCGTTTAAACGAATACTATATAGTATATTATATTATGTGTGTTTTTGCATGCACCTTTTTCTTTTTTTTTCAAACGAATAATACCAAAAGAAATATCAAATATTGTATTAATTAAGAAGGCGCCACACACATGTTTGTCGTTTCCGTTTTGGTTCGGCGCAGAACCTGAAATTGTACACCATTAGCTTTAATATCAAAACGAGTTTATCTATAACATGTAAACATTTGATCTAAAACAATTATCCGTGTTTGTATGCTTGGTATTTTTCTCGACATTTTAATTTTCAAGCGAGATTCCGCGGCAACAGAAAAAAGTGATCTCGTTATCGTTACGTAAACGATTAAAACGTAAAAGACTGTTCGGATGTTAAAATGAAAACTGCGATTCGTAAATGGGAAATTTGCCATATCGAAATAATCAATTAATTTCCGTTTTCGAATATTGGATTTACTCATTACTAATAACTAGGGCAGTGAATTGAATAAACCTTAAATAAACGAGTTTAAAATGTCGAAAAAATGCACTAAAATGCCAACAATTGTAGAATAAAATGCACATAAATGGTTTTTAATTTAATATTTATATTTACATTGTTTTTAGTATGATATATGTATGTAAATTTATGTATTATTTGATAAAAAAAATGATATAAATGTTAATAGAATTTGATTTTTGATTTTGAAGTTGATTGATTCTTTAATAATTCTATTCGCCTGAAACATTTTTTTTTTAAATTTTTTTTTGTTTTCATTATTTTTTCCAAGTATAATATATAAACATTTTCCTGATATTCACATATTCCGTGGAACACACTTTGGAAATCGTTGCAGTCTATGGTATTGACGGTATTGTACCAGTTTTAAATAACTGTGAATGCAAAATAATCCGTTAGCGCATAAACAAAAACGTAAACGCGTCGTACACGTAATATTTATAATTTTGGACGACGTTTCACGTCATCCAATAATACTTACGTATGATCGCGGCTTAATAATTATTAGAATCTAGAAGGTATTAATCTAATAATAGTATGACAAAAAATATCATCATTTTTACAGTAGAATTAACGAAGTATACAATAATATGAATATATTTATTAGGTTAAAACATGTTCAGCAACGGATGGGGGAGGTTTAAACACCCAAAATCCCCCCTGGCTAAGCCACTTATCGTAACAGTTATTACACATTTATACATTATGCGCGTATGTACATTTATGTATTATACATTTATACAGAGTGCGTCATCGTCGTCATCGTCGTTATTATTGACGATTATTTACAAAAATAATATCGTGTATAAGACGAAAAGTAAAGTTAATTACGTAGTCGCGTGCATAAACGCCGTTGACACTTTTTATTTGTATAGGTAGTACTTAACTATATTATAACTTATATAAGGTCACAGTGCGGCGCTGGCCGTACGCGTTGCAACAACTCTCGCTCAACGACTTCTCGGGGGGGAGGAGTGAGGGGGAGAAATAATAAAAAAAAATGAATAAACGTATTTTAGGTAATTATACCAATTAACTAATATTTTATCATTAAAATATTTATTACCTGTAAAAAAATGTGTGTCAATGGTATAAACAAATGTATTGCGCCCGCGCGGTTACAACAGGCCGCACGCGTAGGTAGGCAACTACAATAACAATGAAATATTATTCTAACATTACGGAAATATAATAATTTACGATAATATTTCAAAACGACGTTATTATTGTGGAATATTAAAAATATTACGTCTGTCTCGTTGTGCAGCTCGGGTTTGTGCCGTTCCCGCTGCACGCGCAAAAGACGATTAATTAATTTTTAATTCGAATGTATACGTTTCCAACGGCCGACGACGAGAGTCCGACGATACACTGGTATAAAATTAATAAAATAACAATAGGTATCGCAGCTCTTGAACGAATTAAATTATTTACCGCAAAACTATTATTATACCTATTTGACGAAATCGGTTGAGCACAGACGTAAGCGTGTCGTGCGAGGGGCATTTTTTTTTATAGAAACATGGCTATCATTAAAAGTGGGAGCGAAATTGCTGGTTGGCAAGTTGTGCACCGGAAAAAAAATAGTAATATTTAATTGTTATAATAATTATTGCACTTTTTCTGAAAGAAAATCTGACTGGGGTGATAATTTAAGGAGGTAATTTTCTTAGCTGTTCTCATAATAAATGGGATAAACCAGGAAAATCCGTAGGAAAAACGGGAAAATAGGTACAATATTAAACAAATATTATTAAAGAAAATATATAATGTTTATGTAATTATTTGACTTTAATATGACATATATATTGTTGACAAAGCAACACTATTGCCTGAACTCCACTCAGAATCGTTTTTCGTTAGCAATGATTAATCGTTACTTATAGATATGCATTCAATTCCCCTTTACTACCTTACCTACCTTCCCAAATTCTCACCTGTAACAGTGGCCCACATACGTGCGATATATGTCCGTCTTTTGTAATTTAATATATTGTACAGGTCTGTGGTCTACACCGTGAATATCTCATTAAAGTTGACGATATTATGTGTTATCAATATTTTATATACGCACACAAATCTACAATAGGTATCCTGTCAATACATCTTTGGTCCCGGAGAAGAAATGCGGCTCGAGTCAATTTTATATAGTGTTCAACACAATTAGATAAAATTTTGAAAATTGCTTTACGACATAAACACATACCTATAATGGTATAAAATTGCTAAAACACCTAACTTAAACGCAGGCGTTCTAAATGGCTAAGTCATATTATAACTATATGACTTTCTTATGCCTATATTGTCAAACAAAAAGTACATCTAGTGACTTGAGATATTTTAACGATAATAAGATAGTATAATAATAAGATATTTTCTACGTAATAATAATATGTGTTAAAATTTATACTTAGACGAAAAAAAGGGCAAGCGGGAAATATACATAAGATAAAATTATAATCAAAAAATGACCAAATATATTATGTACCGGTTTCGCCAATTA
Organism: Cinara cedri; assembly: GCA_902439185.1. NCBI lineage: Eukaryota > Metazoa > Arthropoda > Insecta > Hemiptera > Aphididae > Cinara > Cinara cedri. Next base: position 1,021,759 of record CABPRJ010002382.1, on the reverse strand, counting down.
TTAAGTATTTTTTGAAAAATTCAGAAGCCCCCATGCCCCCCCCCCACTATACCACTACTCATCCTCTGCCAGTGATAGCTGCTCACAGGTAATATTATAATATTATACATTTTTTTTTAAAATTGAACGGTTAAAATAGTAAATATGTCACGCAAAACCATTGCAATTATATAGGAACTATTAAAATAATCGAAAATAATTAAAATCCGTCGACTTTCTTTTTTGCGATGATAATAATTACTATTTGCAGGCGCACTTTTCTTTTCGTTTTTCGTCCGTGCTCCGAGGTGGGAATAAACCCCGGTTTCGTTTATTTTTATATTTTTTTAATTTTATTATTATTATATTTAGTTTACTGAAATTTGAGAATTAACGCAACCTATTAAAATATGTCAGTTTTGTTTGTACCTAAAACATTATAACAGCGTGACGGCGATGACAGACCGATAAGTTTTTTGTCGGCGCGCGGTGTTGAAATTGAAAATTAACCATCTTGACGGCCGACTCGAAAAAAGCCTTCAAGTCGAAACTACTTAAGCTTTTCGCACGTTACACGTGTTTACACATAATTATTACCTATACAATTATTTCGGGGATTTTTTTTTTTCGTACGACTAAATGGCAATTAATCGACTTGCCCCCACCTCCCCCGAATAATTCTACCCCGCATCGGGTTTCGGGGTGTCGGTAGTCGGCTTTTGTAGTGACCCGTCCGAGAGGGAGGGGGCAAGGGCATACATTGTTTTAAATCAATAATCCGCGCCGATCGTAGTACTATTGTTTGTTATTCACGGACACCGTATCGTTTTTATTCTGTCGTTGTTTCCGGTTCAAGGCCATCGAGGTGCGCAAAGACAGTTGTGTACTGTACACGAACCGGGCGCTGGCCAAAATAAACTTGGGACTGTTCGACGAGGTGTTGGACGACTGCGATCGCGCGCTGCGTGTGAACGAAAGGTCGCTGAACGCCGTCCTGTACAAGGCGGAAGCGTTGTGCGGGCTGTGCCGAACGGAGGCGGCCAAGGAGTTGTTGTCGGACGCCCTACAAGCGCATCCCGATCAAGAGAAACGCATACTAGGTGTGTGGTCATAGTTATAACTATCTAAATACTATTTTAGATTCTGGAATGTATTATCGGTTTCACAAAACTGTAGAAAAAAAAAAAAGGTACGTCTTGCTCCAATATTTTTCGTTAAGTGTGAAAATACTTCAAAACTTTCACACCCGAAAATATGACATAAGTGAGGGTTTATATAGGACACAGTTAGTTAACACGCGTAGTTCCATCCGTAGTAAATGGTGAGTATAAGGTTATGGTTTTAATTATCATATTATCACTTATAAATTATCAGTTATCATCTGCGATTCGTGTAGATAAATATGTTACGTTAATAACGAAATTCATCAATATTATTATTAAATTTGAATAATTAAAAATTGAAGTATATATATATATATATATATATATTGAAAAAAAATGTCGACACATTAGATTTAATATTTTAGAAAATATCCAGTATTTTAGCTAATCAATTAAGATTAAATAAGTAATATACTAACAAAAGTAACTTTTAAATTTAATTCCAACTTTATAACTATAATCAATGTCGATTATTGGTCCACGGGAAATACCTAGATACCCCTCTTGAACCGTATTTATGGAAATTTCAATTCAATGATCATTGAAACAAATTGCTCATGTATAAAGAATTGGGTGGATCACCAGACTCACCAAATGGACTCATCTCGAAAAAATCCTAGTTACGCCATTGGTCTACAGTATACTGCAGCACCATCAGGCCTAGATTAACGTAAGTGCAGACGCTGCACGTGCCCTTGGTAGGAGCCTTACATGTAGAAGCCCAAGGCATTATTTTCCATGTTTCCATTTTTTCTGTATCAAATAATTAATATTTCTAATACAAAAATATATATATATAACTAGCAGTGGCTGCGAACAAGTGGTTCAAGACCAGACCACATTTTTGGGGTGGTTGTAGGGGGGAGGATGGTAAATGGATAGAATTTTTCTCTGGTTCATACATATTATTTGGAGAATACAAGAGTAATAATATTTTACAATTTGTTTTTTAACAAATGAATTATAACAACGTACAATAATACATTTAACATATTCGTATTAGTCGTAATTTTTTAGTTTTTAGTACAAAATAGTGTAAATTCATGATTTTCAATAGCCAGACATTTTGATGAATATTAACAAATGTTTAAGGGGAAGAGGGATACGTTGAACAAAACGACTGCACGGTTATTCTGCTGATACCTAAATATATGGGTAGTGGTTAGACCTACTATGACCATTGACCAGAACATTTCAAAACCGATTCGGCGCAACTAATAACTAGTGTCAAAATAAGTAGAAGATACTAAGCGTAACGTTTATTTACAGATTGTTCCCAAATTATACAGGTCAATTCTTTTCTTCGAATTTTTTTTCCGCATTAGTCCCTAATATAAATATATAGACTCTGGCTACAACTTAGTTCGTGTACTTGGTCACCATTTCGATTAATTAAATACTGTGCACTTATAAGTTATACATGTAATATTTTTTATTATATTATACTATGACTAATTCCGTTTTTCGTTTTTCAGATTACCGAAACAAATTGAGCTGTTAACACGCCGAAAATGTAATGCTACTGGGTATCGGACGATACCAATATTATACTATTCGACAACGACATAATAATTTGTATGCAATTTTTTTGAATTTCTGCGATAAAAAAAAAAAAAAAAATTAATACGCATATACATTCTAATGTTTAATTATACGGTTATTGTATACGAGATTTGTTTTATTTTCGTTCCTTCTGCGATTTTTTTTTTTTTTTAATACCGGTGAAAAACTTAACGCGCCGGTGACCCGGACCGCGATGATGCGAACGCGCCAAAGTTTGATCGGCCCCCGCGAAGGACGCGGTCGTCGGGTCACGGCCGTTTTCCTCGACGCACAGAAACGTGCGGACCGCGAGATTCGCGCGTCGGTACGTACCGCTATGTATTTTTATTGTACGCAAAATATGATAGGTATATTGTCGGTGGTTATAGCGGTAAGCGGTATGACAATATTGTTATTATTAGAATAGTCATAGGACATTGATAATAATTATACGTGTACATCCAGTGGCGGACAGGGAGTACTTCGCAGGGTATATTCTAAGACGCTGTTGAGCGCTGACTGCGACGCGGAGGACAATTTGGTGCTGTTGAAAAGTTACATAATAGGTAGTACTGTAGTGTAAAAAGAGTAGAGCCAATAGGCGATTCGCAAAAAAAAAAATATTATGTATAATTAATATTCCATATCTACGACACGGGCACGTAAACTCTACTGTCGCGTTTTTTTTTTGTTTCCAATTGTTTCTTATCGCTCTTCGGGTCGTTTTTCACCGATGGGCGTACAAAAATATTTTTGGATTTCCCGTTGTCTCTTTTCATATTAGTCATCCTCCGTCGTAAGCTCGAATAAAATGCGATTACAGATTTATAAAAAGGTCAATTCGTTTATCGTTTTCAATATTACGTACATTACATTTATTCACCGCTCACCAAAACGTTCAGTGGAGATCGGTCGCTAGTAAGTATTTATTGCGTTGAAATAATGCATTTTGTTAATTAAGATATTTCGATTTAATTATTATCTGCTCATAGCCATAGACGTAATTAAAAGACGGCGGAGAGGCTAAATAATAAATCGTTAAACTTGATTTCAGTTACACTAATTAAATTATAAACTATATGATTATCGTACATTGTCCAGTTCACAATTTTAGATTTACATTTTTCCCATAAATGGTTATTATGTGCGTTTTCACATTTGCCACCGAATATATATGTACATCGTACATGCCCCGATAGAATAGTAAGTTTACTAATAAACAATTTATTATGGTGAAATAAATGCATAATTTATTACTTTTTAAATTTAATAATTTTTTATAACTATTATATTTTAATTTAATTTAAATTATTAATTTTATTATAATTAATTTGCTCTTTAATTTATGTGGCTATCTTCCTTATATTGTTCAGAATTTCAATCCCAATTTAAGACGCAATTCGTATTGTGAAATACCTAGGTATAGAAAATATAATGTACATCGATGTATATACTCGCACAAGAATATAATCAATATTTGACTTTATACGTCTTTGTGGACGTTAGAAACTGATGTTCAGCAAATGTTTAACTAACTTCTAAGCATGAAATGAAAACACAAGTATATCAATTATTAGTTTTGAAATAAATGTTCAACGATAGTTGTTAGGTGAGTTATACCGGCCATGATCGTGAATAATTCTACCGGCTAGGGCGGATTTCTCTACCCTTCCACCAGAGCCAGTCAGCCCCTGTAATACACAGTGAAACCATCCGAAAATCAGTTAAAGCGCTTAAAATCCACAATAAAGCAGCTCAAAATGAAAGTGTGTTTAAAAATCCAAGAATAAAAAAGAAAAGAAGAGCTTATCTGCAGACAGGTGTGTCACTGTTGTAGGCGAGAAGTTAGGAATGTATTACATTGGAGTTGTATTACAAGGATACACAGAGTTATTTATTTTACGCTTGTAAAGAATTATAAATCAATGTTCATGAAAAACAATTCTGAGCGAAGTTCTGTTAAACGTGTTTTAAAAATGCCGTGGTTTTTACAATTTTCGTCAATGTTCTAATCTAAAACTCTTAGAAAAAAAAAACTTCTAAATTTTGCTCAAATTTTATTTTTAACCGCTAAATACAATCTATAATCATTATTGTGTTAAATTTAGTAAGATTTTCTAGATATGCATGTCTATATAAAGCGATTTTAAATATTTTGTGACAGTAGCAAGTATCTACGATTACAACGAAAACACAAAATCGAAAATAATTTAACTATTATTCCGTAAACTTTCCCGGTTTTTCTTCCAGTTTTTGCTTCCTCGAATTACGAGGAAAATAAAAAAATAACAACTCTTCCTTGTAACAACTACTTAGGTTTAAAATTCTACGAAAAGCTCTTTCGTAATTACAAAAAAAAAAAAAAAAAAAATGAAGAGTTTTCGTTTTATTTCTAAACGTTTTTAATATTTGTGCCGAGAATACTGCGTATAATATTATATTATTATGAAATACGTAATAATAATTATGTTAACGAAGTCCATACATTATTATACGTATTTAACAGTCATGCGTAACAATATTGCTTTTTAAAAGTATATTTAAAACACTATACAATTAAATTACTTGATTTAAAAGCATACTACTTCAATATGCCATACGTTCTAGTATTATATCGTCTATATACACTTTTCAAGTACTTTCTAAATGTATTTGAATAATAATAGGTGTATATCTTTGAATTGAAGAAATTAAAGAAAACCAATTCATTTGAAAAAACCGATGTGTTGTTGTATTGTTTAAATGTATAGGTTTCTTTAAATTGTTTATATTTCGTTTGTTAATAATAATATCATATTTATATACGGAGGTATTTTGAACTCGTCGCTGTATTTTAAACCGTGAGTGTATGGAAATCATAATACGTCCGATTCCGAAATAATAACATTCGGATATTTTAAGAATACGTATTTTTGCCAATTTCCGAGACTTTAACATTATTCTCGTTTGTTGCGTATGTGTCCGCAGTCTATCACACGGATAGTGTTCTTAACTAATAGGTTACTAACCATAGGTCAGTTGACTCTGATACTTAAGCAAACAAAGTGACAACACAAGTTTGTTTTTACTGAACGTAAATTTGCTATATGTTGCGCGTGGGAAAACAAATAGTGCGCAGAAATCGTCTCAATAATATTGAAGCTATTTTGTGAAATGCGTAATGTTCTATATTTATTTTTATAATTTGCGAATACTGCAACATTGCTGGGATGATGAGACCGCACCACAATGTATTACAGTGGGCGACACTATTATGTTAAATGTTTTTTTCGACAGTAAACGAGGGGTGACACGTACAGTGAGTAAAAATTATCAGCACTCTGATAACGAAAACGGCTGGTCAGATTTTGCGAAAAAGTATTTTTTTTTCTCGTGTTATATGAATATTAAATATATAAATAATGCAATCGTCTGTATATTATATTATATGCATTTAATTTTTAGACGATTCGTTATTAATTTTAAATTCAATATATTATTATTTTTTTTTTTTGCTGTCTACTAATTTTCGGTCATTTATTTTGCTTGGAATAAAAACTAGGCATATTGCTCGTATATACTATACATAATATTTAATATTATACATTCCCATTTCCCACACCCGTGCTCGACCGATATACAACAGAATAATATTATAACAATAAAATACCAGTAAACAATAGTGTGGGTATATTATCATTTTTTGTGTTCACAGTGATGTGGTATAGCCCTGACCTTCAGCGACAATTTCCAACGTTTTTTTTTTTTTATTATGGAGACGTGCCATCGTCATCGATAAATTATTCTTATTTCAGCCGTTTTCAAATCAATAATACCTGTTATACACGTAATTATAGGTACCTACATGTAAAAAAATAAATCCGAGACTTAGGATCGTCTTCAAAATGTTGCCATTCAGTTTTGCCGCCGATACGGTATAATATTTTTACCAGTGGCGTAGAAACAAACCTAAAATAACCCAATGCAACCTAATATAACCTACCTACCCAATTTTTTACACAAAATTGTATTTTACCTATAATTCAATATTTGCCAATATATCCCATTATTTTTAACTACTTTTGTCAAATTAATAGTAAACGGGTACTATAATATTTCGCTAATCATATTATACATATTATACATTTTATATCATATTGTACCTATAATGCATACAAATGATAAAAATGATATTCTTGATTTTTTTCCTCGTAAACTTTATTAATTTTATCTTGATATACCGAAATACTGAACGTTTAATCTCGCTAAAACTCTTTAATTATACGCGTTGGTATTGTATGCAGTTCGTATAAATAGTGTTTTATTTTCCGTAAATTTCAAGTGTAACCAATGCCGAGTTATTGTTTTTGTTATTAACAGTGAACATAATACCTACTTTGGAGAAAAAGTTTTAGATTTCGGTATTTCACGCCCGAGAAGTATTGATCGTTATTTTCACCAAAAAAGTTTTACCATTATCTTCAAGGGTTTCAACGACACATATGTAAATATGTTTTTGGAAAATATGAAGTTTTTACAACTATTAAATCGTCTCTGAGCTATCGATTTCTTTTTAAACTATTGTATAGGTTTGTTTTAAATTAGTTAATATTATTATTCGGAAATATTACAAATTACGAATATTAAAACTACTTACATTTTTCAAAAAAAAAAAAAAAACACTCATATCTATCAAAAACACTGAACACAAAACGTTGTACAAAAAATAAAAAATACCAAAATGTTCCTAAAAACAGAACGATTGGAGTGGGCTTGTCATATTCGATAACCTGACGAAAGTTTTAAACGACCTGTCTTGGTTAGAAATTCAACAAAAAAACGGCCAAGGGGAACCCCTTGCCGACGAGTTCATGAAAATTAAAAATGCAATATAATATCAAAATAGATGGAGGAGTTTGGTAGAAACGTGCAAAACGCTTGGTTCAATGGTTTCACATCCATTATTTAAAAGATAAAAATAAATGATAAAAAAATTACAATGAATCTTCAAACAAAGTTCTTGCACCACATGTATTTTCTTACACAGTTTTTGTTTTTCGTGTCTTATATTGAACACTTTGTATTATAATTATAATACTAATTTGTCAACGACTTCGCAGTATATTTATAAACAAAATACGAATTTCAGTTCCCACACAGCGTCAGGCTTGTCTGCAAACATGGTCTAATGGACAACTGATTGGACAGTGTAAATGGTGTAAACGCATCGTTGTGTTTTAGAGTCTGTATTATAATAGCAGAGGCTTGAAAACGTTTTATAACGACTATTTTGTCATTTCCTAATACCCAAATAGAATAACTTCAAAAACAATCCTCAAAACCCAATTCGAAAACGTTCTCAACCTATAAACAAAAACTGATAAATTTCAAAAACCTTTCACAAAACCAATTTTCAACCAATTTTACAAATGAATTACAGAATGATAATGTTTACCATTGTTATTAAAATAAATATCATTATTTATTACATTAAGTAAATGTATATAAATTAATTAATAATATTTCCGAAAACTATTTTTTAGATTTATGTTCTTAGTGTTAGGTATTATGTGTAGATGACTGGTTAGAATCAATCGAAATGTGTGTGGAACTGTGGAAACCTACCAGATTAATATTAGTGTTCGGCCAGTTCAATAAGATTGGTGTTAACTAGGTAGTCTGTAGTCGTCACTCGTCTGTCATAGTTAAAAATTATGTTCTAAAGCCCTAACCGAAGTATTCAAAAGTTGATTTGATAACCGAAACTGTTAAATTTGATAACTGTGATATCGATAAATAAAATCTTAGTCACTATATTTTATTAAGTTTTACAGTCGCCAAATTTCTGAATCCGACATAAAGGAGGTATTACATACTACTTATGGTATACATTTATACACTTACAAACAGTAAAATAAAATTATATAAACCGTATAGGTAACTCCGTTATCATAAATCGTATTATTACCTTTGCTCTGTATCTTCACTAGGTACCTAATATATTGAAAAGTATACCATAATGAGGATCTAGTATTTTATTTTAATTGTAGTTTACGAGCAAAAAAAAAAAAAAAATTTAAAAAAAGATTCCTGACTCGTCGTTAATAATAATACACGATTTCACACCCACTGCAGTCGGTTTTATTAAGTATAGACATTAGACGCGCTCGGCTAAGAGTATTTCCTACTCCTTCTGGTATCACACTATTCATTATTACTATACAAGTATATTATATACTATATAGAAAGTCAAATTTCTTTTCATTTTACCCGGTGCTCCAATTGGAAAATAGGAACTGTGAAACTTACAATAAATTAGGGGACTTCCTCTCCCCAAACCCCAAATTTCTTAAATATAATTCAATAATAGACGTATACAAAAAAAAAAAGAAAACCAATAATCTCTGTAAGCTACATTATTAGTTACATATTATTTTGTTATTTTATGTAATTACCTTTTAGACTAGTTTATTTAATAACTTAGGGTATTTAATTCTAAACGAAAATTCTAAAATAACAATTTTAAATAAATTGTTATTATTAGGACTAGAGACTTCATGCCCTTAAAAATTATCATATATACTCTAAAAATATGCAAAAATGCGCTCTTAAAAATATTTTGTTTTTCATTAAAAAAACCAAAAATTAAAAATGTATTTCTTACTATTTACTATTTTAATTGATTTTTCTTTTAACTTGCCTTTAAACAAAAAAAAAAAGAAACAAAAATGTCAATTATACTTGCATATTGCGTTTATGATTTAATAATTTTTTAAATCTTATCCAAATGAATTATATTGTATGAGTGTATGACTAATATTTTTCATATATTTTCAAATGCGAATGAGCGACGATTGTTCGCTAATAAATTATTGTACCTCAAAAACGAACACTCAACATCAATATTATCAATAGATGTTATTGGAGCGAATTTATAGTACTTTAAGTCATAGACTTAAAAATGTATCATCTATTTAATATGAATCCCTTTATTTTTAACAGTACGTTTACTAATTTTGTATAAATAGCTTTTTCCTTTTCTCCGTGTGAACTTTGTAATTTTTCTTCGACAGTTTTTACGACAGAAATAGACTCAGATAGCATCATGTTTTATAATTCCAAACTTGGAATATATGTTGAGAGAAAAATATAGTTTGAAAAAATAAATGCTATGTTTGTTTTCAAATGTGGGTTGTTAAAAATGTCTTAAGCTTTTTGGATACTCTTCGTGTCTTTTTTTATCCAATTTGTTTAAAATATTTTTTATTATTTCATAATTTACACTTGAAATATGCACTTTAAATACACATATAACAAAATATGCACGTCGAGAGAGAAAAAATAACGGAATATGCAAAATATGTAAAATAAAGATGATTTCTGTAATCTCGTAGTACTATTTAACAAATTTCTATATTAGTTAGCTATGTTTTGAATGATTATTGAAAAACATACAAACTCCTTTAAGTCTCAACCCCTAGTCATTATTAATACATGTTTTCGGAAAATATTATTATATTGAAGGAGGAACCTATCATTATTCCGTCTCAATATAAAAAATCGTAAGAGGAAATTAAACAAAATAGAAAACAAATAGAAGAGCTCTGGCCCCTTGCAATTGAACAGCTTAGTTGAAAAAGGATAATATTCTAAAAATACGATAAATAAACTGAGATAGCCATTAATGGTTTTTTATAAAAAAAAAACTATTGATAATTATGATCTCATATTTAGGTGGTTAAAGGTTATGTACTAGTTAATATATGTTGTAGTATAATATACAGATATGTTTTTTTATTTAAATAAAACTTAAGGAAATCAACAGTTTTTATTAATTTTCCGAAAGTTAGATATTGAAGAAAATTATTCTTTTTCCATTCAGCAATTCAACATTCACTGTACTCATAGTATATCGTTGGTATTTTCATTAAATATGTTGCTTGTGTATTTACTATTGCGCTAACGTGGCCAATTAATTTACGAACAAATTTTTAAATCCTGAACGAAATATAAAGTACAGCTAATTTAAATACGCGCAGAATGTTTGTTAACATCTTCTCTACACATATATGGATAGTTGTTATTTCTCGTTCTCACAGTTGCGTGATTGTTAAAATAATATATTGCTGCACTTTGAATAATAACAATGGTGTTTAATTCGCGGGTAATTTACTATTCGGCTTTTTATCATGTGCAGATGTTAGCGTAACAATATATTTGTTTGCTGTATACAAATCACATCACATCAAATAATTAATATTAATTTATTGACAGATGTTCTCACAATGATAAAAATTGTTTGGAAAAAAATCTAATGTAATCATTATGTGAATGAAAAAACAGAAAATCAAAACGACAAAAAGAAATTTATCTAGAATAAAAAACATCCTCCTCTCAATTATATAAGTATGTAAAATAAAATATATTTTACTTTACATAATATATAAATACCAAAGTATACAGGGTGTCCCACGGTATTTATTGTGATATCTCGGAAAACTATCAACTTTTATCAGATTTTTTTTTTGGTAATTTAAGAAACAAACCGCTCTAAAATGTTACATAAACATTATTTTTTATCATTCATATTTTTTAGAAACGAAACGAATACCTACTCTTAATTTTAAAATGACAACCTATGTTAAAAATTTCATAAATATATTGAGTATTATAGTTTAAATACGTTTTAAGGCCATTTTATCAATCGTCAGTTAAATTTCCAGTTAACAAATTTCAGATTAAAACTAGCTTAGATTAAAAAAATTACGATTTTACCAATTATTTTTATTCTGAAATTGACTAATCTCTAGAGTATATCTAACTGAAGATTAATTCACTATACAAATGCATTTACTTATGTTCGTCACGTTTATAATGTGAACATGTTGCTAACTTCAATCAGTGAGTTGTTATCTGTCATCATAATATATTTGGTGCGCCACATCTAAAACCGTTTTTTTTAAAATATCATTAATTTGTAAGTTAATTTAAAATATTTGGCACGTTTTTCATTAATTTCAGTAATTATTAAATTATTAGTGATTGGATAAATTGAAGAGAAGTGTCAGGTATTTTATGTGACAAGAAAATGCCAATGAGACTTACATTTAAGTTCTACAAGAGTGTTATAATTTCAAAGAGCTTGTATAGTTTGGAGTGTTGGGTAGTAGACAGAAAAAGATAACAGAAAATTAGTGTCTTAGAAATAAGAATGTTCTGGTGGAGAAGTGGGTTGACGAGAAAAGATAGAATAAGGAACGAAAATGTAAGACGTTTCATAGGCGTGATTTTGATAGTAGAAAAATGAAAAAAAATAGACTGAAATAGTTTGGGCACACCATGCGGAATCAGAAACATTAAGAATTGTAATGAAAATAAACTTAGAGGAAAAGAGATTAAGAAAAAAACCAAAAAGAAGTGGTTGAATGTAATTCAGAATGATATGAGGACACTCAAGGACAGCTATAGTGTTAATTTTTACTGAAAAAAATATTTCATTAAATCATATTAAATATTATATTATGTACAGTTTTTAGTGATTAATCTATTTGTTAATAACATCCAATTAACAAATGTGTCAATCCACCTTTTTTTTTATTTATAAGGATTTTAAATTGTTCAGTCTTTCTAAGCTTTTCAGCGACTATGATACAAATACTCCACTAATTTACACATTACACCCACGACCCACCTTCAGGCACGTACTAGTCCATTGATTTACCGCGAATTTCCCGGTCAACTCTTCTCATTTAGGCCTTTGATGTATACACGTTTTCCTGCTTTTATTTCCTTAAATTACCTATTGTAATTTTGTGATTTCTTAGATAGGTAGGCTGTACAAGCTGGTACTTGAAGAATATTTATGATTTATGTTTATTAGTAAGTTCTCTTTAATAATTTCCCGGTATAAAAATATAACCCAGTACACACCTACCGACTGCCCACCTCCCTCGAGAGCATTACTTACTTATAATACTTGGTAACATGTTTGTGTATCACTGATACGGATAAAGAGGAGTTTTAGATTAATTTAAATAGAATAATTTGACCGTTCGTCAAATCGTCGTTTTATACGTATTTTATTATTTTTAAAATAACGATGAAACATTCAAAACAATATTATTATTATTGTTGGCATGGTAATATTAAAATATTCTCGGCAACACAATTAACGCTGCTTTCACATTCGATACAAAAAAATATAACAGACGTATAAATAAATCTTGTACAATGGGAACGAGATGACAATACAAAACGAACCTGCAGTCGGTTGGTCGATCACAGTGAATGGATTTAGAGGAGAGTTTGTTCCGAAAACTAACATAATACATTATTATATTTTTTTAAACTTTTAGAATATTGTTATGTATTTTGTGCAATACTATATACAGCAGTATTATAGTAGTTTACGAGTATTTACGTCTAATAGAAATATTAATGTGAAAACTGGGCACAATTATGCAATCTCAATGAAATTACTTTTAATTTTTTAAATTTATAAAACAGAACAATATAAAATAAATAACTACATAGAAGATTTTTGAAATGTATATATAACACACTGTAGTAGTTTCTCCAATTAATTTTCAAGTATGAATTCACCAGGAAAAAATAACAAAATATGATGTTGTTAAGTCGGTGTATTTTTTTAAGATTATTAACGCCATACATTTGTTCATTTTTATTTTACGTTGCTTTCTGTTTTTTCCCAATTACTATAAAAAATCTGCTTGAATAATCATAAAATAACTTACTTACTTGCCAACTGGATCCGAAACTAAACAAACAAATATTTCTTTTAGCATTTTTTTTATTGGAGCAATATTTCTAATAGGAAAGTTATTTACAGACAAAACAAAAAAAACTTCTCTACGCTCAGAATTTAAAAATAATAGTAAGTATTCCAAAATTGGCAGTATATAAATTTAGTTTTAATAAATTGAAAACCAGAGGAAAAATACCGCTGATAAAGTAACCGGTATAATAATTTTAGACTCGAGAGTATAAAGTATTTAAACTTTAATTCCGTACTCCACTATATAGGAATAATAGTTATTTAATCCAATATTATCCGATATTTAATCTAAATCGTCGCATTAAAATGTAAAATAAATATACACCGAAGTAAGGGATGTGTAAAAAATACAAACCAACAGGTCTGTCCATAAAATAAACAAGTAAATAACGCATCATTTAACTTGTAAAATTTAAACATGGCTAATAGATTAAATGTCTAGTAAGTACATTTACTAGTAGAGCCGTGAGTTTAAAATTTTATAGTCACTTCCAACAACTTGATCGAGTGCTTGGTGATAGTATTTAAGGGGTCCAGTGGGACATTGAACTCGGATGCCATGTTTCAAAGAGGGGGGGGGGAGCGTCTTAATATTTTAGGTATGGTAAATTAATATCAATTTCTCTTTTAAATATCAACCCGATATCATAGTTTATATGCATTTTAGAGTCCAAAGTGCACAGTACAAAATGTAAAGTGAGCAGCACAAAATTCCAGTGTGCTGTAAAAAATGTGTTTTTTTCTTGTAAAAGGGTGAACATTTTGGTAAAAATGCAAATAAATCTCTGCTTATAAGAATTAGAGCTAATTACTCTGATTATTCTGATTTGATATCAACGATATGGTGGCCCAATTAGCTCATATGAGTAAACCTTGGTGGAGCCCAAGCCCCAACATAATATTAAAAAATACATTAGTCTAACCAAAGAGATGTTTTAAAAAAAAAACTGAGGGAACTTAACATTAATATATCTTAATTACGCCACTGATGATACCCGTTAAATTATACCGTATAATTGTTATTTTTTTTTTCTTTAATATTAATTAAGAATCATATGTAATATAATTTAATATCATTATTGTTATAATATACTCGTTTAATATGTACGATTCAATTAATAATATAAATATATATAGTTGACTATTAAAAATATATCTTTTTTTTTTTTATACGTATCTAAGATCGTAATTAATGTATATACATTACATTATTATACAACGAGAATAGCTGATATTATCTTCATCAATCAGATTCGTTCTATTAGCAGATATAATCATTTAATAGTTGACAGGTTTTTGGCTCTGGCCGTAAAAAATAATCCAAATTAAAGACACGTTTTAAAACGACACAAGCAACTTACGGTTTCGCTTCTTAAAAAAGACTACCTAAAATAATTAATTTTAAGGGTCACACCACACCGAACGATTTACCCGCGCTATCACCTGCGATTACCCGTGTCATTCTGTGGTAGTGGTTTACCCGCCGAAACGTATACGATTATCGCAATTCATTGATGGAATAGAAAGTGCCACATTGCGTGTGTTACCCGGTTTTTTTGATTTAATACTATTATTTCCACGAACATACGGTATGAATCCAGTATTTTCGGTTGTTCCTAACTTCCGAAAGTTCGTTTGTGGACTATTCCATACAAACAACTTCAAAAACATTACTGCCTATAATCACGACTAATTTTAATCATTACTTATTTAATACGATAATTATCGTGATATTAGTATCATCACGTGTAACGATATTGTTATTACCACATGATGTACGCTGAACAGGTGCAAGTAAAAGGTAAAGGACGTCACGTCACGTATTAATTTTTATTCATGATAACAATAATAAATCGATAAATCGCTGGTGGTTAAAATGCGTATTGCGGTAACGTTCAATCATGGCGGGTAAACCGCTCAGTGTACCACGGTCCTAAATAACGAATCACAATATTTTTCCGACCTAGCGAACAAAATAACAAACAGAACAAATGTGTTCTAATTATAATGTCACATTTTGTACGGTTGGAATGATTATAACAATAAATTAAACCGTTATAAATCATTCATTTTAATCGGAATGGTTATTATAGGTAACGATATAATATAACGAATTCGCATATTATGTAGGCTGTTATTTGTAAAACACATATAATCACCTGTAATGTATAACATATGTTCACCTTCCGCATTTACAATACCATATCACAGTTGTTACGGTAATATTATCCGCCGTGCCTTAAAGAGTCAAATGATAAGATATTGATAGTACCTACGAAAGAAAATTATTTTTTATTACCACCCACTATATACGTACCAAGGTTAATTTAAATCTCATAATGTTTTGCCGGGGACAACCCTGTGCGATATATTGTGCAACACTCGTGGTGAGGTTAGAGACGTTATCTAAAATCATAATACGAATCAGGTGTGACTCGATATCCCTTTGCAGCAAACGGTCCTTGTCGAATGGCGATGACTTTGACCGTTGTAGTTCAAAATATTCTTTTTGTTCACAAACAATAATAACATTATCAACGGTTAAAAATTTCGCGGTCGTATTCGAATTACAACAACTATTAATCAATATTCACGCAATAAAAGTATTTCTTATGTATAAAGTATAACTCTACAATCATCATATGTTATAATTAAAATATGAATGTCACGTAAGAAGTACACCAATCTGTTATTTTAATAGAATATTATTTGTTAAATTGAATGATAACCACAAATTGCGGTTACTAAACACATATATTATTTCAAGATTAATATAATATAATATACCAGAAAACGTCTAAGGTAAATAATACAAAGTTAATAGTTTTTTTTTTTTTTTTACCGTTTAGACGTTTTGAAGTGTATAGTAGCGTTCAAGGTAACATGTTGATTTTTATCTTTCAGTGTGTTGACTGTTCAAGTCAAATAATAAGGAGAATACGAATAAGAATAGGAAAAAATATGTATTATAATATTCGTACAACAATCGTGTGGTTTTGAGACAAGACTTACAAGGGTAATGTTGTAGTTGTATGCATGTGTATGCGTGTGTGCGTGTGTGTGTATGTGTGATGTGTGCTCAATGTGTAATTTATTCAAATAATATAATATACGAACATCTTCGAAATATTTACAATACCCTTGGTTTTTTTATTATTATTATTAATATATAAAAATATTTTATTTACAAAAAGCGTACCACAAAAACCAGAAAATAATTCATTGCTGCATTACCAAAATTGTATTTTATTTAAAATGGACGAAAAATTAATAAATTCCCTTAAGTTTTGTTACCGTAATATTATTTTGATGAAAAACAAGTTAGGAGAACTCATTGTGCGAGCGTGCAAAGTTCCCAGGGTTTCTACACATATTTAAAATAATAGACTATAATTCTGTAAATAATTTTAAAAGAATTTGACAACCATTATTATGCATATACGTAGAAACCTAAATAAATTGAGAATCTTAATAATTAGTAAATAGTTGACGGGTAAATAGTACGGGACATTTTTAAGGTATTTATATTTTAATATCTGTTTTTTTTATATTGGCTATAGTATAACATAAAATTTTATTTTATACTGCATATTTCAACAAGTAATGATAACAATATTCAATTACAAAATAATTTATAATAATAATGATGTTATTTTCACGAATTTGTATTTAAACTACCTAGCTGTATTAGCTGTATTAGTATTAACCGACTTCACCCGTGTGCAGTTTACATTATTTCAAATATTAAAAAAAAACTGGCTGATTTAATGGCATTCATAAATGTGTAGGTAATGTTTCTTACATCGAAGTGCAGAGGAAGAATTTATTTATTGCAAATAGTTCTGTAGAACATTCAATATTTAACATTTGGTCTGGCGGATATAACGGTTATATAAGATAGGTATTCTAAACTCATGCTTAGAAATCTAATACCAAGGCTAAAACTGAAAAATTCTTTAATCATTAAACTATTATCGGCTTCGACGTTCAGACACAAAACATTTTCATCTTGACACAAACAAGATTGTGCCTCAAAAATTGTTTGCCGGTAAATCGGTAGAAATAATAATATAACTCTGCTACCATGGACCGAGTCTGAAAATTGTTTCTGTCCTGTACCGGTTATGTTTTAAATATTCCTCACCCGTTGCAAGACTATTATCCCGTCCTCCATGAGCCAATAGTTCCAAAATCGTATCGGTGGTTTTGCTCGTGTTCCATCGCTCCTTTCTCTTATCAACTCTCGAGTCCCTCCCTGTCAAACTAGCTTTATTGCGCAATCTTCGATTTACTGTTCTTGAACGGTATAGTAATTACAGTCAACATCAACCATATGATGTACCAATAGTTAACATTCACCCTTCTTTCCTGTCTTAAACTAGCTACCCAGTTTCGTCTCACTTTTACTGACTGGTTATGACAGATATTTACTTGCCTAACACTGTATTTTAGGCCTAGCTCGTATAAAATAAATAAATAAATAAAACATTTTGTATTTGTAATTGCAGTGTCCTTTTTCGTTTAAATATACAAGTTGTTTACTATCGATATAATAAAGTTGTCTTGTTTACTTATTATGCACCTATTATGTAGCCTACAGATTATTTACATTCGTTTTATTAAATAATAATACAATTTAAAAAAAAAAATTAGTATGTCCATCAAAAACTTTTATCATAGGTACCCCGTAGTACGAGGTATGGCTATTAAGTAACGAGACCGGTTACGAAAAAGTGTTTTATTATAAAAGTTATTCTACATTCAAATGCTCCCCTTCAATATACTCCCCTCCCCTCGCCACACACCGTTTCATTCGTTTCTTCCATTGCTCGAGGCAGGGCTGGAAGTCTGTTTTCGTAAGACCATTCAGGAGTTCCGCCGATTTTTGTTTCACCTCTTCCATCGACTCAAACCGGATTCTTTTTAACGCAGACTTTATCTTCGGAAACAAGTAAAAGTCGCAGGGTGCTAAGTCGGGTGAGTAAGACGCGTGTTTGAGTACTGGAGTGCCTTAAGCGGCCAAATAACGCTTCACACTTTATCCTGGTGCAAGATCCACGACTTGTTTTTCCAAAATATCGACCGTTTCTTACGAACTCATTCGCGCAATGTTGCCAAAACTGTCAAATAGTAATGTTGGTTCAAAGTGACCCTCTAGAACCCATTCAGTCATCACGATGCCGTTGATATCGAAGAAAACGGTTTTGAATTTGGATTACGACTGAATTGGATTCCGGTGCACTCTCGACCTTCAGAAAATAATTTATGCCACTCAAAAACATGCGCCCGAGATAGGAAATCCTCACTATAGGCCTCTTCTAACAACTTATAGCACTCAGTTGGAGTTTTTTTTAGTTTAACGAGAAAATTTTACGTTTATCCGTTGCTCATGTTTTTCGTCACACATGGTTTTCGGCACGAGAAAAAAACACGTTCGTTTCAAACCACTACTGCACAAATACTATAATAGTGACGAAAACGTCTTTTGGTACGTGCATAGATAAGATATCTAGATACCCAATGTATTACTCGTGTTTTTCACTACCCATCTAGAGCGCCCTCTAGGCGAGCAGTCTCGTTATTTAATAGC
Source organism: Cinara cedri (assembly GCA_902439185.1). Classification (NCBI taxonomy): domain Eukaryota; kingdom Metazoa; phylum Arthropoda; class Insecta; order Hemiptera; family Aphididae; genus Cinara; species Cinara cedri. The sequence continues at coordinate 1,002,711 of CABPRJ010002382.1, read as the reverse complement.
CACACCTCGTATATTATAATACTAAATAATTGTATATATTCCTCGGTTGTTTGTTTATTTTAACTATTTCCACAGGAAACGTCTTTCGTTAGTAAAATTTATCAAATAGAATGGTTTTATTTTAGATTTTGAACTCTGCGAGGAATATAATGGTTTCACTACAGAGTGTTTATTATTATTATTATTATTATTAATGTTATTTTTTTTGTGTCTTTTTAACAACTTTTCTACCAGAAATCTTATTCCGATCATCAAGTGTAACATATTTTCTAAAAGTGCACTGTTCGATTCTGCATTACAGGGAAGGTTAAATACTCTTTGGTATTTTCAATAATTAGGGTAAAATATTAGAAAAACGAGAATATTTACGCAATAATGTGGTTTCCGTTATTTTTTAATTTGTTTTAATTCGGTTAAAATTAACAGTAGAGATCTGAACATTTCATCTAATATTGGCAATTTATAGACATAGTACATAGAGACATTTATTTTCAAAATATAACGACAATTTTTCGAGTTATTTTTATCCATATGAAACATTCGTGTCTTTCAGTTTTTATTTGATTTATATAGAAAATATTATTTTGGCTTTTAAAAAATATTCGAAAATTAACGCAAGGTTAAATCATCAATAGTACGTAACGTAATTCAGAGTAGTTTTTTATACAAGCGTTTTATATATTAAAATTTTAATTGAAACCGTAAAAATGACAATTAGCTTTTTTTACATTTTGTGTATGATATATCTGGCTTTCCGAATTCCGGTCAATATAAAAAAGTGTAGCTATTAAATATGTATACCTCGCAGACTTATTGTTGCTTCTGTCTCGGAAAAATCTAAATACCACGAGATAGTTTCTCTAAAACATATATTCGTAATTGAAAGTATCCGGATGGCCCCATAAGTGTGTAGAAAAAATCAGACGGGGTCAAAAATAGGATAATATTGTGAATACCGAGTTCACTAACCGCAAATTGTAAAACTTGACGAGTATAGATATAATAATAATAATATTAATATAATAAAAGTAATCATAAGTAATAAAATTAATATTAACACTACATGTACGATAGTAGCATAATTTAGTTTAGCAATTTTTTTCAATACGAGTTTTCATCCAAAAGACTTCAAAAAATGACATTTTTGCCACTATCCAAAATATGTTAGAAAAATTGATACATTTTTTCAACATCATATTGAGTATATATTCTTGAGATATGGACTTGAGTTAATATTGTTTTATTATTTATTATATCTTAATAGATATATTTGGTATATTCACTGCACTACCTCATCTTCACGTGGAGACTATTTGCACCAACCTATCTATTGTAATAGTTTATGTACAAAAACATCAAAAGTAAGAATGATGAATACGTTTTGATTTTACGAATAGATTTAACAAATGTTAAAAAAAATTAAAATAAAAATCGAAAATATATATCTTTATAACTATTTTTATTTTTTAAATATACCACTTGAATACCATTCAAATACCATTTGAATAAACCTGATATTTTTGAAGTTTCTCTAATATCGAATTGTCCATCCATCTTCTACGTCCAAAACGATGTTCGCCCGATTTTTTATTTTGTATATTCTTATTGTACATGTGAAAAAACACATTTTGAAAGAAAATTATCGAATGGTTGCTAAACAAACAATTGTTCCGAGATGAGTTACAAGATGTATTTATTTATTTATTTAATATGATTAACGCCAAATGGTTTTTTCGAAGTAACATTAAGTATAAGATGATAACACATTTGTAAGATTATACATTTATTGATAATAAATAAATAAAACAAACAATATGCTCCGAATTTAAAACAAGTAGCGAACAGTTAAGATGTGTTCCTCAGTACCCAAGTCAAAGTGAGATGTTATCATATGCCATTCTAGTTTATACACAAATTAGTTTTACTGATGGGGAGATAAAAAGTACCTTGAAACTTGGTATAGCTAGGAACCCGGTTGCTGAATTTTTTAAATTGTCTTGAAGCGTCGACCTTCAATTAACCCACGAATGAACTCGTTACCAATACTATTACACCTCACGTAAAATGGTCAAGATCGAGTAGCTGGCTGATAGTTGTCTAGTCATTTTCAAGGTGAGGGATTCTAAGACACTACCCAATGAATCTCAGGAAATGGTCTTGGATTCTAACAAACTGCTAAATATCAGCGGCCATTATCACCAAATTTTTTGGATCAAATTCAGTTGTTGACGGCAAAGGGCTGAAGTTAGCAGAGACTTCCAGCCCCTTGATCGCCAACAACCATTGGCGGCCATTATTGCCAGCTATATTAGAATCATGCTGGGTCCAATATAGACATAAAATGTTTAATTCGGTGTTGTTCACGAATTTATGATTTGGTGGAAAATCAAAGTTTACCAGTCAGTTAGTGCATTTTACTATATCAAATTCATAGTATACAAATCAAATTTGGGAAATATATAATCATTATTCATTAATTCATTTCATTTTTAATTTATACTTTTATATTCTGAGTGGAGCGAAGAATGTATTGGTTTTACTAAGATGTTCATTTTTTTTTTTATTATTATTATTATTATTATTATTTTATACTGTGTACAAAAATTCGACTAGAAATCTTGCTCCGATATACATGCGTGACACCATTTCTGAAAGGAAATATTGTCCAAATGGTACTTTTAAGTGGTCATTTTTGATTTTCTAAATGGTTTTCATGATATCTGAGAAAAATCAGGATAAAACGTAAGAAAAACGGGAAATGTATGAAACTAATGCTTTGATTAATTTATTAATTTTGTTATTTGTTGTAATTCAGTAAAAAATATTTGTAAATACGTGAAATTTGGACAGAAAATTTATAATCGCATTTTCTAGACATTGTAAAATTAAAAAATATTTTTAAGGTATTTATAGACATTTTAATTTAGAGTTTTGTACGTAATGTTTATTCAGTAGGTAGATACTCTATGGTAAAATTGTTGACTTAAACAGAAATTTTCAAAATTTAACAGGAGGTTCATTAATAGTTTTATTTTGTGGTATAAAAAAAAAAATAAGTTTAATGTAGTAGTTTTTTGTAAGAGAATTTTAATATCAAATTTTGACAAAAAAATTAAATGTGGAACAAATATAATTTTTTAATTTTTTTTTTTTCGTATATATGTATATTGCCGAGTTCAAAACGATGGTGAAGTCAGAGTAAGTCAGAGTCAGTTAAGCGCACTGACTAAGTTTCGGAATTATAGCTTTTCGAAGTTCTGATATTATGCGAATATTATGTGTTATGTTAAACAAATCTATATTATCCTTATAATCAATAGTGAAAGATAAATTCTAGATAATAAAATCTTTATTTTATAATTGATAAATCATTTTTTAAAACAGTTGAAATGAACATGAAAACAAATAGGGAACGAAATTTTCATTGATATCCTTTTGGAGATTAATACACCAATATTGGTTACCGCTAATGACAGAACTGGTCTAAAACTGGTGTCAAATTTTTTTCAATTTCAATAACGGTTTCAAGCCCCGGTTTTCTCCTTTTTCAAAATATAATTATCAAAAAAATCAACCCACATAAATTTCAATCGTATGTCTACCACGATTAATAATTTTCCAATTTCAGCCCCTTCAATTCCATAAGGATTCCGAGAAAGAATATTCAAATAACTCAACATATAACTTTTGTTTGTAAATCATAGTAAATGGTGCCTATGTTAAATATGAAATAAATATCGTACACAATAGCGTACGGAGACCTCACTTAAAGATACTGTACAAGAGAGAGGGTGTGTTTCAATACATATATACAGCCGTATATATATTCCATATGCTTAATTTCAATAATAATTATTTGCTCTTCATCCGTCGCTCTTTCGTGGCCCCGTTCAGTATGTTTACAGATAGCAGTGGTTGAAAACTTACAGGTACATATTTTTTCATATTTGTACCTTTATTATTCGTAAAAATATTAATAAATAATGTTATGGATAATTGTGATAATAATTGTTTCATTAGAGTGTGTATAGTAGTACCTATTAATTGGTATTTTTATTTTTCGATAGGTAATAACTATCGAAAATGCTATCAATGCTTCATTGCTCTTAATTATTGAACACATTGTTGAGCACATTATTAAAGTTATTCGATCCCATAATTTTGAATAGTAAACGAGTGTTCACTTTCTAAAAATAATATGTGTGGTAAATTCATGATATTATTATTTATTATACTTTAATTTGTTGAATTATAGTAAGAAAATAAAGTATAGTCAATTTTAGCTTTTTCAAAGAACACTAATTTTTAACGAATATTGTTCTTATGTATATGATATGGTTAAGTGATACATAGAGAGATACTAAACCAAAGTGCGGCAAATTTGGATTTTGCCTATTCATAGTGTATACATTTTGTCTAGAGTCAGCCCTGCTAATAGCGATTTGTTAAATTTACTCAGAACCTTAAACTAATGAGTAAAAATAAAATTACACTTAGTTATATTTAACCAGACTTCATAAAGAGAGAATAATGTGTTTAGGATAGATTTTAATAACCTAAATTTAATCATGCAAAAGAAATACGAAATACGGTTAAGTACCTATTTAATTTAATATACCTATAAATTACATAAGTTCCTACCTCAGTTTTTAATTCGTCAAGATCTTTATTTTTAGATACATCAACCTTTTTTAGCTAATTGGGACCCAAGCAGTTTCAATCTGATTTAGTTTAACTTCTTCTCTCAACGGAAGTGACATACGAGTACATATGGTGTTTTGTTTAGCTGTTTTACTAACCGTTTTTCTTGGATTACTATTTCTTTTAACACCCGGTTGCTAAATAAAAAATATACATTAACAATACAATATCCTTTTATCTTTATTCAATAATAAATTTAATTTTTGAAAATAATAATAATTTATATATTTACCGTCATAAACATACCACCTCGTTGACTATTTACCATTACTATTACTAGTTTTTAAATAGTAAGGCACAAAAACTGTTGCACTAGTAATTTGTGATTTTGGAAAATTTTGAACCATTGCCTAAAATTAATTTAAATTATATTTTTGACCAAAAACTAGTTTTAAAAAAAAATCTTAGATGTCTTTATTTTACTTACTTTTAATGGACCATATTGTGATTGATTGGATGATTTTATAATTATGATCCAACTTTTCAATACATCGGGTTTATTTGACAAATAGGCTCATTTCCAAGTTGTGATAAAAATGATTTTGAATAAATTCTATAACCATTTTAGTTTGTAACACTCCATTGACCTATAAATAACTCACTTATAAATTATAATTATGCATACAAGATGGAAAAGAATAACAATCAAACGTTCAGCGTTTGATTACACGTTTGTTAATTTGTCTAAATAACTTGGTCAGTTACAAACTACTTCAGGTTGTATTCCAAAGATTTTAGTTTGTGATACATCTTTATTTTCATTGGTCAAAACAAATTCACTTTCTTTCTTTGCTTGCTATATAATTAAAATACATCTTACAAATATTTATTACACAATTGAATTTGAACATTTGTGTTTAATATTAAGGATTTTAGTTGATTGCATGTGGAAATCTATTAAACAGTTATTTGGTAAAATAATCAGTTGAAGATAAATTAAAATTTCAACCACAATGTTATAGAAGAATAATTTTAGATTCCGATCGTAGCGTGTTGTGCTATTGGTTTTCCTAAGATGTTTATTTTTTCTTTCTTTTTTTTTCTAATCTGTGGACCCATTTTTTCCTTGTAAACTTGCTCAGATTTTGACATGTAGCAACTTTTCTGAAATCTTAAGTTGTCTAGATGGTACTTTAAAGAGATCATTTTTTGATTATCTCAATCAATTATTCACTAAAGTGGGAAAAAATGTAGGAAAACGTACAATTTCACGATTTCATTGTTTTATAAAAGCATGGACGATGTTTTTTCCTATTGCTTACAGATATAAATGAAATAACTTTATGGATCCTACCTTCCTAACTTCTCACCTACAACAGTGGCCGCTCCCATCACAAGAATCAGCTCTTTTTTTTAAAGTTTCACACTGTAGGCTAGATAACATTCACAGTTCCTCCGCCGTTATTAGTTCAAAGATGGAATATGGTTCCTATTCACATTGATCAAATATATACAAAATAAATACATAGTATATTTAATCAATGCTATTGGTATATATTATATAATACAAAATCACAAGAACTATCGCCCGCAATCTCCCGAGATGCATATTTTCCAGTAGCAAAGTATAATATATCAGTAAGAGATTATCACGAGAATCATTTTCGTGCCGAAAACTCACAGTTCTCTTCTACTAATTACGTATTACCACCAAACGTTAAGAAAATAACATAATGGTAGTGATCTGTACTATCTGAGTTTTGTAAATATGAAAATATACTACGAAAATGATATTTTGCGATTACTATTGGCTATTCCATTAATATATTATTATTTGTTATTGATAAAACCGTGAATCTGCGAATATTTAAATAGGTAATCACAGGATAATCAATATTTGTACGGAATGATAAAACATTTAAAACCAATGCATTCAATAATGAGGGTGGAAATTAATAAATAAACCAATTAATTTGCGGGTTTATACTTGATACTGGTTTAATAAAATGAATGCCTATACGCTTGTGATAAAAAATGTAAAAAACATTTAAAAAACTAAATGATTTTAATTTCTGGAAAATTATGTTCCATAAAACAACTTTCTGGGAAATGAATTTCTATAAGTTTATTTTTAGATTTGGAGTGAATTTTTTATTTTATCTGAACACTTTCTACCAAAATTCTAGCTCCCGTGTATCAAGTGTAGCAAATTTTTTGAATTAAAATTGTATTTAATTGATGCATTAGGAAGGTCCTTTTTTGATTTCCCAAGTGGTTTTTATAATAACTGGAAAAAAAATTGAATATCGTCTTTATATACTTTTCATTGCTGATAAAATAATTAATTAATAATTAATAGGTTAAGTTTTAGGATATTTTTTTCCGTTCTAATGCGTTTTTCTTAACGCGGGGTTAGGTTAGGCAATCTCCAAAAAAAACTACGCTTTGTGTGGTTCATCTAAGTAATACCAATATAATAACTCTAATAGCTATAAGGAGATACGGGTACTTACCTAGATAAATGTTTTTTTTAAACTATAAGCGTGTCAATACTTCTGTACACAAGTTTTATGAGCACAGAATTTAGACATATTAACAAAATACGTCTATGGCACAGAAGTTATAATTTATATGTATCTCAATCATCATGATAAATTAAATTGCAGTTAAGAATATAATTAAATTATTCAAGCCCGGGGTTTTTTTTTTTAATGTGCTGTAGTTGTAGGTCAACGCATTCAAAATACCAATATATAATTCGATTCATATCTTTCAAAACAGATATTTCGAAAGTGAAAATTTCATCGTGTATTTTTCACTGTTTTATTTTTGGTAAATTTGTAATAGTAATTTGATAATGACGGTATTGCCGAAAACAAGGTTTTTTTGGGACAGGAAGCACATTAGGATGTTAACATAATTATTTTATTTTAATAATTTTTAGGAAATCGAAAATCCTGGTTCTATCATCGTGTTAAACATTTAAAATAATAATTACATTATTACGCAGTTACAAACAGAAGAAATTTTAATGAAAATAAACCTAGGATGAGAGAGAGCAAATGGAGAGCAAGACCGAAAAGAGGTGATTGGATGCGAGGATAGCCGGTGTATGTGAAATGGAAGATCGGGAGCGAAAGTTTATAACGAAGATGGCCGATCTCAAATAATTGAGATGAAAGCGAAGGAGAAGAAGAAAATGAAGCTACAAGGTTATAGTCCAGTGCCCGATATTTATAATATATAACCACGCCACCGTACAAATTATTATTCTTTATTATAGGGAACTGATTATTTATTCATTAAATAATTTGGGTCGATACTGACCTAATACAAGGGGTCCATGTTAACGAAAAAAAAAATTTGGGTGCATATAAATAGGAGTCCATGGGAGTTATTAAGTGTGCATCATAATTTTTACGAAAAACACGTGTGTAACAATGTGAACAATAAACAACATTGTCGATAATGACTAACGAGTCGACTGTAATTATCTGCTCAAAGGGGTTACTCAAAGGAGTAAAATAGAGGATAAAAATGTACTCCGATTTTTAAAAAACTGTGTAACTTATTTTAGAGGTTTTAAACTTAGAGTGGGGAAAAAGTGTGCTGTACCTTCTCGTGGTCATCCTTGTTTAGTAGTAATGTTAATACTTAAAAATCAGAGTGCATAAACAAGATATTTCGAGTATGCAACGCAAAGCCAAACAACACAAATCAGACGACCGAACGTAGAAAGACCTCCCGGTCTTATTGGTAAAAACAGCCATTTCCAGAGCTATCCATTGGAAAGACTTAGAGTGACTGTTCTCGTACCTAAAGATAAAACTCAATTAGGACTACCACCTCTATCATAATAATTCTACATCAAAAAACCTAATCAACTATTGTCATAACGTACGAGAAACGGTTCTATATGACGTAAATAGTATTGGAAGCGATAAAACCCACTCTATCCCCAAATGTTCAAAGTGATGTCAAGTTAAACTCTATGCCTCTGTTGAAGGAGTAATGGTTGATAAAGAGAGTGATTTTAAGCTTAAAATAGAATTTCCTGAGATGAGTCCCTGAGAAAGATTGAAATATATTCCAATGTCGAGGATGTACGGAAATGGTTAATGGACATCGAAATGGTCCCCGACGGTGAGGAGGTTAAACGTTGGTGATTTATTGGCCAAAATGGGATGTTTCCGGTAACGTCAAAATATTTAACGATAGAAGGTTCCCCTGGTAGATACTAATTTAAACCAAAATGTATGGTGTTTACTGTATACAGTACACCCTAACTATCTTGTACGTACATGTAAAATGCACACGGATAAAGTCACGGGTAATACAGCTAGTTAATTATTATTATAAAATACGAAGTACTTATACAAACCGCAAAGCTTACAATGTTCTTTTTGTATATTATAAATTAGATTCAACAGTAATCGAATAATATACTTAACGTATACGTATATTAACAGGTCATTAAATCATTATTAATTGTATTAATTATAGTGCGTAATTCATATAATTCAGACGGTGGTCAGTCATTTTGTACAGTACAATGATTACCAATCCTCAATAGATCTCAACGGACTATTTTGATTTAATCTAAATTTTAATTGGCGAATAAAACAACTTCTTGCAATAACCGCTGACTTTTCAAACTGGTGGAGTTCAATAACAGTGTTTTATCGCCTTAGTGTTACCTAATGATGATTTTATGGATTCTGAACGAAACGTATTGGTTTTACTATAATGTGTGCGTTTTTTTCTGTCCGTCATTCTGTGAACCACTTTTCCACCAGAAATGTTGCTCCGTTTGTCAACTCTTTTATAGCAAAAGTTGTCTTGTTGATGTGTTGAGGTATTTTCTTATTAAATTTCAATAATTTACATAAGATAAAATATGTTTATGAATATTTTCTATTATTATTAAATTTTAGTTCGTTTTTTATGCGTGTTATTTAAAAATGCCACAGTTAAATGATTTTTAGTCACATAGCGTGAAAATAATTTGCTCACCCTATCGGAAAAAGGAAAATCATAACTCGGATTAATCATTGATGAGAGCACACAAACAAAACTTGTTCAAAGCGTTTTTCGATATTTCATCTAGTTTTCACCAAAAGCCATATGGTGTGAAAATCTATAAAAAGTAGTGAATATTTTCCATTATTGTTTTTTTTTTTTTTAGTTTCTTTTATAAGCATGGCATTTAAAATTGTTTTTATTAACTATATTTGTTTTTTTTGTTTGTTATGATACAAACAAACGATTTAATTTTATCGATACCTGTTGTGCACGTTTAGCACGTTGATACATAATTTTATTACGCGTTATAAATAATATAAATTTACAATTTCAAACTTTTTCAAAATGTTTTTTTCTTTTTTTATACTACCGGAACATTAATACTAATATTACTTAAGTATTATATTCAAATGGTACGCAATACATTTTACCACGGATTACGTTGAAAACGTATTGACAAAACGAGACAACTGAATTCTTCGAAACTTTTCAAGGAAAATATTAAATGAATGATAAAATTAATATAAAAAAAATTATTTAAATGCCTTGGATCATAATAAACATAACGGAATACTTACTGATATATATGAATTATTTTTTTTTAAGTTTAAAATACATAATACATATAAGATAAGAAAGGCAAGACAGACCTCTCGCTAACTTTTAATATGGCAATAAATTCGCCATAATTTATTAATTTTTAAAATTTTTAAAAACTGTTTTCATTATCAAATAACATTCAAACCGAATTTCGACGAAAATGGAATTGTTTCGTTTTATAACGGACCCTCTAAATTATTAATTGTACATACGCACATACTTATAATACCTAATTATAATAATAGTCAACAACTAGTGTATTATAATATTATGGTAATCAAAGTATCGATATTTTACAAAGTTTGTCTCCTTTAATGGTATAGGTGAAGTGAATGTCACCGGTGCTATGTACACGCACGCACACAAACACAATTAAAATGAAGGTCAGTATCGTCAGAATCGTACTCGGACAAACTTGTTTTCGCGTCCAACTTTTGCCGATGACCGGAATCACGCACGCGGCGAACTAATCCCGACAAGACTATTATACTACTAGATATACATTTACCGAGGTTTTTTAAGGACGACGATTTTTATTAGTTTTTATTTTTTGTTTATAAGGTCGAGACAAAGTTCTCAAGGTCTAACGGATAGGCTTTAGACGAGGCGGATACACGCGTGTTATTTATTGTTCTAACACAATTTTATGCGAATCTACGAGCTCAGTAGCTGCCGATGTTGTGACGGCTATTCTACAGTTGAGAAACCATCTATACAATAATACTCTGTAAGAATTACAGCAGGGAAACCTATTGATTCCGTTAATTTAACATCGATTCCGCCAGTATCGACTCCGCCAATACAAGTAGTCCAAAACCCAACCTATCAATTCCGCTACCTGCACATTTTTACCTGTGGTTATTAATACAACACATATAAGTGCAGTTAACCAATATAAACATATTTTCTGTTTTTAATCATTTTATTTTTGGCTATTTGGATCTTAAGTCGAAAAATCTTCACTTTGGTGGGCCACCAGTATGCAGAGGGTATAGTAGTTGCTCAATAAAATAATAACTAAATATTAGTATTAGTTTACTCTACTAATTTAGACAAAAAAACTGAAAGTATTAGTGGATGAGTACTGATTAGATTATTATAGGTTGTTTCTGGATTATTCCAGATTCGTGTCGCTATTGCTAGTGACAGTTTATGGTACCAAAATAATGACGCTAACATTGTGATAGCCAGACCGTACATAATTATATCGTGAGGTACTGTGCACTTGTGCGCACAAGTGCACTCTTTCCGACGATGATGCACGAATGAACATTTTAAACAATATAACACTCGGCATAAGATGTAAATAAATATGAGAATGCTTCAGAATTCGGCGCTACGCTACAGTTGAATTTAGATCTCAATAGAATAATATAGTTTAAAAACCGAATACCACAATAAGGTATTTTAAATAAAAACCAGAGTGGAGTTTGTTTAACAACTGGGAGCCTTTAACTTAAATAACCAAATAGATAAAATAATTTATTTCTACTAGGTTTAAAATTAACAAAAATAGGCGAAAAGTATGCAATTTAAATGTAAATTTGTAAATCCCTATGTTATATAGAAATTTAAAATTGAAAATCAGGTTTCGAGATGCCGTCGGAACCCATCTGTCCGCCTATATTCAAAATATCAAATTTGACAGTGCTATATAATAATTTTTTTGTCCAAAACCCGTGTACCACCATCATTTGTTGTTGTCAAAATATTTTTTAAAATTTTTTTTTTTTGATGTTTTCATATTCTCTATACGCATAAAATAAATATTTCCATTGCCAAACGAAAAATCACTTTAAGATTTATGGCGTAACGCGTGAAAGTTTTTGACAAAATTTGTTTCACCTAATCAAAAAAATAGTTAGACAAAAAAAAATGTTTTTAAAATAGTTCGTGTGCTAATACATTACTTGATGACTCGATCTGTACAGAATAGAATATAGAATACGATTCAGACAAAATATTTATATACAACGTGTTATTTTGATTTTCGTTATCAGTTTTGAAAAGGGTAGAAAAGCCATAGTACTATTTTCGAAAACAAACGCCGGATCTGAGCAGTTGGTATGACGTTTCGCGTCCTCTCGTCAACGAGAAAACTCGCCGAAGTCGTCATAATACAGACAGGTATACAATGGATTTTACCGGCCGACGGAATAAATATAAACCTCCCCCCCCTATCTATTTGCGTTGTACTTTATCTTTTAACCGCAAACACAATAAAATGTCGTTGCGATCCACGGAATGAAATAACGTTGAACACGTGTAAAAAAAAAAAAAAAACGAATAATAATACCCAGGAATCGTCTTTGTCGCCTCGCGTCGTATTTTGCTTGCCGTTTATCTCATTCCGATCTCGTACGACAGCATGACGTATACCATCGGATATACTCGTACTTATTATTCTCTCGTATAGTACAGTCTCATTGGGTACACACGATTTGCCAACGGTCGCACACAATATTTCATTATTATGTTAATAACCATGAACGGAAAACTATTAATATACACGTATAGGTACTTATTATTATTGTGAATACGGCTCCTTGCAGGTGCATTTTATAAATCAGTATACCGCGTGGTACGAATATTATTAGAAATCAGTTTGGCCGCGAGCTATTGAATTGCCACCAGATGCGATATTATTATATTGTATTGCTATTTGCAATCACTGATCAGTAATCGCGTTAATTTTGTATTATATTCATACGGGTGCCTAACTGCGGATACCTATATGAGAAATCATGATAACGATTAAAGTTATATCGAATAAAAAAATACGCACGACGCGTTTTTTTTTTTTTTTTTTGTTTTGTTCGCGAATTGAACTTTGATATTTTTACGGATAGGTACTATTTTCCAATTTCAGTAGGTATATAATATGAATAAACCAATTTTACGAAGTTTTTATTCAGAAGGTTTGAAAGTCGGAGGCAAGACTCGTTATTATTACCGACTTCAGGCGCTTGTATGTCACGAAAGATTCACGCAAACAAAAAGAGTATCTCGAAACATTTATTGCGTTTTAATGACGTTTCCAACCACACCCCACGCAGTAGGATGCACGATAAACACAATATACAATAAACAATATTATGTGCTGGAGGTTCATATACGACGACACTTGCCTGCGAGATGTCGTCAAAATCGACATTGATATCGATCCATCACGGACGTAACGAAAATATATTTTTTAATGAAGCTTTCGTTCTGCGATAACTAAAACCAGATTTTCTGTTCGAGCAATTATGCTGTCGTGCGAGAGCATTGTTTCTGAATAAAAAAACGTAATATACCTACTGCGGGCAAAGCGGAATGCTACGTTTCAATCTGCTCGATTAAAACGTAGTTATAATACTCATACCCCGCACATACGGTGCGTAGTACATATATAAGAAAAATTAATATACTACGCACCGTAGAATAATGAATCACTTATGACCACGTGGAGTAAACATTCAAATAAATAATAGTACATGCTAAATGCGCATTATTTAAAATCCATTAAAAAAACATTTCGATAAGCTATATAAATAATAGAACACTCATATACCAGATGATCCATTTAGGTAAGTACACTCATTATTTCGGAAAGTATTAACTTTTACCAGAATTCGTTTTCTAGGACATTTAAGAAACAAGCTACCCTACAATTTTATGTGATTTTTGTCACCCTTATTTTTAGGGATAAAACCACTATTTATTCTTGCCAACTTGTAATAAAAAATCCATAAATAGACGTAGTATTCAAAATAAATTTCAATGTTGAAATGTTTGATTTCCGTCAATCTATTGACGAGATATTCCACTTTTAAGTTTGGGTTGGAGGAGTAGTGGAATATCAATTGTGTGGCAGCACAACGAATATTAATAATGCACCACCAAACTTAAAAGTGGAATATCTCGTCGACGGACTGACGGAAATCAAAAATTTCAACTCAACAATTTTTTTTAACTAATACTTCATCTATTAATAGAATTTTTGATATAGGTTAGTATTTGAAAATCAAAAGTAAGTAGTGGTTTTTCTCCCGAAAATAAAGGTGACAAAAAATAACATTAAAATAAAGTTGTAGAGCTGCTTATTTCTTAAATTTTCTAGAAAACAAATTCGGAAAAAATTAATATTTACCGAGACAATGAGTGTACCCACTTAAATGGATCACCCGGTACTACGCATTTGTGCGTGTATGTAATCATAGTCGTAGGATACAGAGGATATAGCCCCCAAAATCTCATCTAGTCCCCTCTAACTCTTTCAGCTTCCCTTGAAAAATGACAAATCACAAAAGACCTTTGTTGAATTTTTAATCTAGTTCGTGATTATGCAATTTGTTTTTTATTTTCCTGGTCGTTTTTGTAATAATTGATCGAAAAACCGAAAAATAATGAAAAATGTTCAATAAAAAATCGTTCAATATCAATTTTAATTTATTATGTGTAATATATACCACTGAGGCTTCTTCGAACTATCGAAATTATTGATCACTCTGTATTCAATTTAATAGTTTAAATACTTATCGTTTCATCAAGTTCGTGGTTTCTAGTAAATGACTAATTGAATAATGACTTGGTCGCTTCAATACACCTTTTGAATATTTTTTACTCATATTGGATTTTAATTCCATTTTTTGTACTTCACTAAAAAATCTCGGTAATTGCTTGTTCAAGATTTGTTGAGTACCTGATCTTTTTGCTTCTATTTTTTTTAAATGTTTTTGATTATCCAATTTGTGTAAATTTTGAGCTTCGATAAGAGCCATTGATTCCTGTTCATTCATTTTAACCAGCCCTAGATTCATTGTTATCCAATCACTTTCCAAAATATTATTGATAACCCAACGTTTCCTTGGTTCTGGTTGTAAAATATTATCCACACATGTTTTTAAATTTTCGCTAATCAAATTTCCAATAGAAGGATGATGACACCATTCTCGTTTAACCTTCAATAATAAAATGATAATATACATATACATTTAATTTATGTGTTACTATTATATGGATACTTGTTGTTGATACATTCGCTTAGTATCGTTTTTACTAAAAGGCATTTTCGCGTAAATCATAATATATAACACCACTCCAAGTGACCATATGTCAGAAGACTTGCCATCGTATGGACGTAAACTCAATACTTCTGGTGGTGCATACCACACTGAACAACAATGTGTATTACAATTTAATCTTTGAGCTCTTTTAATGAACTTTGAAAAGCTAAAATCCGATAATTTCACTGTAAAATTCTTTGTGATGAGAATATTTTCACATTTTATATCGCGATGTACAATATCCACAGTATGCAAATATTGCACAGCTAATGCCACTTGTCTGAACCATATTCTAGCTTGATCCTCTTTTATTGGGCCGTTGGTGGTTATATAGTCAAAAAGATCACCTTATAAGTAAAAAACCAATATGCATTATTTTTATAAATTCTATAGTTTAACAAGCTTTTTAATCAAAATTACAATTTTTAACAATAATTAATATTTTAAGAATCTAAAATATATCAACTGTATAACTGTTTTATTCTTAAGTATGTATATGATAATATTAATACAGTGTCTTAATATAGAGTCTTTAAAACAGATTTTAAATGTTCTACCTTTTTCTGCATATGTCATAAAAACAAATAAAATCGCCTTCTTTTGTAAAATACTATGCGTATGTACTATGTACGGGTGATTAATTTTGCGTATTACATCAAGTTCACGAGGTAAAAACTTAGAAACGTATTCTTTAGATGAAAGATTTGTGTCAATAATTTTCACCACTAAATTTAACTCCTTATCATCTTGAATATATTTAGCATGATGTACTTCACCATAACCTCCAGTCGATATGTGATCTAGTATAATGTATCCTTCGGATTTTAAAGTATTTGTTTTTGATAATTGTGTACCGACTTTATGATCTTTTTTATGAAAGAACAGCATTATATTAGGTGTAGGTATCTATTTAATATTTATACACAATCGATGGTAACTATGGGGGGTATTATATAAAAATTACGTAGCTATGTATCTAATAATGTGATTTATATAATATATTTGATTACTTGAACGTAGCCATGATTGTAACTATGGGTTGAGCCAGCGGTGGATTCTAAATATTAACCGGCCCGGGAAAATTTCGTTTCACCGGCCCAATTATTTGTTTCATAAATCTGTAGACACGTAGAAGACTGCAGATATGTTGTACAAATGCAGTAAAAGAGTAAAATTTAAAAGTAAAATTTATTTTTTCATATTAAATAAATAATAATCAACAATATTTTCGGTATTAATGTTTTCATTTCGATGAATATTTAAAAGTAATAAGCCAGCTAGCGTCTGCTCAATTTTTTTTTTTAACACAAAGTACGACTTTTAATGAACCTCGTGTTAAATTTTCAAGCTTTTCTGTTTGGTCTAATAATTTTATCAACTGAATAAAAATTACATAGAAAACTCGAAAAATTAAAATTTCTATAAATTGTTCAAAAATGTTACCACGTCAAGAAAAATCAAATATAAATTTTCTGTCCGAATTTCAAATCTACAAATAAATATGAATATTTTTAGCTGAATAACAACAAAAAACAAAATTGAAAATAATAAAAGTGATTATTTTCATAAATTTTCTCATTTTTCTTAAGTGTTATCCTGGGTTTTTTTAATATTATGAAAACTGAAAACTACTTGGAAAACGAAAAAAATAACCTTCATAAAGTACCACCTAGTCAATATAATATTTTCTTTCAAAAGAGATGCTACACTTACATATTGAAGCATGATTTCTGATAAAAAATTTTGTCACAGTAAAAAGATAAAACATAAATCCAATAGGTACATTCTTTACTACACTCAGAATATAAAATTAATCATTTTCAATTTTGATTCTAAAATAACCTATATTATTTTATTAGATTACCATAGATTTAGAATATATACATTTTATTTTGTATTTTTCGAATACATTTGTTTTTATACTATAAGTCATTTTTTATAACTTGTATATATTATAGTCCATTTGAAAATCAAAAATAGGTAGTAATTTTACCCCTTAAAATAAGTGTAAAAAAAATAACATAAATGTAAAACTGTAGTACTGCTTGTTTCTTAAATGTTCTATAAAACAAATTCCTAAAAACATTAGTACTTTGTGAGATAATGAGTGTCTTGCGATAGATTTATCACTCTGTATACATTATTAAAACTGTACAGTAAAACATTTTGTATAAGTTATTCATTTTTTCTTCGCTGATTTACATAAATAACTAAGGTCCGATTTTACTAATAACACATTAATCGCATTTAAAATAATCAAGGTTAAAAGTAAATCATGATTTATCAACATTTGGATTTTACCACGCTGATCACGGTCCCACTAATTATAGTTTACAGTACCCCTGATTAGCCTAACTAATCGTGATTAACGTCATTATCGAGATAGCTGTGGTGTGTTAATATGACAACATCGTGCGTTTGGTTTTGATATTTATTTTTAGTGGTTTTCTGAAATTCTATAAGATAGACACAGATTCGTTTTCTTTCTTCCTACGACAGAAACTTAAAAAGAAAGAGAGAAACAAATGTCAAGTACTCCGAGAAGTCACTAAATCAGTACTTTCGAAGATAGTAACTCGACATTATAATGTGATTGAATCAAAAAGCTCTCATCCATGTTCATCGTGAACAAAGAATAGCGTAAACGATGCACTCGATTTGTCATCGTTGTTTTCAAATCTGCTAACCGTGTTTAACATATTTAGTTAAATCGGCCTTAAGTGTAGATAGTTTAAAAACCGTATAGTTTCTTAATTATTAATCTAAAAAAAACATTTTCAGAATTTCGCGAATGTTTGATTAATATTAAAAAGACTTTCGTTGTCAGTGACTATGTACTAAGAAGAACAAAATCGGTATTTTGTCATTTTCCGATTGGAGCAATATTTCTGATAGAAAACAGAAACCATACAAATTTAAAATAAAGGAATTGTGACGCCATAAATTTATCAGTATTCAATTTTTTTTTTTTTTTTTGGTTTTCCCCAATTATTATAAAAACTATTTGGAAAAATCAAAAAACGACATTTCTCGTGATCAACTAGGTTTAAAATTCAACGAAAAAGGTCTCTTATCCTTATCCTATGGTAGCAATATTTCTGGTAGAAAACAAGTTACAAAAATGTAAAATCATGAAATCGTTAAACCGTAAATATTTTTCCGTTTTTCTCTACGTTTTCCCTACATTTTATCCCGATATTCCTAATTATTATGAAAACCGCTTGGAATATAAAAAAATTACCTTTTTTAAGTACTAACTATACATGTTTTCCTTTCGGAAACGGTACTACACTTGATAGATTTTTGCAAAATTTCGATCAGAATTTATAAATTTTCTATATTTTATTTATAGTAAATACGAGTATATAGTTCGGAATCGTAAAAATAAATTTACATTAGAATTAAACTGTAAAAAGTTGATTTAATACGATGAGAACCTAACCTATTCTAAACTGGTAAAATCATAATTATTAGCTGACGACAAAAAAAAAACTATAACTAATGAAACTAAATAATTTAAAAATACATTTATTTATCATCTAGTAAAATTAAAATTTTAAAACCTGCCTAACATAAACTAAAAAAATTACTTTTTAACTAATTAATCAGCAGGAAATTAATTTACAGACTCGAAATTTTTCGAATTTTCAGGATTATATTTTTACCTCTTATGTATACTAGTAAAATTGTTTAATGCACGATAAGATTTTTTTTTTATAACTGGCTGTCCCCTCTTCATTGCCCATGTCACGTCAACCATCATACCAATGTCGGTTACATATTTTAGGTCTTCGGGTATAATTCATTACTTATTATAATAATACGATGGGATACCTATGGCATTGGCCGCTTTGTATTGTGTATTAAGATCCGCGTTCGCAGTTTGTCGGCCGCACGAGACGGGCCGTCCTCGATCGATTCATTGCGTCTCTTTCGTGCAGCGACAATTTCCATAATCCGTAATAATACGTACCCAGGTAGCGAGCTCTCGTTTTAACACGTCCCGGGATCCGTTTGTACGTAATTTTTTTTCGGTTTCTTAGGTAAGGTCATTTATTATACTGATTACCATGATCGCGATTCAAGATTTCAATTAACTGCATATTAGCTGCCATACAAACACGAATATATACACCAGTTGCTGTTACATGCGATATTCGATATCAAAAAAAAAAAAAAAGAGTGCAAACCCTAATAATTTTTAGCATCTATACAAGTATACAATTAATATACTGAGTATTTCAATTTATCCTTCGCCTGGCTTTAAATCTTACGAAACATTGACTTGATTATTGATAATATTATAAAGAATATCAATTCCATCGTTCCATTCACATTTGTTGGTTGTTTATTATTTATCGTATTTGTATGCGTCGAGGAGATCGAATTTACAATCATATGTTTAATATATTGACGAGAAACATCGAAATACGTCAATTTTATAATCCAAATTCATCGTCAATCTATAATGATGACCAGAGCTCGGATTTTATAGCACCGAAAACAACTGAAATTTGCGCTATAGTATTTTCTAAAAATACTATAATAAGCTATGGGTATGCCATAAAAACATGAAAAATGGTTAGAAAGAAAATGTTTTAATTTTTGTATTTATACATCTAAAAAAAAATTTTAAATATATAAATACAACCGAAAGAAATCATAAATGTAAACTGTTCAATAAGTAGGGCTACTTAAAAATAAATTATAATATGAGATTGGAATATAGTTTTTTTTCTCACAGATTCGCATAAATGAAATATTTTTCTACTTTTTATGAAAAATACAAAACAGATCATTATATTATGCGTATGGGCAAAAAAGCACAACAAATTTAAAAAAAAAAAAAACACTAAAAATCTAAAATTCTTCAAATATGAAAAAAATAGCAATATTAAATTTTATACTTCGAGTTCCTGGAGCGAAAAAAAAAATGTAAAGCTCACTCGACTATTTTTTATCTGTATCCTATAATAGTTAACAAATGCTATAAAATCCGAGCCCTTATGATGAACACACGTTAAACCCATGTGGTTACACGTTTCACTCGTATAGTCGTATTTGACGTGTTTCCCGACCTCGTCGTTTAGTAATATATTATTTTGACCGCCGTTAAAGGCGGTACAAGTAGGCATTAAACGTTGTATTTGTACCTATATGGTCGTTAAGTCAATAATAAAATATGGAGTAAAACTAATAATAAGATACACAAATAATAGTATTTACACTCGTACAATTTGAAACGCGTATACCTATGTATTATTATTGTTATGAATACGATTCCTAGAGGTTTTATAAAGCGCGTATTTACTATCGGTATTAAGATTTCATCGTCGCGCGTCGCCAAGTCCCCTGCGGAGAAAACGCGTTCGTCAACGGTCAATTACGATACGCTACTTTGAAGTCTTTAAATTTGTATGCACCAGAGACGACTCTGAATCTGCGCGTACTAATTTATGTACCTTTATTCAGGTTAGCCTGATAATACAAAATGAAATTGACTATTCGGCCTTAAAGGGATTGGTCGACATTTTAGTCGATTTAGACCTAAACGCCAGTCTGTAGGAATTACAATGTTCGACGGATTTCGATTTTGAAAATGGATAATGTTTCTGTAGGTTGTCTACTAGGATATGTTGGAAATAGAATTGTAATTATTTGAAATACCTACTGACTAGTATGAAAATGCTGACTTCTACAAAGCACCAAATAGATCTAAATTTTTTTTTTTTGGAGCAAGATTTTTGGCAGAAATGTTTATTAAGACATAAAAAAAAAAAAAAAGTTCACTACTAAAACATTCCTAGCAGTGGTCGAAATATCCAGTTTTCAAATTTTACAAAATTAGAGGATATTTTAAAAACCGTCACTAAGCGACTTACGTAGTAAAATATAGATATAAATTTCCCTGCCTGAATTCGGTTTCCATTCCATTTATTTCCACCCCTGCTGAAAAGTTAAATCCAAATCACCATTTCTAAAACGAAACGAAGAAAGAACAACAAAAAATTAGGGAGCTCAGGGAAAAGTTCCTATATTTTTAGTCACTAAACAACTGAGCTATAGCACAATAGTAAGAACGCCGTGGCACTGGTATTGTTCAAAACCCAAAACTCGCCTTGACAAGACATTACGTTATTACGCGGATATTATTAAGATTACGGGCAAGACTCTCGGGCCCATAGCGACGATTTTCTTTACGAACCGACGCGTGATGCGTTTAAAACTTGTCGCGAAAATACCGGTTTTCCGGTTTTTCCCAAGTATTACGAAAACTGTTAGAAAAACCGAAAAATAACATTCTTCGTATGCGTCTAGGTTCCAAAATGCAATGAAAAATATTTGGAAGCGTTTCTTGATTAAATGACATTTTTAGTAGAAAATATAGTTTAAAAAAAAAAAATAAAACAATGAAATCGGTAACTTCGTGACGTGCCGTAAATATTTGCCGTTTTGCCTGAACATTTTTTTCCGATTTTTTCAGATTATTCCCAAGAAATTTTCGGAAAATCCGAAAATTGACGTCTCTAGTGTACCGACTAGATAAAATTTCCTTTCAGAAAAGGTGCAAAGGATTATTCTTTGTCACCGTTATATTTTTGGAGGTAAGGTTGTAAACGGTTGTACGTAATTTTGATTTTCAAAACTATTGGCATCGTGTCGGTAAGCGCAAAAATATCAATGTCTTTTTTGGCCTGCAGTAATATTGTTATTATTTTTTTTTTTTTTTTTTTTTTTTTTGTGCCCGCGACTAAAAATGGAAAATCTCGGCGCAAAGGACGCGCCTAATTATTTATTTTCGGTAATGTCGTCGCGTTGAAATATTAGTGTTCCTATAAATAATAATGTGTATAAAACAATATCGCGCGTCGGCCCACGAAATTATTATAATATCGTCCGGGCATTTCCTAGACATTCGAAATCACCACTATACAGCGTATACCTATACCATTCCGTCGTCTTTCACTTTTGTGGCACGTATGGTATATTTTATTTTACTCTTTTTTTTTTTTTTTTTTTTTTTATCGAAATTCGAAAGCATTAAATAAATAAATAATAACAGCGGTCGTCATTTTTCGACTGAAAAATGGTAAGCGACTAGAACTAAATATAGAAATCATTTTACAAAACTGTCGCGGACGACAGTACCGTTTGTAATCGTGACGAATTGACTTTGCCACTGCAGCGGCGCGCGTTGTAGCGTACCTACAGTACGCGTACGCCGTACACCACGTAATATTTATTTATTTATTCACTTAAAAAATAAACGTTATTATGAACATCTAACACCGCAATGGAATATTAGGCGTGCTTTGGCGGTGTTAACAACGGTATCGCGTCCAAATGTTAAGGCTGCAACATTCCGGCCAATGGACTTTTTTAGATCCGACCGGATCGTCAAAACATTGATTTGTAAACTCGGTCGCTGAATTATCTAAAAACACTATTGCATTACCGAGCAAAATAATATAATTCAAACACCGAATCGCATTATAGTACTATTAAAATATTATTATTTACGCCTTATTCGTTATTAGTAAATGAACAATGACTATAATAACTGTTGTTAAGTACATATTAATTATGACGGACGTAATAGAATCTGATAATCATATTAATAACGACGTGACGGTCATTATGAAGCCTATATTATGACATCTGAAAAATTTAATTGTATCAAGTTCAATAATTCGAAACGAGCATTTTCACCGGAAAGCTAATGTCAAAGAATGAATCTTAACGTACATCTAGTGCGTAAATGATGATATCCAAGTTGGGCGTAAATAACTACCGCGTATTACCCGGGACATTTTTATTTGATTTTCTACGACAAGGTTTACCAGAACTTTAACAACATCATTTTATTGTCAGGATTTTTTGTTATCCTGTATTTTTTTTTTTTGTATCCTGCGAGCTTCAGCCTCCCTGATCCTTTCATCCTGCTCCTTGTAACAGAGGATGTCCACCGCCATTGAGAAAGTCTGTGTGCCGTGGATTGAAGCAAATTACCCAGTGTACATAATGAATTCTTTAAAATCGTTGCATTTTATTACAGAGAACTCCACTCCACCTTCAATCTATAACCACAACGGAAAACTATTTAAAAAACCAACGGCATGTAAAATAACATGTCTAATTTTTTGAGGAAAAATATGCAGTTTTACATTAATATATTATAATATGTACGTTTAATTATAATACGATGTATTTACAATGAATTATATTATAGTTTCAGAGTTTTTCGTGTTGATTTTTTTTTTTTTTTTTACTATCGATTTTAACACAATTCTCGTAATATAATAGGTATACATTTCATTACATTATAGTATTTTTCCTCTATACCTTAATAATTTAAATAAATCGCATTCGGTTCATAATGATATTATTCATTCACAAATATGTATTATTCCGGCGAAGAGAATGGCCTACGGCAGAAAAAAAGCGGAAGATCACACTATTCGTGTGAAGTAATTTTGCCGTGACCTAACCGAGGTAATACCGAGAAATATGGTATTTTATAACATAATTAGTATACTTTGATTCAATATATTTTTACAGCGCAATATCGTTACCAGATTCAAACATTACGATATCAACAAAATAAAAAATAATAAATTATTCGACTGACAATTGTATTCGTTTACGTTTTAATCCCGTGTTGACAATTTTACCGAATCGCGCGTATTAATAAGTAACTGCAACGAACCGCGTTTCATTTAATGACAATCTATTTTTTTTTCTCATGAAGACCATCACACACGAACTCATTCGCGTAAAAAAGTACTGGACGATAAGAGAACTCCTGTTCGAACGTTCCGACTCGGGCACACTGCTTGACCACGGTACTCAATTCGTTCCCGGTTTAGAATACTCGTAATATTATCATCGTGTTTCGTCTTCGTTCATTTTTTCTTAATATAATATTATGTTATCGGTTTACGGAAGGTTTTCACTTTTCTATGCCCAGAGGTGCTGGACAAGCACCTGGCGGACCGGTGTAAATGTCCGAACGGAATTTCCGTCGACCCGCTTTGCGGTACAGCTGGCCGCTATGTGTCGGAAAGGTACTCGCACGTAATTTTTCATTCCTAATATTGTTCAATTTGTATATTTGTCCGTTTTTATTCCCACTTTTCACCGCGAGTGGGTCACTGCTGTAGAAGAGAAACTTAGGAAATAGTATACAATGTGTTTCGGGGGGAAGTAACCGGCCGGCGTCATATGAAAGTTAAAATTTCACAAAAAAATGTGGACAAACCCCAATTAAAGAGGGTGCCAAATATTTTTATTTTTAAGGTGTGGTCAATTTTTACTGCGTATCTTAAAAACTTTTCAACTTATTAACGTAGTTTTTTTTTTTATTATTTTATAGCTCTTTTGTTTATCAACCAACATACACAATTAAACCAGAAATGTACAAATTATTTTTAATTGTTTGGAAAAATTTGTATTTTTAAAAAAAAATCAAGTAAAAATATTAGCCTCCGCCCCTTTAAACAGAGTTTCTCCATCGTTTTTGGTGTTCTTTCATAATATGACGCTGGCCGGTCACTTCCCCCCGGAACAAATTGCATAGAGGGGAATTTAATTTATGTCTATACGCGACAATTAATCATTGATAACGAAAAACGGTTCTAAGCGAAGCTCAGTCAATACTCGATAGTATTGCTTTTTTCAACGATGTGCGTTTTCACGAAAACAATGATTGATTAAAAAAGATTAAAAGATTAAAAAATAAAAACTCAATAACAATAAAAAATAAAAACGATTGCTAATGACAAATTTATTTTTAATCTGGTAGTCTTTTTTAACCGAAAGAACCCGCTTTTCCTCATAATCTCGAATATTAATGAGAATTTCAAAAAATGACCTTTTTAAGGTACCGACTAGCGCCGAAATTCAACAAAAAATGTCTGTTGTCATGATTTCTAGGATAAATTACGTACACAGTTAAAAAAAAAAAAAAATCAATAAATAATTTAGAGTTTAAACTAATTGTAATTAGCCTTTGTAATTAAAACCTTAATATTAAATTTAAAAAGAAAAAAATGTAAACAAAATCAGCAGCTGCGGTGGCGTAGAACTGACAGAAATTTTTCGACATTTTTCCGATTACTCGACGTTATTTCAATTATTGTTTCGAGAAACTGCGGTGACATAATTAATCATATCGAAGTCTTTAAAAACGGTCAAGTATAATAATCTATTACTGGGTTAGGTCAGGCCAGTGCAAATTGTATACACATTGTATTTTTGAAGCTATATAACATTCGGCCTCGGGTTAGACGACGGCGATGACTCATAGTAACCAAAATACACATCGTATTATATTATTATAACAAAGGTGTATATTATTATTACAAGTATTATACGATTATTGAAATTTAATTATATATTAACGTCTAAATTATACAATGATATTTGTTATTATTATCACGGATAAAACAATACGAACACTGATAACAGTGTATAAACAAATATTTCAGTATTCAAATTTATCAAATTAAATGATATTAACAATACTATGAGCCACCCGTAATTCAGTGGCGCTCGCCAGGGGGGTCTAGGGTGTCAACCGACACCACTCAGCAAATCGGTAGGTGGGTGGGTTCCTGGTGCCAGGTGAGTGTTCAGATGTTATTTTTATGCATATTTGTGTAATATTAATAGCGATGATTTGTAATTGAATTTTATTACGCCTAAACTAATATTTCACTGGTTGAGTGGGTGGGTAACTACAAACTAGGTATTTATATTTTCGACACGCTTGTGAAAAATGTACTGTGCGCTACTGCCGTAATCTATATTATCATAATAATGTAGAACGAGACACACATAAATACAATTTTAATTTGGATATAATGTGTATAATTAGTATTTTTTTTTTTTACAGTAGGGACCGACGTAACTAATGCATTATCATATTAAATATTATAATATCCCAGCAAATATTAATAAATTGTTCCGTGCCTATCATAATATTTATTAATAATATTAATAATATTAATATCAATTAAGTAAATCGTAGACATGGCGACAACGAAAATAATATTCTTTGAAAAAATTCTCCACAGGTAATAAACGACTTGTAAGTTGTAATATTACTAGCTGTCCCGTCCGGCGTTATTCTGCCACTTTTTCGTTGTATCGAATTTGATGTTTTACAATAAAAATCAATAGGATACGATAGTAGCCGTATTACCCGCGGCTTTGTCCACGACTTCGCACGTGTGCAGTTTACATACCTGTACAGTTTAGCGCAGTGGCGTAATTAGGATTTTGACAAAGAAGGAGACATTGAATTTTGAAATATATCGTTTATATGGATTGTATAATGTGTACCTAGGGTAAAACAAAAGAAGATTCAATTTTAGATTTATGTTTCATATTTTGTAAGTATTTTTTAATTCAATTTGCCCGAACATTAACATTGAAATATTATGGAAATTATTATTATTCGTTTAGTTATACAATTTTAAGAATGGAGAGAAAAATTTTTTTTTATATTAAAATGGTTCGGATAGGTTTCATTTTTAATAAGGAAATTTACCGATAGTAAAAAAAAAAAATGGCCAGAATGTTTTGATTTTACTTTGTCAAGAAAATATTAATATAAGTTCTCTGTGGTAATTTTAAGTCTCTAACATTGTATTTATTTCGTATATGGTACACTTTATGCTGCAAAAGTTATTCGGAAAGAAACTTATTTAAACTTATCTTAATTTAATGACAGTGAAACTTGAACGATGGGAAATATGAACGTGAACGGTTAAAGCCAATGGAGATGTGGTTAAAGTGGCTGATGACGAAGACGAGGTAGATAGAAAAGTAAACAAATGAAGGTCCAGGGGTGGATCCAGGGGGGGCAAAGGGATTTTTCGCTCGCTCCCCCAAATACCGTAGTGCAGTAAGCTCCGGAGTACTCAGATGTTTTGTTTAATAAGGTCTTTTAATTTACTATTTTTAGCATTATATTTGCACTTTTACCCTCCCCCTCAAAATTAAGTTCTTTATCCCTGAATGAAGCAATCCTAAAAAAAGTCAGAGAAAAAAAGTACCTACATGACTCAATAACGAAAAAGTGAATTTAGCTATTGATTTTTTGAGACATAATGATTTCGTTACCAACATCGTTGCAGGAAGAATACAAGGAAGGAGACCACAAGGCAGATCCATCCTCGATTTTTATAATATCAAGCAACATACACCCTCACCCAAAATTTGTTCCGCCAACTTTTATAATTGATGTATTATAATATGTAATATGTATACATTTATATGTAATATGTATACATTTATATGTAATATGTATATTATATTTATATTTTATAAATCATTTTTGAGTACCTTCCTTAAAACGAAAGACAGAGAAATTTGGCTGCGATGACAAGGTACTTATCGATATATCGGTTTTTATCTATTCTAATTAAATCCTACTATTTAATATTATTTATTATTATTTAATGTTATTATGTAGGTCAATTATATTTACAACCCTATTAATTATCTTTGAAATTCGCCGTTGCGAAAAGGAGATGGAGACGAGCAAAATTAATAAAATAATTTATTAATATTAATAGGGTTTATTTTGATAACCGTGGTTATTAGAGGTAATCATCAATGATAATACTTAGCCTAGGTAATAATATTTATAATATGGCGGTCAAAAATTCGAACTAATCGTGTATAAGACATAACCGCCATCTACCAGTGTTTTATAAACATGAACTCTAGAATATTCTAGAAACAACAGGTAGCGTTGTACCAATATAAATATCCAAACATATGGTTTGATAACATAATATTTTTCGTGATACAGTCTATTGAAAATTAATACGAAATTAGTCTCATATTACCAAATTTTTTGAAGATTTATAAACCTCTCCTCCCAGCTACTTGAAGTAAATATTCATCTTTTTAATAATGGCACACCCGAGTTACAGACTCTTAAGAAAAATCGAAAATGCCTCCTCCATAATACAGCCAACAGGTAAGTTTCCGTACGAGCTGCTACCTATTTGAGACACAATTTTAATGTCTAATGGACATTGTAACACCCGGCAGACCTGGAATGGGGATGGGATCCCATGGAAGCAACGACTGACGTGAATATAGCTGGAGACTCGTTCGACATTGTGTTACATCCAAACTCCAGTCGAGGAACGGGAGCGGTAAGAGGTGATACTCCTTTCGTACCCGGTCAAATCTACTATTGGGAAATTGAAGTGAACGGTTCTCATACAGCTACCGACATGGTAATACATTATCAACAATTTTAGTTTTGTTAGATACCTAGTGGGTAATTTCTGCTGAATATTTTGTATTAGTATAGTACGTTGACTCAAAAACATTATTTATGAACTTGTAGATAGTTGGGGTTGGCACAAATGATTTTGATTTGAAAAGTTCTGAAGACGAGTATTGTAGTTTAATAGGATCAGATAAAAAATCTTGGGGATATTCATACATGGGTAAGTTAAAATATTTTTTATTTATTTTATGGATTTAAAATGGGTGTTATTATAATACGCTTTATTTGTATATATTATAGGTGTCAAACATCACAATGGAGAACGATCGGCATATGGACTTAAGTTTGACAAAAGTAAACCATTAATAGGTGTACGATTGGATATGTGGAGAGGAACATTGGAATTCTTCCACAACCGTAATCCATTAGGTATGCGTTAAATATAATTAAGAGTGATACGGTAACTGTGCTAAATAAAACAAAATAATTTATTTTACATAATATTCATCAGGTGTAGCTTTTAGAAAACTCAATAAAGAACATCTCCTATATCCCATGGTGTGTTCTACTGCATGCCGAACTCAATTCAAAGTCAAATACTGCCGTTCATTGCCTGTTAATCTACAACTTCTGTGTTTACAAGTACTAGACTCTTGTAATGATTCCTTAATACCTCCTGGACTTTTGAAAAACATTTCGGAATCTTGGTGGATT
The DNA here is from genome assembly GCA_902439185.1 of Cinara cedri. Lineage (NCBI taxonomy): Eukaryota > Metazoa > Arthropoda > Insecta > Hemiptera > Aphididae > Cinara > Cinara cedri. The sequence goes on along the minus strand of CABPRJ010002382.1, from coordinate 973,434 downwards.
CAAAAATTTTGTTCGTCATAAACAAAAATTAAGAGATCAGTTTATCAGTAGTGTATTCTGTAGGGGTGTATGGGAATTATCCATGGCTTTTATTTTCACCGGTCTAGTTTCTCAAAGAAAAAATAGATTTTTAGTTTTCATTATTTATCTAGAAGAGATCTATACTTTAACTATGTTTTCAATTAAGTATTATGAATAAACAAAACAAATGGAATATTTATCTGTTTCTAATTTAAAAATAAATTATGCAGTTTTTTTATGTACAAGGGTTTTTGTTTAATAGGGGCAATGGTAAAATAATTACCTATTCAATTTCCAAAATAAACTAACAATGATAGTTTAGGTTAACAAAACAACATACCATTGATAAAGCAGAATAATAAAACAGTCTTCATAATATATATGTTTTTTTTTTAAATTTACCTGGTGTGTTGTTACCCTCCCCCCTCCCATTTAAAATTTCCACACACCCTACTAACGGACTTTGTAAAACTGGTCTTATATTTTTTCATGACTTTTACCTAAAATGCATTTTCCTGATATTTTAGTTATATTTATAATATTGTATTAATGTTTAATATTTAAACTATTACTTTTATACTAGCCTTAATTTGCTGAATGTTTTTAATTTTATTTCTGTTATATTGTACTCTTAATTGTTACAATAAAAATATGTATATGCTATATTAAAACATTAGTTTGTAATGTATAGAACATAGTCTACTCTACCTTAAAGTAATGTACAATTAATTCAAATCTGTAAACATATTTTATAAAACATTGTAGACATTTAACTTTTTTCAAAGTTAATATTACCTAACCTAACCTTAATACAGTTAACTCGCAATGTAACGTTTACACTTGTAAAATATTGAATATTTTAGTTGTTTATATATTTGTAATATTATTTATTATATCTAAACTTAATATAATCATATATATGTTTATATAAGTAATATAATTGTATTCGTATATATTCAACGGGTTTCGTCCTATGGGTAAAACAGTAATTACAACATTGAAATAATAGTAACAATTAAAAAAAATAAAATAGAATCAATAGCATATCATTTGAATAGAATGCAATATATACTTTTCAAAATGATAACATTCAGAAATTTGTAATTCAGTTGAAAATAGGATTGTATTTGTCAACTATTGTCAAATTGCACACATCAAGATACATACATAGTGTTTTAACTATTTAAGAGTACCAAAAATATGAATATGATTTTTGTTTATTTTCACAACGGCCAATTTAAAAATATTAAATACATACCAAATTTTTTTTTTTTAAGAAAAATGTACCTGTGTAATGACTTGTTTTATTGTATTATTGTACTATACATTTTATGTATCATAATATAATAAACAAATATAAATTATATATTATGCAAATTTAGTTTTATTTTATCAAGTAAAATTGACTACTTATCTCAAGTATAATGAATACAATAATAACATTTCTTTATTGGGCCCATATAATTCTAAAAACGCAACTGAAACAAGACGCGCTAGTTGGCATTTCCATATAATTACCCTTTTAAAGTTTTATATAATAAATTTGTAAACCTATTAGATATGGATATATTAATCTAGTCTGCAGTTATTTTTATGTGAAACGGTGTGTTTTTTCTTTTATTTGTGGAGTGAAAGGATAAAATAATATTAATAACTCAACAAAATACTTTGTGTTTATCTCATGGAGGGGTGAGGAGAGTGGTCATCAAGTTTTAATGATTTAAAGAGTATACTATTGAAAATCGCATTTTAAGATGTTTGAACAACGGATACTTAGAAAGAAAGGTGTGCATTTTTTATCAACTACTTATATTATTTACTTACATCTATCTACTTGATTGAAACTAATTGAAAGTCGATTTCTGATCAACATTTATCAGACCAATAATGGTACAAAATATCAAAGTTATAATAAAGCAAAATAAACTGATCAATGTACTAGCCACTATGTGCGTACATTTATTACCATGTCTATGGTTCCATTTACTACTAAAACCCAAGTTCAATAAACTCGGATTTTTTTTTATTGCATTTCGCAAATAATCATTATCGAATCGAATTGAGTGTATTCAGTGAGAAAAAATTACATAAATACCTAGATACCTACATTCCTATCTATTATAAATACCTATCAGTGTAACGTAAAATATTGGTATTTTCTACTTATTAGTAGTGCGTTGTTTTATATTTGAGTAAATTACCAAAAATTTGATATTGGATACATTATATAGTTTTCCAATCTTTCCAATGAAGGCGGTAAATATAATTATTATTTTCCGTAATTAGGTAACAAAATAATAAAAACCACCATCGCTGTTCCTCTCAAATAGAATTTGATTGAAAATCATTTGGTGTTTCGATGGATATTGATATTTACAGTGTTTAACATACTAGATTGTTAGTGAGAATAGTGTACATAACAACAACAATAATAATAATAATAGTAGTAATTTTTTTTTTTTTTGTCCGTGAGAACCGAACTGTCGTCCGTGTCACTGCGATAACCCGCGGATAAACAAAAACAAACAAATGAACAATTAGATATTGGGTAGGTACCTGCAATACGTGGGTCCGTTTCAATCCTTGAAAACCGAAATTGTCCGGAATACATTCTCGTGTAAGCACGCGTAGGGTACGGACACAAACGTACCCTGAGAACGTTTCAAGTCGCTAGCCACTCGTCGCGGGTTTAGGCTGTGCGTCGACTGCGAATCAGTGAGCCGGGGGACTTGTTCTCTTGCGCGGCCTGCACACGGTTATACAGACGGGCGGGTATACTCGGATAATAACGTAGGAAATACAACTATCGGCCATTCGTTTGGGTTACTCGCGTTACGGACTGCCACGTTAATCGCACGGTTTTTAACCGAATGCTATCTGTCTCGTTTTGTTATCCACAACGCGACTGCGGACCGCGGCGTTTATCGGCGTTTCTTGAACAAGTGCCTCTGCACGGCGGATTGCGTTGAATGATGTCGGACGAATAGTATCGGGCGACTTCGCCGCGCAGTGTGGTTTGCAACCGCGTCGCCGTCGTTTTTGTCGCGACCGTTTCAAATACGTTTTTTCGGTGCGTGTACAGGTTGGCGGTACTCTATTGGGTAAGTGTTATTTAAAACAAACAGACCTCGGAACGTACGCGTTCTTCGCCCGTGCAGAGTTTTCAAAATGGATGAACGAACTGTGTATAAATCAAGTTCGTATTTCGTTTGAATCGACTCTTTTTATAAATTAATTTCACACGTTCAGCGTACTTGGAATTCAATTGTTTGGATTCCAATTTTTACGTCGGACGTTTAGAAAAACTGTTTAAGCAATTTCGTTGTCGACTTAACCATCACAGTTCAAATATTCCAAGCACCCACCTAGATTGCTATATTAATATTGCAATTATTATGGCGAATTTTATACTCTCGGGATTATTTCAACAATAGGCGCAGATCTACTACGGTATTTTTTAAATCCACTATGACTACGTAATGTTAGTAAAAATTAAATTTTAATGAACTTAATTAGTTGGTTCACAAATTATAAACTTATTTTATAAATTATATTACGCCATTTTTTTTTCCCCCGTAAACAACTTTTCTACCGGCAATTTTGCTCCGATTTATAACGATAACAATGTTTCTAAAAGGAAATTTGACCGGGAAGGTATTATGAGGAGGTCCTTTTTAGATTTTCCCGAGAGTTTTCCCAGCTAATGTGAAAAACTTAGATAAACATGGGAAAAACTGGGGATATCGGTACAACGTCAAACAAATATTATTAAAGAAAATATAGTGAGTTTATTTAATTATTTTATTATAATATGACGTATATATATATATGTATTGTTGACAAAGCATCACTATCAACTGAACTCCGCTAAGAAACGTTTTTTTCATAAGCAATGGCTTACCGTTGCTTACAGGTAAACATAAAAGTTATTTTATAACAGTGGCTGCGCCCGTCCCCATTATCCTGGGACGTCTTTTTATAGTTGTAAGTCACTATGTTGGAGGATGGTTGTTGTATCATGTCGTATTTGATCGTTCATTGCAAATACTAAATATTTAATGACTAATATTATGCTTCGGAACTTAGTTCAGTTTTTTGTTGATGAACTTGGTTTATGTAAATTTTATGCTTAAGAATTATGATCTAGTTCGTGTTTTGGTACGTTCCAAGGTATGAAAATAATCCTGGTCATGTTAATATTAACGATGTTGAATTGCCAATTTACAACTATTATAATAATTATAATGCAAGTATTAGATAATAATATATACCTACTATATAGTTAGTATATTATATAGGTGTTAGATATGGGTATCTAAAATTAGATTTTGATCGAGTCGATCAAAATTCATTATAATAACACATATTTAAATTTAAATTTACTCATTATAGGTAATGTATCCATTTAGGTAATCGTTTTCGGGAAATTATTTTGAAGTTTATAAAAGCTATAGTCCCCCCCCCCTGCCTCAAACTTAGTACCATTATTTATTTTGTCCATGAAGGAACCTACCTAGTTATTATAACAGTATTCATTGACCATAAAACTATAGTAAAGTAAAAAAAAAAAAAAAAAAACCATAGGTAAGGTACCTATTTCGTTTTACTGACTTCGCCTCTTTCGAATAGTTTTTAACACCGAGAAGTGTAATATACTAAATTGTATTAAATTGGACCTTGCATAGGTATCTAGCAAAGTATCTACTCTGGAAAAATGGACATTACCGTTATAATATACCTGTCTGCATTAAACGCATAAAAATATATTTAGCTATGTATAGGTGCATAATTATTTTAACCAACCTTCGTACGTAACATACTTCTCTCGCACATCGGCATACTCGGACGGTTTAGAGTAGACGACACCACCGAATTCGTAACATTTATTTATATTCATTTTATTTTTAAACGTTTTTTTTTTTATTTTAAATGTTAAAAATTGTCTGCAATCATTCTTCTGCATGTAAAATATTTTAAACGATTGCCTCCCCTTAGACATATTTCTGCGGGTGCCTATGGTACACATTATTTAAGTACGTATTATTATTATTGGTATTTTACACGATTTAAAAGTTCCGTGCGACGACCAGCCGAATGTTTCGCAATGTTTCCCATCCTAAGGACCGTGGACCACTGGTAGTCCGCGAGACATCGTGTGGTGGTCCACGAGAATATGTACCAACCTAGTAAATAGTATGGACGTAAAGCAATAGTGGTTGTCAGAGTTTATTACGGTGTTTATTTATACATTTATTGTACATAATGGAATTTATGATTTTATTACTCATTAAATAAAAAAAGGTACGGGCACACTTCGCACAACGGTTGGGTTACTGTTGTAAGTAAGAAGTGGGGAAGGTAGGATACAGAAGGAAATTTAATGTGTATCTGTATGCAACGATTAATCTTTGCTAACAAAAACGATTTTGAACGAAGTTCGGTTGTACATATTTTTAAAAATTGTACAATACATTCAATTTATTTTGTTACCATAAGATGCGACTTATATAATGAAATTTCTATTAAATTTTCAAGCATGTGTATTTGGTCTATCCACAAAGTACCTACTAAATAAAAATTGCATACAAAACTCGCAAAGTTAAAATATCTATAAATAGCTTAAAAATGTCTAAAATGTCTTAAACAATTTTCCCAATATAGAAAAGGCAATTATAAGTTTTTGTTTAAATTTCAATTCTCTACAAATAGTGCTAGAATTGAAATTCGGAGCAAAATGTCTAGTATACAAAAAAAATATAATAAATAAATATCATCATAAAATCAATACATTCTTCGCTCCACATAGAATCTAAAAGTACAAAAGGCATCAAAAATAATGCCCTGTTGAGTAACCTAGTTAATATGTAATATCTTAAATCGTGATATTTACGCATTATTTTTTTCGATAATGATTTGAACTAGGTTAAAACTCCGAACCAGACCTTTGACACTTTAGATACATAAAATGTAAATATGTTAATGTACGTAGGGGAGCAACAATTAATCCGCAGAAGGGCAGTTGCATACGCCCTCTCCCTCCGTAGTATCACCTATGGATATAATGCTTATCATTATCATTAATGCTTTGTGTACTTTGTATCACCTCCCTCTTTTAGATTTTTTTTAAATGCATTTTATGGTATTTTTTACAATAATTCCTTTGTGATTTCATAAATGTTTTATCTACATTTTTATGGGTACTTTATTACAAAATGGTTTTTTTTTTACAAAAATATTTGTTTCTAAAAGTATGTTGACATAAAAGAAAATGTGTGCGTGTGTTGTATTTTAATCCCGACGGCCACGCATAATGTCTGTAATAATCTGCATACCGTGTACCTACAGTTTTAGATATATTTTTTTGGTATTCCTGAAAGATCCTAACAGGAAATTATTATTTTTTAATTCTATAACATCATTTCTCGTTTAGAATTTAAAACTTCTAAAAGTCAACGTACGTGCACAGATGGTCTTATTTTTAATTTTTATAATAGGTCAATTCACTAAAAATAACAGCACAAAATTGTTCCGCGTAAACACAAATTTACTACGTCACGTGATTGTAACGGAGACAACAAATGCATGGGTAGTGTCCTCTTAAGAGAACGTCGTACCCGGATGTGCTGTCTCAGTTAAACTAACGAGCAATAAAGCGAAATCTACCTACCCTATGCAGACTGCATAGAACTCGCTTAATTTTGGTTTTATGGTGAAATCGCCTGTTATAAAATTTAAAATAGGAAAATATTCCGAAATGCAAGACCGTTCGTTTTTCCTATTATTCACGTTATTATTCCGAATATATAACGTCCAATAAGTCGTTTAGAAATAGAAATGTATAATTAATCGTTTTTAAATGCTAGTAATATTTAAAAAAAAAAAAGAAACGTATCGTCTTGTTTTCTGGAGGACTGTCCTCTTTTAATTTCATTGTAGACGCTTTAACTCTAAAATCAAAACTAGGCGAGTTCTATGCAATCAGCATAAGGTAGATTTTGCTATATTGCCCGTTAGTTTGACTGAGACAGCACATGCGGTTATGACGTTCTTTTGAGAAGACGCCACTAGTACCAGATTCGTTTTTACACGTACGACCTAGAGAATTTGAGGTCAGCATAACCGCTTTAGATTTGTTAGTTTTAATATTATAGAATGAATTCATCTATTATCCAAATTAAAGGTGAGAACATTTTCTGTGTTGTATACGTTGGTTTTTTTTTACGACACAGATATTGTTTTTTTTATCTTTTAATTTGATAAAAGGTCAAATCGCTCTTTGTTATTAAAACTAACAGCGTAAAATCGGTTTTATACTGACCGCAATAAATGCGGTCTCACCTATGCCGGGCGTTTGTATTTAAACGGAAACATAATAACGGATGTAATAGTTCTCTGTTATATTACGATATATTATAATAGTTTAAAAATATTACGTTGTGCAACTGAATTTTAATGGGCTTTTTTTTTCTTTTAAATATAAACGCGTTAATTAATTAGTGTGTTTTTTTCGGAGCGGAGGGATTTCAATTGCGAGCCGATGTCGTTTTAACTTATTGGGATTTTTTTTTTTCACGGAGATTTTTAGCGCATTACCCAAATCGCGGCAGCCGTAATCGCATTCGTAGTACGGTACCGGGACACGGGCAAAATAATAATATATTATAATATTATACTGCAGTTTACACGCGGTCGACGTGTAGTACACTGCATTTATCATTGCCAACAGAACGCAACGCACGTTATTAATCGTACACACAAAACGATCGTCGATATTGTTGCGGTTCTCTCGCTCGTTCGTGACCGTTCCGATACCGCGCGAACAACCAGAGTAACAGTGTAACAATGATAATGTGTAGCGCGTCTGCGTATGAAAATAATAATAGTGACGATAAATAATAGTTCACACACTTTCACCGCCCGCACACTATAGCCGGCGGCGCTTGTTTATTCGGACGGTGACATTTCGCCGCGGGTTATTGGTATGAAAAAACGGTAAAAAAAAAACAAAAAAAAAAACCCTTAAACACCTCATCATGACGCGATTAATCGGTATAATCTCCGTCAAAACGTTTCCGAATCGGTTACGAATGCCACGGCAATATTATTATAACCGAGTCTCTGGTTTCCAGATTATTTCAAATGCAATATTTCATTATCGTTTTTTGGACGCATCACACTCGGGAGTTGAGACCGCCGCATAATATTTTAGTATATTTTAGTATTCGTATGGCGGAATGTTTTCTTCAATTTCAATACTATACTGTAATACCTACCAATACTTCATTTGATTTTTTAGATTCAGAGTGTCGCATTTATGAAAAAGTCCTTTTTTTCTTCTAGAAAACCATCGATTTATTGATTTCTGGGTTTCCAGGCAAACAAGGGAAAAACACAACCAATACTAATCCGCTGAGGATCGTTTTCGTTTATCGTTTCACTCGCTATTCAGTATAATGTAAATTGAATCATCAACATCATATACATTACTTTCCCAACTACCTAACTAGTACCTACAAACAGTGGCCTACCCGTGTTCAGTATCAACTTTAAAAATGACGGACATACTTCGCATGATAGGTGAGCCACTGTTATAGGTGAATAGTTTGGAAGGTAGAGGAGAAATTTAATGTATACGCAACGATTAACCATCGCTAACGAAAAACGATTCTGAGCGGGGTTCAGTTAATAGTGTCGCTTTGTCAATACTCGTATATGCCTTAATATTATGGTAAAATAATTGCATATGCATTATACATTTTCTTTAACAATTTTTGTTCAATATTATACCTATTGTACATCAATATAACAGTCCACTAATAATTTTTACGAAAACGATTTTCGTCAAACTTTGATATTAAAATTCTTATAAAAAAAATTCCACATTAAACCCGATTTTTTTCACCGCGAAGTATAACTTGTAATAAACCTCCAGTTAAATTTCCTGATAAAAATTCAGTTCAGTAAGTTCAATATTGCGGGTAAAACACGATTCCGTACGGTCCTTAACAGCCTTATCCTATTCATTTGGTTACATCAGTTCTGAAAGAAACACAAGAAGATACACGCACAAAAATCTTAAGGACGTTTCAATCAAATGGCCTTAGCCGACAAACAACGTTTGTCACACACAATAAACGAATATAATGAATATTTGATTCATAAAAATATAATAAAATATTTATCAAGTATTTGTAACAAATACCAAGGTATCAAATAATAATTATTTTTATACAGTTTTATAGGTACATATTTTTTTAAACAATTTATCAAATTTAGGTATCTAATATTTTTTTTTTACTAATTACTATTATTATTATATATATATTTTTTTTTACGTGACAATAACAAATAATAATAATAATAAATGGCAATATTTCACAGAAAAACGTACGGAGTCGTGTTGTTTTTGGGTTCATTTTTATAATCCATTGTTTGATCAAAATCGTACGGAATCGTGCTTTACCGCAATATTACAAACCCACGTATGCACGGTAACACCACCCCTTAAAGTTGTAATAATAACAAAACCATTGTTAATAACGAGTGTGATCACAGTTAAAATAAATAATAAAAAATAATAATCTTATAAATGTAATAAAATCTTATTTCGCGATGATATAGCAGTATAGTAAAATTAGACAGCGGTGTTAAATAATTATTTACTTATAAAAATAGCGTATTTTTTTGAAAAAAAAATTCCTTATTTACTATTTATTGTTACAATTGAAATTCGAAAAATATAAACAAATATTTATGTATAAATACGGTTAATGGGAGGGTTACTTCAGCCCTTTAGTCCCCTCCCCTTGCGTACGCCACTTAGTTCGCGTTATTTTTAATATTATTATGCCTACTGTTCCTTGTATTAATTGCAAAATGTACAATGTTTTATACTAAACTACCAAAGCTAGGGGTCATACCCACCTATTAAATTGGGTGTACCACACCTAATGTATAGGTTCGGCGTCACTGCCCTAATACACCGCATGTATGATCATACGACGCGTTTGGCCAGTTCAGTTAACTATAGGCATTTAAGTACCGATTAACTATATCGTACCTATATTTTTTTAATATTTCCGTTTGAAATGTACAGCGGCAATAATTTATTCGACGGATCCTACGTATAGCGACGTTGATGGGAACCGAATTATTTGTTGTCCACAGAATATTGTGTATGGTCGGACGTGCGTCGCGTATGAAATTTCGGGGACTCGCACCAGCCGCGGTACAATACGCTGTGCGGATATCATCATGTGGGGAGTTTTTTTTTTTTTTTTTCAGCAATATTCGGAATGGGAACCGACAGATTCGGACGCGGCCGTGTTACCCGCGGGACTCGGCGGCCGCGTTCTCAGCCCGTCGAAAATCGTAAAAACCGTTTTACGAATTTTCTCGTCGGTCAGCCGCCTGCGCGCGCGTTGCGTGGGCGCGTGTTCGGATTGCGTAAGTGGACTCGCAAGCGTACCTACATAATAATAATAATACTATCGTTACATTGTGGGAACGGGTACGGCGAGAATAGTAAATCGTTTAAACATCTGCAGTATTATATACTACAGCGGGATTGAGCAATATTTTAGGCTACACGTAAACTCCTACAGAAATTACCTTTTTACCAGTATTTAAAACAGTGTAAACACCTACATAGTCCCTTTTTATCTGCCAAAAATATAGATGGTGTAATCTCCAACACAGACCTTTTTAGATTTTAGATTCTCAGCGATGAATGTATATTGTTTTTACAACGATGTTTAAATGAGATAATTGCACATAAGTGGGAAAAAACAAATCGTATTACGATATTTTGCATTTGATTTTTATAGTTTATGACTGATTATTACTTATTTTAAAATACCTTATTAACTTTTTACGATTTTACAACTATCTAGTGTAGGAGTTAACAATATCTTTTGTAAGAGTTAACACTATCTTTTGCAGGAGTTAACACAATGTCAATGTAGGAGATTACCTTCTTTTGTAGGAGTTTACCACCCTCCATATTTTAGGCAACATGTATGATCAGAAGGAAATTTGCACCCTCCCCTCCTCGCCTTTATTATCGTGAGATTTTTTTTCGTTTTATTAATTTCGTGAACCCAAATAGAATTCGACACTGCTCTCGGCTCAAGTGCATCAGATCCAGCGGCTTTATATATTTTATGCACTATGGAAAATAAAAATGTGTGCCTGTCACAGAACGAGTCCTAATTATAATGGCAATATGATTGCATTCACTACCTATCTCTACTCGATTAGTAATCGATTTCGAATACATGTGTTTACTATGGAAAGTCAGAAAATATCAATGAGATAAGACTCTGAACGGAGTAATATTTTTCGTGATTTTTGCCTTTGTTGTTATAAGTTAATCCAGAAATCAATAAAAATAAAAAAATAAACGGTCATGCTTCGCAGGCTACTTTGAGACGTTGAGAAGGTAGAAGGCAAATTTAATGTATATCTGTATGCAATGATTAACCATAACGGAAAGGGATTCTGAGCGGAGTTCGGTTACACATGTTTCGAAAGGCCTCAATATTTACGATTTAAAAATAATATATTTTACATACATATATTATAACACTTTCCCGATTTTCCAACGGTTTTTCCCATTTATTATGAAAACTCCTGAAAAAATAAAAAAATTACCACTTTAAAGTACTATTCCAGTTAGATTTACTTCCAGGTGACACTTGTTACTCTTGAAAATCGGAGCAAAATTTTTAGTAGAAAAGTTGTTCATAAATAAAAAAAAAAAAAAATAAATAAATAAACGTCATTGTAAAACCAATATATTCCTCGCTTCGCTCAGCATCTAAAAACCATATAAAATTATATTATAATATTAATGAAATTATAATTTATTATTTTAAAATATATTATAGAAATTAAGCAGACAGAAAAAATGTTCGGATTAAACTATAAGTAATACAAGGACAAAAAAAAAAAAAACATAATTCGGAAGTGGAAATTATTTTAACATACCTAATATACGAAGTAATTTAGTAAATTATTATTAATTATTCCTATATTATATAATTAAAAAAAAAAAATAATAAAACGTCCAGCTATTCGAAAAAACAACTTTAACTTCGTACCTTATTATGACGATGTAGCTGTTGACTTATAATAGTAATTTTTCGGTAAAAGTTTAAAGTATATACTTTTACAATGAGTTTTTCGGCGTATAGAAGGTACGAACAAGACAGGTCGGTTGCTTTGAACGTTTAATTTCTCGGTGTTTTATGTCGATTTTCAAGAAAAATGTATAAATTTCTTCCGCGAAAAAATTCTTCAAACGAATTTAACGTGTTTGTCGTAAAAAAAAAAAAAAAAAACAAACAAAAACATGTTTATTACGAGATGACGCTAATTACTAGATCGGTCGGTGTGATTTCGGAATAATATTTTTTTCTACACATTTTGCCGCTATATTCGTAATGAGAGAAAAAAAACCGCGCGTGCGTAATATTATACCTAGGTTTGAAATTAATTGTTATTATTATGTTGTATATAATATTATACGGTCGGGGTTAATTAACCGGCCGACGGACATTAGACGGATTTTTGTCAGCTGATTATATTATTCTGTACGGTGTGGCCCGGCAGCATACAACCGTTCCCCGTACGAAATAAAACCCGGTCGACTGTTATGTTTCGCCCGGTGTACAAGTGGGCGAACGTAATGGTTCCTACACACGAGACCAAGCGGGTGAAATAAATAATCAGACATGTTAGTTCCTACACAAAGGAAAAACCTTATGTGCCCATGTAAGGTACATAAGGTTTTTATTGCGGAAAAATATAATATTTTATACATTAAAATGTAAAGTCAAAACGTCTTAAGAGAAAACAAAAAAACACATTATATTATACAAAATATATATTAACAAATGTTTAGTCAAACGGATAATTCAGTAATTGTAAAAAAAAATTCGATGATTTTATAATTTACCTATGTGGTTTATTTCTGAAACTTAAATACTCAACATAATCGTAATGATTAATTTTTTGTAGTATTTTATTCTAAAATGTTTTCTTTTTCTTTTTCAGCGTATGTTTTACACATGTCTGTTTGCTGTTTACGGTTCATATTTGTGATATATATATATATATATATATACACACATATATTTGTATTTACTTGAAAAAGTTTCAGAATTTCAATAATTTAAAAAATATACGGATGTCGGTGATAAAAATTTGAATTAAAATCCAAATGAAATCTTTCACGAGCGTTTGTCGCATAATATTATGTTCTTTCAGAAGATGCACAGCCCAAATTTTCATTATCAAATCGTATCTAATCAATACGATTAGTGTATAAACTTACGTAGATCATTTTTTCCATCGTATAGAAATACGTACCTTTTTTTACGGTGTAGAAACTTGCACACATCTTTTGTACGAATTAACGTTTGTAATTTGTTTACCCGCTACACTCGTGTAGGAACTTACTATTCCTATATTAGTGTATCTTTCAATGCGAGACAGTCGATTGTCTCGCCGACAGAATCACTAAGTTCTCACGGCGTCTCAGTGCGTTAACTTCAATCTTCACCTATGGATGTATATATTTTGATCAACGATCACAGCAAAATCGCTTCGTATTTTTGTTTTTTGTCAACTACGCCTTTAATTTGCAATTTTTTACGTACGCATTTATCATAACTATTTTAACATTATTTTTCATACGCACGTGCATTGTCTGTATGTGCAACCTGTATTTTAAACTTGACGGGGGGGGGGTGCTAATGACGCCCTAGCTCTCTCCTAGTTGCGCTTACGAGCCTACAGGCGTATCGGGCATTTTTAGATTCACACTCCGGGTAGGTTTTCGTACCCACCGAACGAGAAATCCGAGGGATACCGCACTTGTTCGGTACGACGATACGTGCGCATCGGGTGTACAGTGACCGGCGACGGGTTTTGTTTCGTGCGCGGAATGGTTACGTGCAACCCGGCAGAGCAGAAAGAAACGGTTACGCGGATGTCGGCGCGCGTGTGTGCGGTGCGTGTTGTTTTTTTTTTTCTGTTAACAGTCGCTGAGTGGTCGTCAAGGTTTCGTGTCCGTTTTAGTACCTATAGGTACGCTTCGCGGTAACGTTCGGCTTGGATTTTTTTTTTTCTCAATCTGTCAACAATATTATTAGGATACAATTTAAATACTTTCGTTATTCGTATGCCTACGTCGTTTTTTTTTTTTTTTTTAATATATATATATTTCTCGTAAACAATAATATTGTGTGTCGTGTGCGGCCACCCGAGCGCGCTGAACTGTTATTTATTATTATTATTATTTTTTTTTTTTTTTGTAAATGCGAAATGCGAATAACCGAACCATAGTAAGTCACATAATAATAATTATTATTTCACCGTTATAACGTGCGTATTTATACACCTATATATTATGTTTATAATATTTGTACACATAATCGTCTGTTTCCGTATATTCTCTAAAGTATATATTTTTTTTTTATAATCCTCGAAACTGCTTAGGTACCAATTAAAAATGACGTATTTGTAAACAAATCGGTTACACAATATTTCATCAACTTACACCTCACACCCATTATAATCAGTGGCGTACCCAGCTAGGGAGAGGAGGTTTCAGTTTCAAGGGAAAGAGCCGTGTTAAAATACAAAAAAAAAAAAAATAATAATATATATTATTATAAACTATTATCGGCATTGAAAACTATGTTATTGGCTATAACGCTAACAAAATCCTTTTATGTTTTACATTTACACTCCACTGTAAGTGCAAATAATTTCAATTACTACACAATTATATAGTACAGGTAACCGTGTAGTTTACTGCAATTATGTTCAGGTTTTTGCGAAAAATACCTCAAGATTAAGGCTTTAGATATATAATAGCTATTAACTATATGAGTATAATACATTTCGCTTGCGTATTATTATCTATATATTATAGTTATCTCGTTTACTATATGTTTAGCCTGTCAACGGAAAATCCTGGGTATGCCACAGCCAGTGCCAAAGTATAGACGCTGCCTATAGTCGGATGAAATATTACTCGTACCCACCTACTTTTTACGTCACTGTACGTATAGACATAATGCGACGTTTTTTGTCGTATTATTTGAACGAGAGAACGAATAAAACAGACGAATAGCGTTTTGCACAAGACGAATATTGAAATCACAATGATGCGTTGTGTGGGCTGTGCTCGTTGCCTTCTCCTGCAAACCTATACTGACGTTTTATTAAATAAACAATAATATGTGAATCGGGTACCCAATATAATACAGCATGATACGCTATACACAATATTATATTTTATCTCGGCTGTAAATTGAATTACTGAAGAAGAAAAATTAACAATATGATAAATAATGATACGGCGATAAATTTAGGTTTAAAGGATAAATTCATTAAAAAAAAATATATAATAATAATACAAAAAACTCCTATAATAGGAATTATGCGTTTTACGAATATTAAATAACTATTGGAGTGATGTTGAGTATAATATTATAGCCTTAGAAAAAATAACGCACGGTGATAAATATTTAATAATAACACTATTTAAATTATTATTTTTAAAAAAAAAATAATAGATTAAACGAATAATAGATAATTGGTTAAAATATAATATAACGAGCATTGGTTTAACCTTCATCACTTTCGTGGGTTACACATTAACCTTCTCCGATAATTCGAAATACTGACCCAAAAATATTTCATCGATAAAAATATATCAATAGCACCTATTTACTTAATAATAATAATATATACCTAATTCGTAACTAAATCTATTCGAATATCGGTCGGTAAACCATTTTTTTTTTTTTTTTTAAAAGCCCGTTTTTCTTCCTCTTTCTATGTAGTCTGAAATCTTGAAAACTAACACGAATACACGTTTTCGCCTATTATTGGAAAAATACAAATAAAACTATTACGAAAATCCGAGTGATCAGAGTATTTCCGATAATTACAATACTGGATTTCGCGATGAATTCAAATCCGAACAAATCACGTTACACTGGGTTTTTTTTTTTTTTTTTATCGTTTTCGTTGTACAATTTTGTAAATTTGTTTTTGCAATAAAAAATTATAGTGCGAATATATGTGTACAAGAACAGCTGAATCGATTAGAAATTCATTAAGAGTGGAGACATAAATTAAACTCTAATAATTAACAAGTCGATATCGACGTTGGCGCAATATTACTCGTATACTATAAATAGGCAGCAACTGTAGGATCGGCGGATATTTTTATTCCCAAAACATTTAGTCCTTAACACAGGTTTGACTAGAATTGTACAGCATGTGTTAATGAATATTACAAAAGCCTTGATTATTAACGTGAATCCCGTACACACGTGAATTTACTATCTGTATAGAATCTATTTTATGATGATCAATTACATATTACTGTTAATATTCGAGTAATCGTAGGAAATTTGTAAATGACGGTATTGTAAAAGTTCGGTATTGTATCCGAGAGATTAGGGAATCCAAGCCGGAGCCCGAATCCCTTCTCTCGGAATTTGATCCAAAACCCCGAAATTTTTACGTTTTTTTGCATCGAAATTACGTGAATACTCGTTATACTCGAATATTAATTTTTAAATTTACAGTTTTATAGGACTATATATAAATTGTTAATTTCACACGAAATACGTGAAACAGTTGGGGGACACTATAGATAACAATGATACATAATACGACCACCACCTCGGTGAAACACATAACAGTGATATATAATACTATTACCGATATCACCATCTCGGTAAAGTACATAACAGTGATCTTTACCTATTGGCTATTAGTTAGGATAACTGGGACACTGAGAGGGACGCCAGCATAGTTTTATTATTGTATAACATTATAATATCATAGATAGCCGCAGTGCCGGCCCGATAGATTTCGGGGCCCGGTACATAATTTTGCGGGGCCCTGTATATATTTACTTAAATATATCTATAATTATTTATTTTATTTTTTAACGGACTTACTTTATTTTCATATAATTGTAAAAACTTTAAGGTACTTGTAGAAATCTAAATTTGTATACCTACATATAACCTAATAAAATCAAATTTGTATTTTTATATTAGACACAAAATTAATTGATACCTACTGAGGTACAAACAATATTTTATTATCTATAATTGGTACCATCTTGATTTTCGTCGATAACAACCCGTGTCCTAAGAAAACCACACGGCCACACGTCACATGGGTCGATATTTGCTTACTATTGAGACAATATGATTATTTATTCGAAGTGATATCCGAAATATATAATTTTCAGGGCCCCTAGGGGGCACAGTTGTCATCATTGTATAATATATAATATTTACGTTATCAACAAATAAAAGTTTTATTTAATATTAATGCGTGGGAGAAAAAATTCGAGTATTTAATGTAATTTTTTAATTATAAATGATAATCTAAAAAAAAAAAAATTAATAAAATAAATTCAAATATCGCATGTCGCAATAGCATATAGACATCGTCGTCACTTGTAAACGCCTCTGCGATTTTTTAAACGTCTCATTCGAGTAATACTCTTATATTTTGCTCTGCGTAGTTTCGGTTTAGAATTCTGTTCTCTCCGTTCATCATCAGGTATCATTATCTGAACATCATTATAAAAAGAATATTCGCGAATAGAACGAATAGCGCTCGACCGACAGTAGTAGAGAAATGAATTATGTAATAAACATTGGAACGACGAACATACATCGCGATTCAAAAATCTTCATCCGCTTTCGGAAATTCATATTTGTTTTATAAATGAAAACACAGGAGTGGGGCGAAGTAAAAATATTCCTTAAGTAATTAAGTTTGAATATAGTGTATTTGAGTAGACGCACACTGGTAGAGCAAAATTGCTTGAAAGAGACTAAATTCGCCTTATTGTGACTAAATTAAAGTAAAACATAATATTTTATGTCTTATGAGCACATCAATAAAGCATAATCAGAAAAAAAAAATCCGATTTTTGTCATCAGTTATCACAATTCACTAATGTTGTTTTATTGAAACAGAACGTATACATTATTTTGATTAGTCATAATAGAGCAAACGGGCAATTATATCAATATTAAAAACATTAAACATAGTATTGATTGGCGGTTGCTGAATTTATAATTATCTACTACTTAACTGTAAATATTGTCTACAATATAGCGAATATACGTAATGGCAATTAATTAAACGTGTAGGTACTTAATATGACTAACGCATAATATTTATATGTTCATGTATACCTGCGTCATATAGTTTTATTATTATTATTTTCAGTTTGTTCGAGTTCAAAGGATGCCTAGATGTTTTTTTTTTTTTCTTAATTTTTTCAATTTTCTTCCCATTCAATTTGTCGTTAAATATATCATAAAATAGTAATAGCGACGTCTTCGGATGATATTTTGTTGACTAAACGATAATATGACTAATATTATGTTTTAGGAGTGTGTCATCGTAATACTTTATTATGACTAAAAGCAATATGAATGATGACTAAAATTCCTTCTGTCAATTTTGCATTTCTAGAATGTAGTTACAAATAAAATATGTTCAACATAAACCCAATTGTTGCCCGGTACACATTTATACGGGCCGCTGTCCTCTTAAACGTTTCTGATCGTATAGCGTGTCGCGTGTTTTACAGTGTCGTGATCCGAGTTTTGAGTTCGCCCGAATCTTTATTCGTAATGGTGACACTTAAACTTTAGCCCCATGAAAAAGATACACACTTCGGTTGACGGTGAGGTCTGGGAAACGTGGTGGCCAAGTTTGAATGGACAAACTCTGCTCATGGCTCATCTGCGCCCAATCCACCGACATTAAGGGGCGGGGAAGTTTGTTGTTTAGTTATCGACGAATTTCTAATTTCCAGGATGATGGTGCTTCATCTTGCAAAACTCGATTATCTTATCTTTCTAATAGTATGTGGGCCGTTCGCCTACGATTAACTGTCGCTGAGCTGTGTCAATTCGTAAACGGATGAATACTTTTGAATCACGGTGTATTTATTTTATTTTGAACTGTAGAATGTATAATAATTGCAATTAAGACATTTCTATAGCGCTATTCAAATATTGGTTTTTTTTTCTGGTAGGTGCATCAGAGTAATAATTATTTATACACATATAAAAAATGTAATTTTAAGGGAGCCAATTGTTATTTTACAGTCGAAATGTTCGTGTATCATGATACGAATTATTATTATCAATTAGTATTAACAATTCATAAAGTGTATAACATTGTCTAAACTAAAATTAAATACCCTAAAAGTTCATTTTTATTTTCCATCGTGAACTTCGGAATTTATGTTTTAAAAAAAAAGTTTAATTTTGTTATTATTATAATTGTGTGGTAAATTAATGTCCTCTTAATCATTAACAATTAACATTTTCTACAAATATAACAAAGTTAATCATAATATAATATAATCATGATAATTATCATTAGTGGGGCCCGGATTTAATTATCCTCAAGCATGGCCTCAAATTCTCAAAGTAATAAAAAAAAAAAAAACATCTAGGTAAATACTAGTCGGAAATGTATGTTGACTGAAAATAATTTCATTATTAAATGACCCAAAAATAGAAAAAAAAATATAACTAATGAAATATGTAACTTTCACTTTAAATTAAAAACCTACTCAACTGATAGTATAAATCGAATTATAAAATTTAATAATACGTTAAGTGCACATTATTGATGTTATTTCTAACAAATAAAACTATTCTCGTATTTTCTGCGGAACAACGAGACGATCTGATTATCCAAATGGTGGTTATACACGTGATTAAATAAAATTATAGTCAAAAATTAATATAATATCTCCGAACAGTTTAGGTTGTATAAATAGTTGTCATCCTTGAAAAAACGGTAAAAATGTATATCAAGTAAAACCGTAGAACCTTTTTTTATTCTGGTTTAATATCTAATATAGCTAAATTAATTTTAAAATCAACTTTATTATAAACACGTTTTTTTAACGTTTTCTCTGTTTCCTGAAAATGTTTGATAAATTGAGCTGTCTAGTTTAAATTTATTGTTTAAATTCGATAGTTCTTAAGAAGGATTTACGGGCCAAAAATCAATAATTCGACTTAAACATACGAGATTAAATTACATAAAGGGATATATAACGACTTTTTTGAGAACCAAGCATAACTGGGGTAAATGATTAACACAACCACAAGTTAAACACGATCAGAAAATAGGTTTCTGATAATTGGTAAACACAAGGAAAAGTAGCCCTTAGGTTGGTCCCAATCAACGATGGTCATGATATAGAGGCAAAGGATTTAAAACCATTCTAGGAGTAGACAATTTCAAAGAGAAAGCTCTAAAGACAGAGAAAGATGGCGGAAAGTGTTCGAAGCTGCAGAAATGGCTAAAACTTCAAACACTCTAAACGGCTAGATATATATAAAAAAAAATATATTTGCATTCCGTGTACCGCGTTCCGAGATAGGTACCTCGCTAATACGGGCGGGTTTGGAAACGATAAAACCCCGAGCGATGTATTTTTGTTATTTTAAAATAAGTATTCACACAAAGGAAATAATATAATATAATATAAGTATAAGAAACGTCGGCTTTTGAAATAATTGTGACGGTATTAGGTTTTGAGTATATTTTTAAACCGGGAGCGGGGAGAGGAAAAAACGTATACACAAAACACATGACGCGCGTACGCGTGTTTACATTGCGACGATGTCGGAAATCTCTGCGCACAGCTGCCGGGCGTCAGCTGCAGCCGGTTCGTATTGTGTCTATAATAAAATATAACATAACATACTACCTACTTCCTGTGATCCGCGTAAAAATATGCGGAGACGTCGTCGTATATAAGACTACAGTTAATAACAACAGACGCGAGTTTATATTCGTGTCTAAAAATAGTGAAATGTTTTCGTTTAAAAACGCGTATAAAAAAAAAGGGGAAAAAACACATGACGTCGAGTATATTACAGTAGCTACGGATAGTCACGAGTACTCGCATACTGTATGAGTGTACCGTATACGACAGAGTTAGGGACGCGATTATGTATCGGCAAATTATTATTTGCTTACAGTCTCAGTCTTTAACAGTAGATAGGCACCTGTCT
This sequence comes from Cinara cedri, assembly GCA_902439185.1. Taxonomy (NCBI): domain Eukaryota; kingdom Metazoa; phylum Arthropoda; class Insecta; order Hemiptera; family Aphididae; genus Cinara; species Cinara cedri. Next base: position 952,309 of record CABPRJ010002382.1, on the reverse strand, counting down.
TACTGAAAGTCTCGTCTCTGACTAAATATATAGCGATTGTATTTTAGCGAAATTGTGGCATTAGCGGTTCGAAAGATTAGAGTTTAAACACGGGATAACGATATTTAAAAAAAAAAAAATAGAGTATTTTTCGGCGGGAACGCGTAGAGTCACGCGGGTTTTTCTCAAAATATTATCCGGGGAAAAAGTTACAGCTATTTGAAAAAAAAAACTCGTATGGCCTTCAATTTTTTTTTTGTTCGACGATATGGGAAAATAAATCGTCGTTATGCACACGATAGTATTCTTCTCCTCTTCAAATGTCGTCATCCGTGTTCAGTCTCTGATTTGAACCCCAACGCCACAGTTATTTTACTGTAAAATTCAAAGTGGGTACGGAATTTCGCTATACGCACAGTGTTGCCCCCCTCTGATACGTTACGGGGGAGAATCGGTTGGCTGCACTATGCGTCTCGGCCGGAAGAGATGAGAACGGTACAACGCTACGGTGAGATCGCTTTTCTTATCAACCCGGGGAGGAGCGAGTGTTTTCCGTAACCCAGATTAATGGGCGAGTGCCGAGTAGCTGCAGCTCTCTCATTCCCAACATCCGCCCACGGCGCGGCGGCAACAGGGTATCAATGAAACTACGGAGGTGGCTCCCAGTCTACAATCGTCGCAATCACGACCGTCGCTGATAGTAGTGCGCGTATTATTATTATGAATGGAACGGAGTAATAATTGAGGTGGTCACGGGCCCCGTGTGCGTTCGCCCGTTGTTATTATTATTGTTGTTTTTTTTTTCCCGCTTTTCCCACCCAATCGCGTAAGTAGAGATGTCTATGCGCACAGCGGACGATTATCGTGCATATAGTTTTTTTACCGTCTCCGGTTCGCCCGTTTAAGTCGTCGTCGTCGTCGTTCTGTTTGGGTTTTCTTTTTGTTCGTTTATCGTAAACGTCGTTGTCGTCGACCGCAATTTTATATTTTATACGCGTACCTACAATATGTTGTCGTTTTGGAGGCCACGTCGAGTGACCGGACGACGACGACGACGACGATAATATACGTTCACAAAACCAAAACGCAATACTGGACGCGATTGTTTGTTGTAAATATTATTAAATAGGGTACCTAAAATATTGTTGTAAAACAGGACTTGACGTGTAACCGGCTACGACAACGACAACAGCAGTGATCCGATATTATAATAACAGTCGTCCTTTGGCATCATGTCATCGCTGTCGTTGCCGAGGGTGTTGCAAAACCGCAAAACCAGCCTTGACCAGGAACGCGAACACTTCGAAAAAATTCAGGTACCTATTCATATATACCTAGCTAAAACTATCGATTGAATCCGACCTATAGGCGCAAATAGGGGTAGTTTAGGGGGATTAGCCCCAAATTCAGCAAAATATTATAAATATATACTTAAATATTATAAATATTTTGGACTACTAAACCCCCTCCTCCTAAAATATCCAAGTTATTTGCATCTATGATCAAACAGGATTCAAATAAGAGTTTTTTTTCACATTCTCACAAATCTTTTGTTACATATCTTACATACTTCAGATGGGAAACTTTCTGTTCCGTGTTTGACACATCGTTTGTTTTGTTTTTATAAAAAAAAAAAAATGTCAACAAAATATAATATTTTGTAACCCGGTGGCAATAAAACAAAGCAAACATTTCACAACAAGTTGTTTGGCATTATGTCAAAAACACTTATTTAGTTGTTAACAATTAACATACTTATGTATATTATGCGTCTAACACAATGATATTAGAATTTTATTTTACAAGATAAAAAAAAAAAATATGTTTTTTACAGTTAATTGATTATTGTTTTTTAAATTAGTCGATAAATTATGATAACAAACATATCATCTTTATTATTGTATTAAAATAATCACTATAGTGGTTTATTATGTAGAATAGTAATACATTATTTAAGTAGGTATCTATGTACTTATTTATCTGTCGAGTTATTTTATATTATAAGTAGTCAGTAAATTAATGAACTAAGTAGTGTTGCCATGATTTTCTTTATGTTTAAACTTATTTTAAAAAAAAAATTTAAAAGAAATATTTAAGTATATTATATTTTGCATTCAAAGAAATAATAACAGACAACTAGTTGTACGAATTTAGGTATTTTTATTTAAAACTTTTACTGATATTTTCTTAAGGTATGTCAATCGACGCCCGTCATTTGGAATAATGGAACTGTTGTTTGTAAGAATATTTACTGACATACATATTAATTTATTTGTGTTATTTGTTGTGTATAATTATAAATATTTTAAGTTATTACAGTTGTACTTACTTACTTGTTTAATATTCTAATCAAAATGTACAATTATTTTTTAAAACCACCTGTGTGTAACCAGCTTTTTTTTTTTATCATTATTATCCAAAACCCGATAGTTCAAAATTCCTGGAAGAATGCAAGATACTTTCATTACGTTTCATTACTTATGAAAATGAATCATTAATGAATCACAAATTATACACATGTTCAAAGACCTTCCAATAACACTATGAAATTCTAAATGTAAATCATAAAATAAATTTTTTTACAACCAGAAATTGGTTTTTACCCATCTACCTAGTTAGCATTAAGTACCTAATTAATTTCTAGATTAATTAATTATTTGAAATCTATAATATAATGAAATATAACAATTTAGACACTTAATATAAATAAAATACATTTTATAGATACCTACTAATTTAAAAACTGTATAGTTTTCTGTTTTTTATTATTTAAATGTATTTACCTATTTATTTCCTTGAATTATGGTTAGTATATGAAATAGATTTTTAGGCGCCTATATTATGCACCTAGATTAAAAATAGTAGTTTCCGCTAGTTACCTATAATATAATTTACCTACTTACAATGAGTAATATTGTTAGGTATGTAGAAAAAATGATTAGGTACCTATATAATATTATAATTTGTATATATTGTATTAATTGTTGTAGGCTGCAAGCATTAGTAAAGCAATCAATACTTTGGAAAATCCAGTAAAGGAAAAACATGCGAGAAGTATCCTTTTCTCAATAAGTTATTTTTCTATAATATCTATTTAAATAATTTGTACAATTATATAATTGGTATGTTATTATTGTGTAAATATTCCTTATCACAAATCATTTTAGATGCTATTATAGGTACGTTTCAAGAGAAAAGCGGAGAGACTTTTTGGCGTTGTGTTTCTAAATTACCAGTACAAGAACATCGTATTGTGGCTTGGAAATGTTGCCATGTAGTACATAAAGTGTTACGGGAAGGGCATCCAAATGTTTTAGCATCATCCCAAAGACATAAAACACTTTTACAAGACTTGGGAAGATTATGGGTACTATACTTAGTTAAAAGTATAATTTATTTTGGATTTAATGTTCTTGGCTTAAGGAAATGTCAAACTTCGGGAATGGGATACTGATATTTTCTCACTTCTTAACACATATGTATAGTATACAAATTTAAAATAATTTTTATTTAATCAGTTTGATCAATTTAGTGAAGAGACAAGAATTCTAAAAACAAATTTGAAATAAGTATCAAGTTTATACAAGCCTGGTGAATTTTTCAATTTAATTTTAATTTGTTTTTTTATATACATTTCAAATCAATATTTTAGAGATTAAAAACTAAAAATTGAAAAAGGCTTTTGATAGGTGTTATATACACTTCACATTGGATTCAAAGCATTTATTAGAATTATTGTTGCTTCAATAAATTGATCTGGCTGATTGAAGGTGAATTATTCTAAATTTTTATGGTGCATGTAATTTATATTAGATAAAGATAGAGAATAGCAGTACTTCTTCATTAAATTGATTTATAATTTATTTGTTTGGTTCAGGTTCATTTGAAAGATGGCTATGGAAAACTTATTCAACAGTATTGTCAATTATTACTTGTGAAACTAGATTTTCATCGACGCAACCCCGGGTTTCCCGGAAATCTAGTTTTATCTGAAGAAGATCTTAACAGAATTGGGAACAATGATGTTAATAATTATTTTCAAATGTGCGTGGAAATGTTTGATTATATTGACGAAATTCTAGGACTTCAGTCTGCGAGTAAGTATTTTTAACATACTTAATGTATTTATCGTGTTTAATTTTTTTTTTTCTTATAGTTTTTGGATCCTTAGATATGTCTCGGTCCAATTCAATGACTAGCCATGGTCAGTGTCGATTAGCTCCCTTGATGCCTTGTATATTAGATTCAGCACAATTATATGATTTATGCGTAAAAATCCTGTTTAAAATGCATGCTACTTTACCACCAGATTTACTATCTGGCCACAGGAAACGTTTTTTGAGACAATTTAACATTTTGCGCCAATTTTATTTGGGATCATCGAATCTTCAGTATTTCAAAACACTTATACAGATACCTCTTTTGCCAGAGGTAAAACCACTTTAAATATTAATTTATAATTCAGGATTATAATTTTATTTGTATTATTTATCAGCATCCTCCAAATTTCTTAATACAAGCTGAATTATCTACGTATGTTACTCAAGCTGCCATAGTATTGCCAGACGAAGACCCACCAGAAAATCATAGTATGGTTGGTGAACTTGTAGATCTAGGAATTGGAAACAGTGTCACTAGTAGTGAGACAAGTCAAAGATCTTTGTCTCCTGATCTCTTAATACAAAGGTATGTGTTGTTTTTTATAAACAAAAAACAAGCTGGCATATTCTTACCATGTAGATGAGTTAGGTAATTTAGTTTATACACTGAAAGCAATGATAAATCATTAAAAACAAGAGACGATTATAAGTAAAGTTTGGTTCAACATATTTTGTTTGAAAATTGTATATACATTTTTAATTATAAAATAAATTATAATTTTTGATGGTTTTTTTGAAATTAATCAAAATTTAAACTTTTAAAATTTTTAAACAAAATCATTACTATAGATTTTTGATATTTTTACACTTCATAAGAGCAACTTAAAATGATTCTTACATTTAATTTCCGAGTATTTATACAGGCTAAACCAATTTTATCCACACAAAAACAGAAAAAATCTTTAAAGTTCCACCAGGCAAAAAATGTACACTAAAATGATATATTAATATAACTTTTATGATAGTTTTTAGTAACCTAATAAAGTGTTTTGCAAGAAAAAAACACACCTTATAAAAACTAATAGCATCCTGTTATCACTTAGAATATAAAAATTAAAAAAAATATGTGTACTTTAAACAAATTTACTTATCTAAACTATTAAAAAAAAAATAATTACTTAATATTTTATAGAGATAACATGATACAACATTTACATGGAGAATTGAATGGTCATCAATCATTAATAATTCAGTTAAAACAACAAGTTTCTACATTAGAAATGGAATTGGCAAAAAAAGTATGGCGTTTGTAAAAACTTATCTTAAACATATTTTCTTTATCATATTTAAATTTTTTTTAAATCATAGGACAGTGAACTAACACAGGAACGACTTATCAGAGATGATCTACTACATCAAACGAGTTCTATGGGCAATTATGAAGAATTAGATAGTATGTTATTATAATACTACTGAATACTAAATTTAAGGCGATATTCCAGCAACATTGTGTAACATGTTTTTTATCGTATACTGATTGGATGTTGTAATCTTTGTAACATTCAGAAACCAAGATTTACCTGGAAATGTCTAAAGTTGGCCATCTTTTATTTTCTTTTGAGTCACAATGGTCAGTTTTGTTTTTTTTGTTTAATGTTATCAGCTTCAAACGTCTATAGTTATATACTTGAAGACATGACATGACACACAATGTCGCTGGAGTACGATTTTTATGGATGGAGTTTGAGTAACTATTGATAGTTGCAAAGTAAATCCATCAATATTGGAACAAATATACTCTTGGGGTAAATTATTTTATAAAAAAAATTACTTGCAAAACAGTTTTTTTTTCATCTTTTTTGCAGTAATAATAATATATACTATCCTTGTAACTGTACTCAAACTTTCTTGTGTGAGAGAAAACCATCATTATTTCTCCTTCCCTTATGTGCAATGAAGATAAGAATGCTACATTCAAATGTTTTATACCGATGAATTGTTTATAAAAAACTAAACTGATGGTTGATTAATTATTATTATAATTTTTTAGGAAAATATAAATTATTAGAAGAAAAATTTAATAAATTAAAAGAAGTATATACAAAACTAAGAGAAGAACACATAACACTATTAAGACAGGTAATAAAACGGTGTAAAATTATTATTTACATCGTAATATTTTTTTTTTTAGTTTGGTGCGCTAAATAACTAATTTTTAGAAAGCGGCCGTCGATAAGTCGCTGAAGGGATCAGAAAAAATGACTAGATTTGCACAGGCTGCCAATTCCCTGTTATTGTCCATTGTAAGCAATAATTGTGTTTTACGTGATGGGCAAGGTACTGGGAAGGTGTAGGCCAATTGTTGCGCTTTAAATTTAAATATTATAGAATGATTGGCTGTAAAAATATATTACTCTACTCTCTAGTTAAATTGATAATTTATCTATTCAAATAAAAAATTTAATAATTTGATCATATTAAATATTATGATAGTGGTTTGTTGGTCAAGGGTGTAGTGCTTAGTAAGCAATTATAATTTTTTTTTAAAATTATACAAAAAATTGTAAATGTTGATTTGCTTTGTGCATTATGTTTATAATGTTGTTAAAATGGGTTTGATACATGTTATACTATTATTAAATATTTAAACACTGTATATATCAGATTTTTAATGGTTCAGCATGTATTTAAGGAAACTATTTTATAGGTTACTAGTTAAAAATTAGTTTTGGATAATAAAAAGAATTCACATTTATGTTAATTAAATAGGTAATATTAATGTATTTAATATACTTATTATCATTACCTATATTGAAACATTTATATAATTTTTCTAAGTATTTCAAAATTAAATTGGTGGGAAGTTTGAAAGGTAAGACACATATGGTATTTTAGTTTATATACTGTATGCAATGATTAATCCAAAAAAAAAAAGATTTTGAGCGGGGTACTGTTAAATATTTTATAATAAATCAAAATGTTGATCATTTTTATGATTCGATCCTTTTATTGAAAGATAAACTATAACACACATAAAAAAAAAAAAAATATGTAATTACAAATGAAAACTCTATATGTGAAACCTTGTATCAGATTAAAAAAATAAACCATATAGCATACAAACTTAACATACAGTCTTTGCTTCGCTCAGAATCTATAATGAATAAATATTCACTTTAGTGTATTGAATCTCATGGTGCTTCTTAATACTTATGTATGCAACAAATGTATTACTTGGTTAGTTTAAATTTGATTGATGGAACATAAATTATTGAGTTATATTTTAAATATATATATATTTAGATTTTTTTCACAAAATTGTTTATTTTAATGTGATTAAAAACACATTAAAGGAAAATTAAATCATTCAAAATTCTTTAGTTTTGTTAAGAAATGTTGGGTTGTGGATATCAAGTTGACCTTATATTGTGTATATCATGTTAATAAGTATTATTATTTAATATGTATAGCTATGTTTCATTTTTAAAATACTGATTCTGCTGTCTATTCTTATAAAATATATTATGATTATTATTGTAGAAATCTGATGTGGATAAGCAGTTGTTGAACATGCGTACTGTTGAATTGAATATGGCCCCACAACGAATAAGATTTGAAGAGGAATTAATTGCTCTTCAAGCTACAGTCGATTCTACCACTCACCAAAATGATGTAATTATTTATTTTATTTGTAATTTTTTTGAATAAATCTGAATGTTATGTACTTAACAATGTACAATACACAATTTTTTTGAATAGGAACTTGTAATGGAAAATGAACTTTTGAAAACGGAAGTCTCTGAAGTTAAACAAAAATGTACTGATGTTGAATTTATAAAATCAGATCTAGAATTGAGACTTTCTGAATCTGAAGAGTTACGATTCTCCAATAATGCTCTGTGGTTTGGTTGGTATTTATTAATTAATATTTTGTAATATTTCAAATTTATGTATAATATTAATGACTTTTTTTTCTTTAAGAATCCTGTCGTAAAATAATCGAACATACATGTGATATGTTAGATGACCCTTCAATGTCTTCAGCTACTTGTTCACCTGGTATGACGTTTAATCAAATTTGAACTGTACTTGGTTTCTAATAAATGTTTTTATTTGTTAAATTTAGAATGTGTATCTTTAATCAAAGAAAAACTTGTTAGTGCTATTGGAAAAGGAAAAGATGAAGTTGCAGGATTTGCTCATTATGTTGCCATGTATATCGTTTTTGGAAAAGCGGTGTCAAATACAAAATCTAACCTGAATGATGCTCAAAGTAATTTATTCCATTTCATAAAATGTTTAATAGCCATGTTATTTATTATCTATGTCTAGAATTGCTTGATAAGTGTAAACAAGTAGGAAAAGACAGTGTAAAACTCTTAACAGCCTGGCAAACTGGCATTAAAATTAATGAATGCAGCGAAGGTCTAAAAATTACAGTAAATGATGTCGAATCTATGGCCTCATCAACACAAGCAAATGAATCACTGGGAGATTTGGTTGAAGATGAACTTACTATAATGGATAGAGCCATTGAAGAAGCTGCTAAACGTATTCAAGTAAGTATTAAAAATAATAAGATTAACATATTCTTTGGCATAAACATTTTATTATAATATTTTCATAACATTTTAGGAAATGATCACAGAGTCTAGGGCTTCACATTCTGGAGTTAAATTGGAAGTCAACGAACAAATTTTAGATTCATGTACCTCACTCATGGCTGCCATTCGAGTGTTGGTTCACAAATCTAGAAAACTTCAAGCTGAAATAGTAGCTAATCAAGGCTCAAATGGATCAGCTAAAGAGTTTTACAAACGAAACCATCAATGGACTGAAGGATTAATCTCAGCTGCCAAATCAATTGGTTTAGGTGCCAAAGGTTTATTGTAAGTAAATTGCTGTAAATAGTTGTGCATTATATCAATTAAAAATAAAATGTATTTAAAATAGAGATGCTGCGAATGATGCCGTAAGTGGTGAAGGAAAGCTAGAAAGATTGATAGTTGCTTCTCATAGTGTGGCTGCTGGAACCGCTCAACTTGTAGTCGCTAGTCGTGTAAAAGCTTCAAGGAACAGTGATAATCTGGTTGAATTATCTCAAGCGTCACGTGATGTGACAAACGCTACTGCCACAGTGGTAGCCACTGCTAAATCGTGTGCCCAATTAGTTCAACAAACTGGTAAGGCAATCAAATTATTACTAAACAATATAAATATTATCTGAATTTAGAATTGAATTAATGTTTTTTTTTAAATATATATATATTTCAGAAGAATTAGATTTAGGTGTCTTGAATGAACATCAAACCAAACGTTTGGAAATTGAGTGCCAAGTACGTGTCTTAGAATTAGAGTCATCATTGGAAAAAGAAAGGATGAAATTATCAGCATTACGTAAATTACATTATCAAGAAGATCAAAGTTAGCGAACAAAATGTTCATCTTCTAATTAGTCTGTTGTATCAAATTTAATCTACTTTAGACAAATATTTTTCCCTTTGAATAATTGATCAAGTGTAATTCAGAACATACGGTTCAAACGACTACTAAATATGTAATGTTTGTAAGTTAATATATTTGATTCCATTAAATTTAAGGATCACATACTAATTTTTATTAACTTATACCAATTGAATGTGTTTTAGTAATTTTAAACATTATGCTTACAATAATAGTGTCAGTACAAGACTTGGTCTCTTTTTTTATACTTCTAAAGTTGTTATTCAAATAAAATATTTAATCTCATTGAAATCACTATTTATGCATCAAATTTAAGGCCAAGGTACCATGGAATAGCTTATACATTCAATTTCTCAAATTTGTTTTATTACTTATTACTATCATTATTTCATATTCCATTTTTTTTATATATATATATATTAAATTGTTAATTAAGCAGGCTTGAATAAAAGAACATATTTCTTTTACATTAAAAAATTTGTTAACGTTTATAAAGAGTTATGTAATTTGTATTTTAAGGTTGTGTACTAAGTGATCAACTAAAAATCAACTAATATTCATGTTAATTTATCATTGTCTATTAAAAAAATGATGTTTTAGTTATTAAGCATGCGATCAATTACCTTATGTTTTTATCATATTTTTTTTATAATCCTTAGTTAATTGACGTTAATACTTTTCTATTATTACTATTTAACTGTGGCATATTTTATAATTTTTATACTTAGCTTATATATGTTTTGGACATTGTTCCAATCAACAAATTATCGTTAATCATTGTAACCTAACCAAATATTGAATAATGTTCCCTTTTTTTTATATACATATTACTTTTTAACTATTATTATATATATTTAATAATCGATTAATAATAATTAGTCAAAACCTGGTTCCAAAGTGATAGACAAAAAATAAATTATCGATTTTTTTTTATTCATATTTTGTTTTGTTTTGATACGCTTAACGATTGTTTCCTCTACTATGTACCATTTAATTTATCGATCAGCGAGTTAGTTTTACCTAAAAATTCATATTTGATTCATTTGCAGTATAATTAAATGGTAAGCCATACACAGGCTACATCTTATTTTACTAACTATTGGGTGCAATTCGTTAGGTGTACTCATTATACAGTTCAAATAAAAAGTAAAGTGAATTATAAGTGTATTATAATATTTATTTCTACAGAAAAAAAAAAACAAACAGTTTACATTTTTGAACATAAATATTATATAATTACTAAATGTTTTGAATAACAATATAAAATAAGGCACTATAGATGCATGGTCAAATAATCATCAACCACAGAAATAAAATAATAATTATTATTATAATGATACTATTATCTATTATTGATAAATAAATATATAAAATAGTGTACCTAATTGTATTTTATCTATAATATTTGTGTATCTATATGTATATTATACAGGTATTATAATATATGTATATATATATATATATATATATATATATATAAAAAAAAAACTTAATATAAAAAATTCACAGGATAACAAAAACGGAATATTAATAATGAGGGTAATAATAATATTTTAATAACTTAGAAAAATAAATTTTTAAACACAACACGGATTCTCATTAGAAAAAGAAAAAGTTGTTTCTAATCACTAAATAATAAGCAATACTTATTTAAATAAATACAACAACACAACAGAGTGTCAATAATAATAATATTACGGTGTGTCATAATGTATTGTTCAATAAATAATAATAATAATAATAATATAGTATAAATGGGATGAAAATGTGTTCCCAATAGTTGATTACGGCGAAAGAGATACAATTTTTATAAGGCGCTGGATGAATATTCATTCGATGGATTAAAATAAGTATTTAAATAAGTTTGTTTTTTTTTTTTTTTTTAGATTATTGAATTATTTTAGGTCAAAGATTATGGTTAACCGAGCCAGGGCTGAAAAAAAAAAAATTGAAATTTTCGTAAAAATCGAAAAAGTATTTAAAAAAAATATAATAATATTATAATAGGTCTTACTCGACGAATCGGAAATTTTTTTAAAAATGTATATATATAATATATCTACGTTTGATGATAATAATATCATACTGACTCGCTATGTAGTTGGGGTTCCTATCGAAAAAAGATAAATTAAAAAAAAAAAATCGTTTTATACTTTATCGTAACAAACAACGAAAATGGCACACTGACTTACACACCTATACCTACCTACATAATTATTATTACAAATTAATTAATTTTTTTTTTTCGTATTATAGGTACACCATAACTAAAAATGATGACCTAGAAAATAATAATAATAATAAAAAAAAAAAAAAAAAAAAAAAAAAAAAAAAAAAAAAAAAACAATCGACCGAAACGATAGGTAAAGTGATCGAACGTTATCGTAATTCGAATGCGTCGGAGACGCCGTTTTACAGGTTGGTGGCCTTTTTCTTGCGGAACAGACTGGACAGTACGCCGGACCGTTTGTCCTTGCGGCCGCTCATCGGTATGTTGTTTTGGTGTTCGCTCTCGCTGGAACTCTCGCTGGCCCGTTGTCCTGCGCCGGTCGGCGTGGTGACGCCGGTGGGCAACGTGGCCGACCGGTTCGGCACCGGCGGCGGTGGCTGTTTGAGCGCGTCCACGTTCGCGTAAACTGCGCGCAGCCCGGCAAAAACAAAACACACCGAACGATTATTAAAAGACTGGAGGAGTTGTACAGAACATAAAAGGCCGGACAAAGTTTAATAACGTGCGGGTCGCCTAGTTCGCCGGCTAGTGCGCGAAACCACGTCGGGTAGGCGACAGCTAGGGGAAAAAGTGCGACGTGAAAACCAATGATTACTGACTCGGTGGCGCCGGAACCAGCAGTCAAAGGTGGTAATTGTCACCATTCTTTTAACGGGTGGGCGGTGGTGGATCATTGATGGGTACCCGAGTCATATTTTTTTTTTTATCGAATTGGTACGTATGGAATATTAATCAATAGCGCGTTATGTGGGAGTTTGTTTCGTAAACGAGCCAGGGTGGTGGTCCATTCAACTTTTTATCTGGCCACCTTCTTAAAATACGGTTCGGCGCCACCGATTACCGTTATTATGAAGTTTCTGTGTTTTATGCGCTCACATTAAGACTCGGCCTTTTTGTCAATTCCCAAGTCGGGTTTGATATGTAAAACGGTAATTTTAAATTTATTAACTCCATCTCTTTCCATATTTCATTCATCACAGTGTTATTACATTTTAATGAAATCTATTACTTCGATTTGAAAAAGATTATATTTTCTACCTATCTAATGTGAATGTGGGAGGCATATCGTGTGATGTGTTCCAAAATTAGGAGAAAATTCGAGTAATCTTTTTTTTTTTTTAAAAAAAAAAAAAAAATGATTTCATGAGGAGCAATTCGAGAGCCAAATGGGAGGTGAAGGTCGAATCGAGTGTGCCCAGAGTGGACTCAGCGTGATTGTTTTGTGTAAATATGTTTTTTCTTTTATTCTAAACTTTAATATAATATACTTTTGAATAGTCTGGTAAAACAGTAGGTACTTGGTTTTATGTTTAACGTTTGTTTTTCTTTTAGTAACAATAAAACGTACTTCAACCGAGTGGCTGCTGTGCAACCGATGTTTACCAAAAACAAAGTGCGTATTATATTTATTCCCAATCTAAACGTATTAAACGTAAAACAAATTTTTCAGCCGAGGAAAAGTACAATATTGTACACAAAACTTACCAGCGCTGTGTCTATAGTCTGAAGTCCATGTTTCTCTGTTGGTCGGCGGCGCGGTGGTAGGTAGTGGTGGGGGAGCGACGTCTAAAAATATAACATAATATACGTTAAAATATACCGTGAATTCCAAAAGGAAAAAAAAAAAAAGTAGTTGTTGAGAGTTTTTTTTCATTAACGAACCAGGCGACTTTGGATGGATTCCCTCTTTGTTCCAGTCGTTATTGCCGTTCGCGTAATAGGAATGCGGCCTGGCGGGATACCCAGACTGCGATATTTTGGACCCGTAATCAGGAGTGTCTACAAAAACCAATAAATATATTTATAAATAAATCCGCAGTGGCACTGTTCATGTCAGAAAAAACCACTCGAGTGGATTAAAAAATTATCCGGCACTCGATTTTTTTTTTTTTACATAACAATTTCAAAATATAACGGTGCAATCACGATAGTTTGGGAATGAGTCCTAGTTTTACAAGCATCAATAAATGTAGGAGTTTGATCTAATTTAATAATATTAATTTTGTAAAATGTTCAATTTAAACAACGTTCAAGATAGAACCCAGCCCGGATAAGGACATATTTTAGAGGTCCCGGAGCCTTCAACGAGAACTTCTTAGAAATAATAATAGTAAACATTTTCTTTATATGTTTACTAATAGCAATGTGTTTTGACTTTTACCAAAAGAAAAATAATAAACAGTATGTTGTATAGATCGTAAAGATCTCAATTCAAAAGCCACGAGTATTATTTAAATAAATAAATAAATAAATAAATAAATAAATAATTTTTAACAAGCAGTTTCTAATATTAATATATAATAATATGAATAAGTCATGATCGGGCAACGAAAAAATATTAAAATATCAAAGTACCGAATTGATAGTTAAATGTATACTGCATAAAGAACATAATACTGTGGCGAAAACTAAGGCCTTGGGAATCTGGTGGCCCGGGGGACCGTGGCCTTCCCCGGGCCCCATCTTAATCCGGGCTCGGATATAACGCAGTTGAATTTACTACAGAAGACTTACCGACGCTAGAATGATTGTTTTGGTACGGTATGTTATCTACCGAAGGCGGTCGCACTGGTATGGGCCGGCGGATTTGATTATCCTTGCGGGCGTGTACCACTGGTAGTGGCGGCGCCATCGGTTTTCGTTCGGTTTCCGGTGTGCTTGCCGCACTCGAACTCGTGCTGATGACCGTCGACGGAACCGGTGTCTGGTCTGACCTAGGCGAACCCTGTAGAAAACGCACAATACAGGCATATTTTTATCCGTATAGTGATAATATCAACATACGCCAAAACTGTGTAATCACAGTTTTGGCCTAAGACCGAGGTGACGACGTTGCGTGGTATACAGAATACCGGCCAGTAGACAGCATACCTAGAGCCGGGCTCCGGACAAATGGTCCGAGAAAACCGGTCCGAGTACGGTCTTTTGGACGAGTGTAGTTACTATAGAGGCCAACATTATTAGTTTAATAAGGGCGTTGTCTAGAGAATACTGATAGAGGTGAATTGAAGATGACGGGACGAGAAAAGATGAGACGCGGACTGTTCGGGGGATTTACGAAGGAACGCGGACGGAAGCCCGAAAAGGAGCCTCGATTAGACACGATCGAGAATAGTACGAATACCGGGGAAAAAAATTCGCGTGGTTTTACGAACGTATTGACATCGGTTTACGATTATTAAAATGGTGTCTCGTATGATATTGTTGGTACGCACTTTTTGGTTGTCGTCGTAGCTCAAAAGCTGCAGGCTGGGCGGTAGCTGCGCGTGGAACGTAATCTTGTTCACCCATTCTTCCATTTCCTTTGACGTGTCCGCCAGGAATAGGAACTCGGAACCGTCCGTACAGCAGAGCCTATATACGAGAAAAAAAAACCAATCAAAAACAAAATAGTACCATCGATTGTACAGGAAAACGGAATGTACTGTATGATACAGTGTATCACATACTAGTGTAGACTATAGAGTGTTTATAGATAAAATACAACATATTTTTTATTTTTAATACAGGCAGTGTGATGTGCATGATATTTCATAACGAGAAAATAAATACACGGTTCACAAACATTATGCGACCCACTAAAAACACAATCACGACCAACATTTTGGGAACCGCTGCCATAAGTTGGGTGATGGGCATTTGATTTTGTTACACTACCATATCCGGGCGGCTAACATAAATGCTTAAGCGTTTATCGAAATATTTAAACCGATTATTTTTGTAATTATTAAACCAGACGACATTTATTTGTGCCGGCAACTGTACATCGGTTTTTGTTTATTTTTAATTGCGGTTTTATTGGAACGATGACGTTTACCTGAACACGTGTTTCCGTTTTGTGTAATCGAACGCTTTTTCGCATTTGGCCTTAAACACTATTATTGGTGACGTCGCCGCTTTGCTGGACACAAAGTCTTCCTGGTCCTTGAAGAAGCACAACAGCTGACCACACAGTACTGCACAAACAACACGGTAAGTTTATAAATTACATGACGAGTTTAGATGTGTATTCGTTTTTTTTTTTTCACGCGCTCCTCACCGGTATAAAAGGTTTTCCACGATCTAACGGCCGCTTTTTTCCCGCTGCTCTGTAATTCGTGCTTCCTGTCCAAGAACCCTTGTATTTCTACGGGGGGAAGTTGATCCACGTTTTCCAATTTTTGAAGTTTTCGGAAACTTTGGGTTCTTCTACGAGTGGTGAAGCTGGGCGTTCGTTTAGGTTTCTTGTATACGTCTGCTTTCATACTCTCAGATCTTTTTACGTCTACGTTCGGACAACATATTATACAGTTTGTTGTTAGGTAAATATCGAGTAGAAAATATGTTTTGTTAAAAAAGTACCTTTTTTCAAACGGTTTCCAAATATGGACGAGAAATTTCCACTATTATTTAACGCAGGCGATCCCGGAACCATGAGTCTTAGAAATGAATAATTTAAAATCGAATTATTAAAAAACATTAATCACGAGGTATTTTTATTTTTTAGCTTAATGTATAAATAACGAGTTATGTTTTAAGCAAAATCAATGGCGTTAGGAAAAAAAAAGCAATAAACTTACGTGTTTGAATCATTTGAATCACTAGGTGAAGAAATTTGGGTTTTTAATACTTCGGGCGATCTCAATGGCGCTACTACATCATTTTCATGCGTAATATATTTATCATGCATTCTTAAGCAACAAAAAACAAGGCAATTTCGAGTTTAGTTAATAATAATCAACTTAATATTAATATAAATCATTCAGATGATATTAAATGAAATTATAATACTATAATATTAAGTAGGTACACGTACACATTTCAAAATGAAACGTACCTAGTTAACATTATTCTTCCGGACGCAATATATCTACTTATCATTTATCAATAGTTATCAAAAAACAATATGGAATTCCATGCGAATAATAATTATAGTCTCACAAGAACAAGTAACACTTATAACCGTATGTAAAGCTAATTGTACAAGAACACAATATTATTGTATAAATTCAGTGTGGGTACCTCATGTTCGGATCGAATTCGTCATCATCGCCGTTCATCGTTTCACCGGTGTTATTAACCTTCCACCTATCGCCTTCTTTCTTTCTCTCCTGTACAGAAGCGAAAAGTTTAGCCGCCGCAAAAGTTAATTATTAGATAACATTATTCGTTAACACTCACGTCAGTAATGCGCTGTACTTCACGCTGTTTTCGCGCTTCGAGTTTTTCCCGTTCCAAACGTTCTTTTTCCGCAATACGGGCCCGTTCTTCAGTTTCCAATTGTTCCTTAAACGCCAATTCCAACTACGCAGAGATGTTTGGTAAGTGTGATTATTAAGTAAAAAAACATATTGTTACCAATTTATTCCATACCAAGGTGATTCGTTTTAACGTATCAAACTTCTCCTCCTGGGCCTCTATGGTTTTCTCGAAGTCTTCGTGTTTTCTAATAAGCTCTTCGACCTGCCATATTGAGTCTCCTAACTTGTCGTCGTTTAAAACAGGTTCTCGGGTTTGTATCCACGATTCTAGTAGGTCTGCATCTCGTTTGAACAACTAATAACATTGATAAAATGCATTTTATTAAAATATAATATTATAATTAATTTCCAGCGTGTTAATTACCTGCGTATCTAGGTTTTGGTCATATAAAATTTTACGTTTTTCCCAAGTGTCGGTCATGAAATGATGCCTTTGTTCTAAAATGTGGACTTTTTCTTTGATTTCGTCCGACATAAAATGACCCTAAAATTATCATAAATTAATAACATAGTTACACATTATTGTTCGATTATTATACAAACATGTTGAATGAGATTTTTGCCAGTTTGATAGAACTCGCTTAACACTTCGGAACGGCTATTGATCTCTGCATTGTATTCTTGATGTCGCAGTATCAGCATTTCTGCACCACTCACGTCTTGACTGAGTATAGGCGATGTAATTTTGGCTATTGTTTCATTTATCCATGCACTATACAACCAAAATTGAATAATTAATGACCAATAAAAAAAAGTAAATGTATATTTAATATTATATTATAATATATTTTTAACTCACATTAAATGTCTATATTGATCGAAGTAAGACTGTAAGTGCTCTGCTTGATTAAGCTTGCTTTTCCTCTGACTTGCATTTTCCAACAACGTAGTCCAAGCATCAACGGCTTCTTCTTGTTTTACTTCAATATGGTCTTTAGCATCTGGAAACATAGCTGACAATCGACCAGCTTCTTGTACAACACATTCCACCTGAAGAAAATACAAATTGAAATAAAATACATATTATACTTTTCTACTAAATTAATGGGTAGGTACTTGTTCTTTGACTGCGGCTAGGTCTGCTTCAAAACCTTGGTGTTTTTGAATTAGTGTCTGTATTGTGTCTAAATCATGACCATAATCTTCTGCAGCTAGCAGCGTTCCTTTTTCTTGAATCCAACTGATAGTTTCATCAGCAGTTCTATCAAATACGTGCACTTGTTTAGCACCCATCAGTGCCTAAAATACAAGGCATTTTAAAATTTAAACTTTTATAAAAGTTTTATGATTATCGCCATACTTCTTGTCTAGCATTGGCTAATTCTTTTAGGTCATCCCAAAGTTGTTGAGTGTCTTCCAATCTAATTCTAATTTGGTCTCTTTCAGGATTATTTTCTTCTAGTAATTTGTGTCCTATGGTTATGCAACTTGAAATACGTCCTTCACTTCCATTCAAACCACTCATGAAGCTTTCAAATGCCTAAAATATTTGTTTACAATTAAATAATTAATTTCAATAAATTGCAAATAAACTGCAAATAAATTACAGATTGTAATTTAAATTATGATTTGATTAATTAAGAATTTTAAAATAAATTACTTGGATCAATAGTTCCACGTGTTCTACATCTCGACCATAATCTTCTGAAGCAGCTACTGTTGTTTGATCTCCGATCCATTCTGCAACATCTTCAGCTTCTCGAATAAATTTATAAAATTTGCGACTTTCTACTAATCTAGTAGCTCTTTTCTTATTTAATGTACATAACTCTGTATACACTTCTTCAATATCGGTCTAAACCATTTTTGTTTTTTTAATAAGGTCATATATAATTACAATGAGTTAATTTATAATTTTTAATTTTACCTGTTTACGCAATATATTTTCAGAATCAAAGTGTGAACGATTTACAAGATCTCTGCTGAGTTTAGCTAGTCTTTCAAGTGTATGTTGGAATGTATTTAGTTCTCTTTCAATTCCTTCAAGTTTTTTCATTAGAGTCTGTACAGAGTCTTCATCCCTCCCATAATCATTGGACGCCAATAAAGGATATTTTTCTTTTAACCAGACTTCAGCTTCATTTGCCTCAGCATAAAACTGCAAAAATGTCAACAGATTTAATGACACATTCTATTTTCTTATTACCATATCAAGCATAAACTAACCATTTGTGATTCATAAGCATCTAATAACTTTTGTTTTCTGATTTTAGATTGGTCTTTAAGTTGAGACATTTTTTTTTGAAGTACATTATAATTTATTTCGATTTGCTGTGCAGCAAAATGTCCACTTCGAACCATTTGCTGTCCTCTGCCAACTAGAGCTGCCACAACTGGTTCATGGGATATTAATTCAGCATCCAAAGCCTTGAAAAAAAAATCAAGATGAAAATATAGTTTAAGCATTATCTATAAATACTATAATTTACCTGATGCTTATTTTGCAATGCTTGTACAGAGTGTAAGCTTACACCAAAGTCATTTGATTTGATGAGTAGTTCTTTGTCATTAATCCAAGTCATTTCTTCTTCAATATCTCGTAGTAGCCTATAATGAATTAGAGCATCTTCGAGATTGTCCCTTCGAATTTGCATTGGTTCTTGAAGAGAATAATATCTGTAAATCATTCAATATAGTATTGGTACAATAATTATAACAATATTTTTATCAATTTACCTTTTTAAAACTGCTTGAGACTTTTCTTGTATTTCATCTTTCATAAAATGATCAGAATTTTGGAATGCTAGAGCAGTATCTTTTAGAACTTGACATGCTTCACCGTGACTATGAACATCATTTTCTAACAGTGAATGCCTTTTTAAAAGGTTTACAACACTCTGTAAATCTTTCCCGTGGTCTTCAGATTGTAACTGCATCTCTACTTCTTCTGTCCATGCTTCAAGTTCTTCCAATGTACGATTAAATAATAAAGCCTAAAAGTATGTTAAATGGTTGAGAAAAATAATTATATAATTAATGCATTAATTAAAGATTATAAGTAAGTATTTACTTGGTAAGCATCTTGTAACCGTTGTTTCTTAAGTGCACTCATTTCTTGTAAAAGCCTCCATTTTGTTTCAAGTTCGTCCAATCTAACACGAATTTCCATGCTAGCAAAGTGTCCACTGCTGATTAAGTTCTCACCTTCAGTGCAAATTGCATTAACACGAGTACGGTTTGCAATTAGTTCTGAATCAAAAGTAGCATGTTTTTGAATTTTTCTTTGTAAATTTGTAGGATCTCTATAACTTTCATCTCCAGCTACTTGTTGTTTTTGGATTATCCATCCTTCCACCTAAAATAATAAATTCAAAGTTTAAAAGTTTGAAATTGTTATACTATTATTGTGTTAATTTTAAACATATTGCGTTATCATTTACCTCATACATATTTCTTAGGAACTGTTGTAAGAGCCTGGAATCATTTAGTCGTCTTTTTCGAGAAGCTGTAGCTTCTTTTAGTCTATCTCTTCTATTACATATGATAACTAATCGACCTTGTATTCCATTGCTATCATAGTGTTGACCAGTGACAAGGTCCAGAGCAAATTTTTCTAATTCTTCAACTTTCACTAATTGAGCTGTTAGTGTTTTTTCGAAAGCTTCATGTTTTCTTATTAATTCCTCCACACTTGATAATGATTCCTAAATAAATCAATTTTATTTTATATATAATATTCTTAAATGCAAATTATAATTTAAATCCAAATACTTACTCCTAGATCGTCATTACTTAAAAATGCTTCTTTTGATGCTAACCAATTGTCTACTTGATCAGCTTGATTTCTAAAAATTTGGAGTTCTAAGGCTTGACTTAACATAGTTCTTCTTTCTTCCCATGCTGCACTTAATGTTCTTCGTAATTCATCAAGATGTGCTAGTTCCTTCTCAGGAATCGGATTTATTTTTAATCCAGATTCTTTTAATGTTTTAAAGTGTTCTTGTCGGCCATTAATTTCAGCTTTTCTCTCTTGGTTCAATTCTAATAAAGCTTTTGCTTCTGCCATATTTGTAGGCATATCGTGACCTTTTATTTTTTTAATAGAATCAACGACCCAAAGTTCAGCTTCTCGTAACTCAGATAAAAACTTTTCTCTAATATATGCCTCATTTAAAGCTTCTCGTCGTTTTTTCGATAACATATGCAAATTTCTCCAATTATCTTGTAATTCAGACAATTTAGCTTTGATCGGAGAAGACATATCTGGGTATTTTTGAATAAGTCGTCTACATTCAGATTCATGTTCCTTTGTTTTTCCTTCGATAGCTGTCATATCTCTTTCTAAAGCATCCTGTTTTCTTTGTAATTGTTCAACACTTCCGAGATTCTTACCAGTTTCATTGCTAGACATTGCTAGAGCTTTTTCACTTACCCGTTGCAAAGTATCATCGACATCTCGATTAAATGAATGTATTTCTAGAGCTCCACTTAAGTGTTCTCGGTATTCACTTAGAGCTCCTTGAAGTGCCTTCCATCTAATATAAATTTAATATAATTATTATTCATAGTAATAATTTAATTTTCTAATTTGTATTAAATATTTATTTCAACATACTTATTATTTAGATTTTGTCTGCGTTGTTGCATTGATTGTGTGTCACTTCTCCCTTGTCTAATAAGTTTATCGGCTAAAGTATTAATAGTTTCTATTTTTCCTTCATCTACTCGATTATCAATGTCTTCGAGTTTTCTTTGCAACGCTAAACAGTGTTCGTAATCTAATCCCATTTCTCCAGCTTGGACCATCATTTCCTAAAGTTAAAATAGAATTTATTAATCAATTATAATACTATTGTAAATTAAATGTTAAGGATTATTATAATCTTACTTTGTCTCTGATCCATGTTTCTACTTTGTCTACTTGATTATTGAACTCCAGTATATCTTGAGCCTCTTCTAAACCTCTGCCTTTTTCATTAGTTTCTTGTAACAAGTTTCTCCATAAAACCAAAAGTTTTCCTAAAGAATCTTGAATGTCTTTTGAATTTTTGTGCTTCTTTTCAATCAACATATCAGCTATAATAATAAATCATTAATGAATAAAATATATTTAAACAATTAATTTTAATTAGCTTCAAATAGCATACCATTATATTTAATAGAATTGATTCTTCCTTGGTTGGCAGATAGTTCAGCTTGAAATGCTTGATGTTTTTGTAATTTTTTAATTTTATCTTCTAAGTTATTGACATCACCTTTGCTAATTTCCATATCTAACTTTTTGCGTTTTTCACTGATCCATGATTCGGCTTCTCCGACATCACGTAAAAATTGAGCATGCAGTAAAGCATCATCTAGTTTTTGTTTTCTTAAAACACTTAGTTTTCGAATTTGTGCTCGTCTAGCTAAAACTTCATTCAATCTCCTAGATATTAAATCGCTTTCAAAATGATTTTGATTGAGTAGTTTATCACAATGTTCTTGTAAGAGGGACATTTTTTCTTCCTGTGTTTCAAATAATTTTTCAAAACCTTCATGTTTTTTTACTAATGCTGCTACTTGGTCTACAGTGTTTCCTAGAAGTAAAATTTCATATTATTATTGTTTGAATAATGATAATTTTATTTCAATTTACCATATTCTAAGCTTGCCAATGCTACTTCTTGTGTATTGCAAATTGTGTCAATTTGTTTTGCATCTCGCAGGAAGAATTGTAAATCAATAAGTTGATCAAGATGAACTTTTTTATGATGCCAAGATGCATGTAATTGATGTCGTTCTTCCAATAAATGATTAAGTTTTTCTTGAATTTCCTGCATTATTAAATTGTAAATAATACAAATTGCATACCTATATTATTATTCAAATGAAAATTAAAAAATATCTTACATTTGCTGCAAAATGTCCTCCTTGTACTAGAGCTTCTCCAAGATCAGCAACAGTTTGAAATGTTTCTTCTCTAGCTTCTATTTCAGCTTTTACCGCTTCATGTTCTCCTTTTAAGAGCTGCGCGCTTGCTGCATCTCTTACTTTTTCTTCTGTTAACATGGTAGCTCGTAAACTACTCGACCAATTGACTAGATCTCTAACCTATAAAAAAAATATATTTAATAGTCATATAAATTCTTTAAAATAAAAATAAAATTTACTTGTGCTAAAAATCTATGTAAATCACAGCTTGCTTGTAGAGCTTCTCGTCGATGTGCAGAGCGATCTTGAAGTGAAGTCCAACTCCGAACAACGGTTTCTTGTTGTTTTGCAATATGAGATGCATTTGATCCTGGGTAGAGTGTTTGTAACTTAACAGCATCTTCAACTAAAATCTAATAAAAATATAATGAGGATTAGTTAAATATTCAAATTAAACTAAATAATGTGTTTGCATACTTGAAGTTGTGCTTCCAAAGCAACAAGGTCATTTTCAAATCCTTCGTGTTTTCTAATTAAAGTTAGAACTGAATTTAAATCTCTTCCTAAATCATCAGAAATAGTTGCGTCTTTATCATTAATTCGTGATAATGCGTCTGCAACATCTCTATGAAATCTATGTATTTCTCCTGCGGCTTTCAACCGTTTTTCTCGGTTTTCAATTGTAACTATTAGTTGTTGCCAAAGGTCTCTAATTTCTTCTTGTCGTTTCTCGATTTCTGGCGTATATTCAGAGTCGTTTGCTACTAATTTATTAGCAAGATCTTCACACTGTTGAAATCTTTTTGATCCAGTTTCTACACGGTGTTTGAGGTCATCAAATTTGTTTTGTAACACCTATTTTTCAATCAATTTTGATAACTAATATTGTATATTATTATTTTTTTTTAAAAATAAGTTATAGATTATAAAATTAAATTATTGTCTATTTATTATTTATGAACATCGATTGAGCAATATCTATCGCTCACAGAGATCTAACTTCTCAAACTTTAAGTGTTCTCTGTGCACAAATATGTATATCATAAATAAATTTAAGTAAGTTCTACTATAGTATAAAAATATAAAATAAATAATGATATTGGTAACCGTGTTGAATTCAAATGGCAATGAACAGTTAACTACAATATTAACATGAATGTTTTAGAAATTTGTTGTGCAATAAAAAAAGGCATTAATTAAAATGTTTATTTTATGTATAAAGTAATACCAGAAGATGTTCAAAATCTTGTCCATAATCTTCAGATGATGCTGTTTGCATATTATCTCGAATCCATTGTTCAAGTTCATAACTTTCGATTAAATATTCATGTCTTAAATAAAAGGAAATATATTAGTGTTTTTATTAAAAAAAATATGTTTTTTTTTTTACCTGCACATGCTTTCAACCAAACTATGTTGTCTTGCTGTGGCTAACTTTTGTAACAATTTAAATTGTTCACAAATGTATTGTTGCTTAGATGAGATGGCTTTAATATCTGGATGTTTAAAATTCATCATATTATTTCCAGTATGACACATTTCTTTTACAATGCCTTCATATGTGTCAATTTCTAATTCTAACGCCTAAAATATATCCAATAAACCAATACTTATATGAATTTTTACTAAGCATTTTTATAGTAAATATACCTTATGTTTGGTTAAGAGTTTAGAGGCTGCATCTCTGTCTCGGCCACAATCCGTAGAACTTAACATATTATTTTTTTCAAGTAGCCAACTTTCAATTTCACTTGCTTCAAAGAAGAATTGTTGTGCTTTTAAATTTAACTCAAGTTTGCGACTTCTTTCTTCACCTTTAGTTAATAGATCTTGCCATGCGTCTTCAAGGCCAATACATAAGGATGAAACCTGAAAAGTAAAATATTTATATTTATTTCTAAATTTAATAGTTGGTAATTATAATTTATATTTAATTACTTGTTTAGTTTCTGGATGTTTTTGATGAATTAATGCTTGACCTGATTCAAGGGTTTTGTTAATCATTGGTTGATGACCTTGTATTTCAGCTTCCAGTTTTTTATGTTTTTTATATAATGTTTGCACTTGGTGAAGATTAGTACCTAATTCGATAGATTCTACAAGTGGTAAATGTTCTCGTATCCAACTGAGTTCGGCTTCTAATTCAAAACCAAATTTATGGAAACGTAAAGATTCATCCAGAGCTTCTTTTCTAAGTTTGAGAGGTTTATCCAATCCATTAAACCTGTAAATAAAATTTAAAATATATATATTATATAGTTTTCATTACATAAGTTCTTATTTATTGCGTATTTACTATACATAAAAATATTAATTCTCACATTTGTTGGCATTGTTTACTAGATTTTAATATGTTTTCAGCATCAAAATGACCATCTTGTGCCATTTCTTCTCCAGCAAATACTAAATCATCTATTTTTTGTTTCCAATGTTGGATTTCAGTCTCTATCACTTGATGATTTTTAAGCAGTTGTTTGCAATGTCGTAAATCTGTTCCCACCTGTTGGGACTGCAAATCCTTTTTAAGTTCTTCGTATTTGAAATACGCATCGTCTAATGTTCTATTATAAGTATGCTGGGCTGCTGCTTGTCTCAAACATCTACCCTTTTCTACACTGACTTCAACTAATTTCTTCCAATCATTATTTAGTACTGATAATTTTGTTTTTACTTCATCTTTTCGATAATTATCTTCATTTATCAAACTCTGACCACACTAAAAAATAAAATATACCTACCTAGTTAATAAAAAATTAAAAAACTAATAATTTTTAATCTTACTTTGTTGATATTTCTTAGTTGACCTTCATTTGCACGTAATTCACATTCAAATGCTTCGTGCTTTTGAAGTTTCCTTTCAATGTTGGTAAGGTCTCTGTATGATTCGTCACTGGCTGTTTTTAGTTTATCTGTAAGCCATGTTTTCAGATCATCCACATCAGCCCGGAAAGCTTGATAATTTCTACTGGCTATCAAAGCATTTCTTCTAACTGCTGCTTGATCTTTTACTAAATTCCTCCGGTGTAAAACAGCCTCTTTACGTTTATCAACACTAATATAAAAAAAATTGATATTGTAAGAATGCATTTTAAAATATTTTAGTTTACTTACTGGTCTGTATCATAATGATTAGTAGAAATAAGTTTATTGGCCATATCACAAAATGTTTTTAACCTTTCATCTTGAGCGTAAAGTGAGTTTTCAAAATCTTCATGTCGTTTTAAAAGCGCTTCAACATCATCAACAGATCCCTTAAAAAAAAAATAACTATTTTTTACCCTGGCATCGATAGAAATCATTATAATTTGTTCTCATACTCCTAAATCGGTGTATTCCAAAAACATTTCACTACCCGAAGTAGCTGCATCTATGTGATCGGCTTCTTTATTAAATATTTGTAAGGCTAAACACTGTTTTATCCATTCTTTTTTCTTAGCCCATTCATCTGTCACATTGTTTACTTCTGAAGTTAATTTGTCATTACGTTCTTTCACTTCGTTACTGCTACAGTTACCAGAAGATAATAGTTGTCTTCCAAGTTCAGATACTTCTCTAATTTCATCTTCGTGAGCTCTAATATCATCTCCTAGTTCCTATTAAAAATATATGATATTAAAAAAAAACTGTTAATTTTTAAAAGTTATGCTTGAAAAATTATATTACTTGATGGTTTTTAAGTAAATTTTCCGCTGTTACGACATCACGAGCAGAATTGTCAGTATTGACTAATTCTTTTACAGACGATAACCAGTTTAGTAAATTTTTTGAGCTATTCATAAAAATTTGTTGTCCAACTGCACTTTCTAAACGCGATCTTCGATCCAAAGCTTTGTTTTTAACATTTTGCCATAAAACTTGAACTTCTTTTTGCCTTTCTATGACATTTTCTAAAAGAAAAAAGAAAGTATGTACAAATTGTCAATTACTGATCTATCATTATCAATAAATCATACCTTTTTCATTAGGATAAGAAACTTTCACTGAGTTAGCCAACAAATTAACTCTATTTACTTTTTCTTCTACTGGTGCCAATTCTCTTTCTAAATTCAAATGTCGTCTCTGTAGTGCTTGAATTGTTTTTAAATCTAATCCTACTTCAGCTCCATCTAATTTATCCATTTTTTCTGTCATCCAATCCCTGGCTTCATCACAAGTCTTTTCAAATAATTCCACACTAAACAAGAAAAAACATAATTATATAATATATGTAAAGAATATTATGAGGAATATTATAATATATTTTATATCATTACCTGAGAGCCCCTTCTAAACTTTTTTCTTTTTGTGATTTCAACCAGTTGAGATGATCCCACATTTTATGTATTTGATTTTGTCGCTTTGTAATCATATCAAGTTGACTATGTCCAAGCTTAGTAAAATCTTTAACTGCTTGGTCAATATCTTCAACTCGCTTGTTACTTGCCGATAAATCTGTTAAAAATTTCTATAACAAAAGTTTAATTAATTTAAGATTAAATTTATTAACACAATTGATGCCTAAATTGTCTAATTAATTAATTTAAATTTAAATATACTTCATATTTTCTTTTAGCAGATTCAACGGTATCTAGTTTGTCTTCAGTCTTTAATAATTTTTCTTTGTCTTTAATCCATTTTTCAAAATCATCACATTCTCGATAAAATCCATAAAGGCAAATAGAATCTTCTAAAAGTGCATGCCGTTTTTTGGCTAAATCTTGTGATTTTAAATAAGTCTGGTTGATGTTTGTTATACGTTTTTCAATACTTCTTTCATTATTGAGGTTGTTAGTATCCTTTTTTTTTGGCTCTGATTAAAAATATGTAGTTAGTATATAATATAATTATAATATTATTTATTTACCATCTTTTTCTGGAGCTATTGTTTTCTTAACTCGAACTTTTTGTTTGACCATCTTAACTTTGGGAACTTTTCTTGTACTTTTTACTTTGTGTGGTCTCCTGACTGATACTTGCATAATTTTAGGATCAATTTCACAAACATAGTTGGCCGGCACAAAACCATCTTGACCATTTAATTTTCTTACACTCCACCAATCAGGGTTTGTTTTATTTAATAAGAACATTACCTATAACACGAGGAAATATATATTTTCTTTTTCTAAAATCACATTTATATATTTGATATACCTCTCCTTTAGTCATTGTCATGCCTTGTCCACTAAATGGATACAGACTTTTTACTTGAGGGACTTGCCTTTCTTCTACTACTGTTCGATATTCAACATGTTCTATTATTTCTTCTTCTAAAACTTCTTGGGGAAGTAACCTTGTTTCGAATACCCATTCCTCAATTGGTTCAGTCTGAACTTTTTGATTTGTGTCATTAGATAACTGAAATTTAAATTTTGTATTTAAATTTACAAATATCTTTTATTTTTAATAATAACTAGCATAATTTGATAGAATATTCAATTACCAAAATATTTGATATTCCTGCTTTAACCAAATTTTCTGCTTGTGTATTTAACGATTGTATATCTCCCCGATATGCATCTAACTCTTCTTCTAGTATTTTGTGTCTAGCTAATAGAGCTTGAGCACTTGGTTCATCAACTCCATGGTCAGTTGTACTTAATACTGTTAAATGTTCATGTAACCAAGATTCAGCTTCATTTGCGTCAGCATAAAACTAAATAAAAATATGTAAATATACATTTAAAAAACAATTACAGTTATATTACTTGATAAGCCTCAGCTGCATCTTGTAATTGTTTAGTTCTTAGTTGAGATAAGCTTTTTAACGAATTCCAATTGCTTTGTAGAGAATCGACCTTTGATTGAACTTCAGCAGGTTCACTGGCATTTATGTTTAAGCCAGATTTACATATTTGATCAGATTTTTGACGGTGTACTTTCATCTCATCCAGTAATACCTAATAGAAGTTAATTAATTTAAGTAAATTTACTAAAAATTAACTTAATATTCATTAATTTCTGACCTTATGTTTTTGTTGTAAGCTTAATACGCCTCGTAAGTCCTTAGCAGAAATGTCAGCCTTACAAATTCGTTGTTTTTCAACAAGCCACGCTTCTTCGTCTTCATGATCTTCAATAAATTGATAAAAGTTTCTCGCTTCTTCTAGTCTAGCCCTTCTCTCTTTACTCAGTTCAGATAGTCTGAAAAAAATTCAAAACAATTGTTTTATAAATATGCTGTACATTTTGATATTAAAATATTTACCTATCATATGCGGTGTTTAGTTGATTTAGACTTTCATTTACCAATGCACTATCCTTATGTTTAGACTGTACATATTGTTGACCTTGTCTATTTAATCTACGAACAGTTTCACCAATGGCTGTAGTTTGCATTTCGGTCAAATTTTGTTTTTGTAACAAATCTTCTACAACGAGTAAATGCAGTCCAACATCTTCAGATTTGTAAGTAACTTCAATTTCCTATACAATCAGTAATGTTATTAATGTTATTAATATCTATGCCGTTTGAAGAAAAATATATATTACCTGTATAGTAGACATGACTGTTTCTATCTCTCTAAGCATAGAAAACATAGTACTTATGTTATTTAAATTTATTTTACGACTTTCTAAAAGTTTTAAGAGATCTTTCCATCTCTGTAAAACTTCTTCTTCTCTTTTTTTTACTCTTTGAGCACCATGATAGTTTTCTTTTATCAACTCTTCGCTCATTGCATTCAAATCATGAAACCGTTCTTCTCTTGCCATGATGTCTGCACTTATAGCCTCGTGTTTCTTTACCGTTGCATCAACTTGTGTTAAACTGTTACCAAATCTCGGATCATTTAGTACTAGGATCATTTCTTTTAGGTAACCATCTCGAAGAACACTCTAAATTAAAAAAAATAATGAATAAAGTAAGTCTATTCAAGTGAACAGTTTGTAAATCAAGACTATTGGGTTGCTAACATATTTTTTTTTTTTTATTGAATTTATGTATTTTAATTATGGTTTTTAATTATTCTATTCCTTGTATTATCTATTAATTAATATATAAGCCGTAGGTAAGTATTCAATTTTTACTACATTTTGTTATTAAAAATTACTTATTTTTAGTTTTATTGAATTGCTATTATTAAGAATAATTATGTGTAGAAAAAAAATTACACGAGAAAATTATAATTAGCATATATGTTATTTTCCATTAAATAGTTAAAGAAATAGTGTCCGTTCTTAATACCATTCCCCTTATACTAGACTTCAATATATTTTTAATTGGTGTTTGGTATAGTTTTATAAAAATATATTATGTAATGTTTTGTATACTTTTTTTTCAAATTTGTAGTTAAGTTGTTCTAAACGTTCTTGTCTCAATAGTTCCTCTCGTAAAGCAACTTCACGTTTATGTTCCGCCCTGTCTAAGGCTTCCCAGTTACGTTCAACATCGTGTATTAGTTGTCCGTCTTGGGGTATGAACATGCTTTGGTTAAGTGATTTGAGAAGGGTATTTATATGGAAGTAAAGAGCTTCAATTTCACTTCGTTCTATATACCTGAACACCAAACAAGGATTTATATCATGTTAAAATGTAATTTATACCATACTGTGGAGGTCATGTTTGACATACTTCGGAGGTTTTTCAACAGTTCGGTATTTTTTAAATCCTAATAATTCACGTTGAATGCCTTCTAAAGAATTTGGAAAATTATGATTTTCGAGCTCTTTAATTTTCATTCGTATCCACTCTAACAAATCTGATGTTAATTGTTCATAAATAATTTTTTTCTTATCTGTGTCCATAAGTTGACCAAGTATCTAAAAATATAATACCAAATCATGCAGTATATATATATATATATAATTCCAATATTATTTCAAATTTACATTTGCTATTCGTCGACCACTTTTCATTTCATTTTTCATCCTTGCAAATGTATGGTAGTATGAAGCCACATATGTTATAACTGATTTTTCATCGGGTCTGTTTGTGTCTACATCTATTTTTGTTTAACAAACGTGTTTAGTTTTTAACCTATTTGTATATTAATTTACTTTTTACCTTCAGCATCAAGTAATCTGGGAATCCCTAATTCATTATTGGCTACGTCAAATGCTATGTTGAGATTTTCAATATTTGTATTTTTCTCCAGTGATGGAAAATCAAGTAGATCGGGTCTATGAGAATGAATTAACGCATTGAAAGCTAAACCATTTCTCCACGAACCTATACAAATGTAGACAATTTAAATATGTTTATTTCATTTTTAGAACATTTTATAAATGTTTACCTGTAAAATCTTGTATGTTAACACCCTTGTAGCCATTCGTTTTTCGTTGACACCATAAAAGTAAAGCGTCTTTGGCAGATTTTTTTTCACTACTTTCATTTTCTTCATCCTTTTTATTGGTTTAAAATAAATAATTTTAATATATAGTAATATATAAAGTATAATAATATAAATGTATACACTCTATAACTCACCACATCAATTTCAATTTCTTGAATTTGAAATCTTAAGATAATTGTCCATATTAATCCTAAAATTAATCGAGGATTTCCGTCTACAATATCTTCGGCCCCGATACTCTCTAATCTTACCTATTTGATACAATTGTTAAACATATTATTTTGTTAATGATAAAATTACGTGATTCTAATTAAATGCAAAAATATAAATAAGAGCAAATAATAATCAATGATAGTATAATGTATCAGAGTTTAATTTAATATTTTTTGTAATAATACCTTTGTATGAAGAAATGCTAAACTTTTGTTGACATTTTCTACTTTGTGTACTCGCATTCGTCCGGTATTCGGTTTGCCTAGTTTTTCGCCGGAAATTATTTCTAACAATTTGAGAAGCTTTTTCCCGTCTGCCAAGTCCAGGAACAGATCTTCCACCTCCATCCTCACCTATAATATTCATATATCCGTAAATTAATATAGATACATAGTGGATTGAGTAATATTCCGTAATTCGTTATACTAACTTTTTGTAGGAATGAATTCATCCATTTGGTAAACGTCTTCTTTTGTATGTGTAGCCTCTCTTCCTGGAGGGCTTTAATACGCCCCTGTTCAAACTTAAGCACATCTTCTCTCTGCGTCATCTCGTTGCGTGTGATACTTGAATGGGCATTTTATAAAACTAAAACAAACCGCAAATAAAATTTTAATTAAATTACTTGTATACATTTTCGTTCTAAAAGCCTTTAATGCAATTTTACAATCATATATATAACCTACTACAATAACAATGACGAAGTTTATAAAATACAATTCATTATTCAAATAATAATAATAAATCATAAATTATTAGATAACAAAAACAGGCTAAAATACGTGTCTATATATTTTTTTCTTCGCGCGAGTTTTTGTTTCCGGTTGAGTTAGGTTTAACATTACGTCATACCTGCAGTGTCCCTTTAAAAATTTGTGTGGTTTCGTTTAATTCCGAAGCCAGACAAGTGTAACAGGGCCTCTAAATAAACTCAATCCAATTTTAAAACGTAGCTACTCTACACCCTTTTATTGAGTGAACATTTTATTTTAGACAAGTTGCAATAGCGATTTAGCCTATAAATGTTTAAGTGTAAGACGAGCACAAGGTACAACAATACATTATACATTAACAGGCATAATATTCAGACGAAATTCTAACGTCTCGTCGGAATCATCGGACGTTTCTGTTCCATACTAATTCCTATACCAACATTCGAAATTAAAATCTTTTATAAATACTGCCTAATTTTTAATAGATACATTTATTTTTAAACTATGATTTAATTTTCGAAAGACATACTATGTGCAACTTTTTATGTTCAAATTTGTACTGTAATTATATTTAAATCACACAGGTTCTACACGATTATCAAGCCATATTATAATAGATTTAAATTTCATCCAGGGCATTTTTACAGCTACGCAAAATGTGTCTCAGACGCTGCATTTAAATGAACCATACGATTTTTTTTTTTTTATCAATTTTCGTATCATAAAAAGTTTAACATTTCTATTTCGTATCAGCTAAAAACAATACTGGAATAGTAAAGTTGCACTGTAACATAATAGGCTACCTACGTTTATATTATAATAGTATAATAGTCACATTATCTACTTTATTAAAAATTGCAAAATAAAATTTGAATGTTCATATACTCTTCAAACTATTGTTTTACGCCATTATTAATAATTTTCGCAATGTGTTCTGTTATGTCATCATAATAATAATAATAATAGGTAGGGTACCTATGATAATTGAGTAGTTAATTTGCGTTCAATATTATTATGTAAAAAAGAAGAAAAAAAAAGAAAAAGAAAAAAAGAATAACATCGGGAATTTAATCGGGTTTGGGGTTTATTAAAATAATATAAAGTAAGAGGTAGTAACTGTATAAAAAAAGTAATAAAGAAAAATGAAAAAATTAAATAAGACGCGAATAAATTAGATAAATTATATGCGAACGATATAATAATTTATGTGCTTACCTACGTGAAAATATAATATTGAAATTTATTTCGACGCGTTTTTTTTTTTATTTTAATTAATTTATTATTTACTTTCCGTGGGCAAATTGAGTGCCGAAAATGAATATTTATCGTTTTCCAAAAGCGTCAAATTGATCGCTATAACTAAAAATGAAAGTATATCGAGTCCCACATATTATACTTGGATTAATTTAATGTACAAGGTGCATCAGATTCTCTTGTTTCGGCTTAATATTTAATCTTAATTTTTGACATTCTAAAATATTGTACAACAGTCGAGAGTCACGTGAAGCTCAAAAGTTTATTTTATACTATCTAGAATCGAAATATAATTTGTTATTAATTTTAATGAACTCGAAGAAATCGAATAAAATCAGCGAACTTTCAAACAAGAAAGTAACGGAACACGGAGAACGTATTTAATGATAAAGTACAAGAATAATATAATTGCTAGACTAGACTTTATTAAGGTTTGAACCGCTAAAGTATTTACTACTGATAAACAATATGCCAGCCTAAACTTCTCGTGGTGCCAACTATAGGGTAATTAAAGCCGGCTGGAGCATTTCATTTTTATCCGGAACACAATTTACCGCTTTCAATTTCGATACTTGCGACCTAAAACGAAACTCGATTTACCGAATTCGACTATAATACGAGTATGATAAACTAACGTTTAAACGAAAAAAATATAAAACGAACGATCCCGTTTTTAAATACAATATACAAGACGATCTACAAAACGATTTTACGTCCCGAATCAATTAATGTATTGTGAAATATACCATGATACAGAAAAAAAAATAAAAAAAAAATACTTGATATGGGTTCTGATGTAGGTTTTGGTTGTTTCCCCTTTTGGTTTTTTCTCCCCCTCCTCTTACATATATATAAGTAACGAACTAATGTATTTCGGCGTTAATTTCCCGCTTGCGTGCACCCCATTATCGGTTGACCGTTTTGTCACTTCAAAATATTATACACCTTTATAATACAATTTAATTTAAGATCGTAAATAGTCTATCTAAATAATAATAAAAAAAAAAAATAATAATAATAATAATATCACCGGATAATATATTTCTGTTTTCCGCCCTAATATTATACGCAGTTACCCGATCACGTAAAATTTCTCTACACATAACATATTGTATTATTGATGTACAGAAAAAGGAGTTGACGGCGGGCCGTAGATAATACATAGGCAGCAATACATAATTATGTATTATCTATGCATATAGGTTCAGTTCGTATCGATAATGTAAACGAATAATATGGTGATGGCTTTAAAACGGTTGTTTGTTTGTTTGTTTGTTTACAGTTTACATTGCGATCACGCGTCGAAACGGAATTCGGAATTTCGAACGGAAACGCGCATGGGCAGACTGGACAAACGGCCGTTTAAAGATAAACAATTTTACATTGGAAAAATTTCGCATTTTTAAGCCGAGCGATACGCGTTTGAGATAAAATACCTTAAAATCTGTGCGCGTACAATCAAGCTAATAATATCGTGCTGTAAATACATCTATGGTCCTAGGGAAGAAAGGTTCGAGTCGGTGGCGGATCCAGAGTTTAATTTTGAGGAGGGCGCTTCTCGAAAAAATTACTAAGCAAAAAAAAAAAAGAAAAGAAAAGGCTATATTGGGAATAGATGCATTGCCACTGTTGTAGGTGGGAATTCGAGAAGATGAGACACATAAGGTTATTTAAATTTATATTTGTAAACACTGATAGACCACTGCTAACTTATTTTTGAATGGAGTAACATTTTCGATAGAAAATTTGTTCACCGACAGAAAAAAAATAAAAATATATTATAGTACAATCAATACATTCATCGATTCTCTCCGCTTTTCTTCCCTGAAAATTTTAGATTATTTATGCGTTAAACAATTAATTATTTTTGAAAGCAATAACTTTTGTATAATCTATATAATCCATAGTTTAGAGTTCACTGGTTGGAGTTGATTTTGAATAGTATTCAATAAAAGACTGATTCCGGACTGTATTTAAATAATATTTTTACCCGTTTATTAAAAATGGACACTATCAGCTTTACCATTAAACACGAGCATAACAGAAGATCTAAATAATCAGTTAATCTTAATTCAATTAGTTTTAAAACTGTCATTGGTTAGAAAAGTGTTATTTTTGTTTGAACTGGTTTGTACAGAAAATTTGATATTAAAATATAAAGCACCTTAAACCATTGTGCAAAACACAATTATCTAGTTTTTTCCGTCTTTGAATTTTAATAATATGATAGTTTTACTCTTTTTTTTCTTTGTTTATATTTTTTAATGTATTATTAATTAAAGTACTTGTGATTTTTTTTTGTTTATACGAACTAGTTTTGAAGTCACCATCCCCTATCACAAGCTATGCTTATCATCGGGGAGGTGTCGATATATCTTATGAGATAATTTATGCGCATTGTCATTATTTTGACAAATAAATGTTATTATTATTATCAAAGATTATACAAAATACAAAATTATATATATAAGAAATGCCAACAATTGACTTAAGCCCTTTTTCGCCGGGACCAAAGATATTTTATTTAACAAAAGGCGATGATTTTAAATGGAATTTTATTTCGATAGTTTTACATTGATTTTTTTTTTTTATCTATTGGTATGACTATATAATTGTTTTTGTCCACGACGTCACCGCCGTCGCCAATGCACGGTTGATGGTGAATGATGAATGGGGTTTATTTGTTGGCATTGATGAATGTCGATGTATTCTTTGTATAATATACATTGCTTTTATTATTCGCGATTGAAAACTTAATGGTCTTTATTATTTTCCACTATTTTTTTTATTATTTTATAATCAATTTTTCTTTACCTCGTAGGTATTTCATTTAGATAATAGATAGGCTAACCCGTCCATACGGTTTTCAAAGTTATAATATTTTCGCGGGGGCCCACTTTTTCGAGTCGTGTCGCCTCATTTATTTTGAGTAAAGCTATCGTTTATTATTACAAAATTAATATGACGGCGGTATATGCGCACATTTTTTAGTCATTCTTTATAATCGCAGTAATCGTAGTGGAATATTATTATGTAGGTATGAATAATAACTATAGCTTTTTTTTTTTACTACACTTTAAAATGCGTCACGTGAACAAAAGAAAAAAAAAATATAAGTAAATCTAAACGTTGAATTGTGTATTTTTTTAGGAATTAGGATTATAAGACGTTGACGACGTAATACTTGGCTGTCTGATATAGAACATTGCGGTAGGTACACGAGTTAATCGAATTTGCACCGAATTTCAGTGTTTGTATAAAACGTTATCTGTTATATATGAATATAATTTTGTTGTCGCTGAAAAACCTTGTAGACAATATTTGTTTTTTTTTTTTTTTTTTAAAAACATTCCTATTAAATTATTTTTGTTTTATTATACTCGGCGGTAAAATCGGAATAATATTATATTTATTTTAATTCAATACCATATAAATCTCGTACATAATTCAACCATTACGAATTGGGGAGGGAAAAAAACGCGTTTTTAACGCGTACTACTCATTTTCGCTTGAAATGCGATTATATTTTATATACAGTTTTGATGTACGTAATACGTAAGATGTTTTTTTTTTGTTTTTCATAACAGATGACGTCGGTCTTGAAATCTCGCGTGGGGTCTCGTCTTGCGTATATTTGGACTAAAATTGTGAGTGCAACTAATTTACAATAGACGGATGAAAAAAAAAAGAAAAAAAGACATATGACTAGTCACGATGAATGAAAAATTACATAGACTTAGGTCTGTATACTATACAAACTAACTGGCGGTGAGTAAAATCGATTAAAAATGATATCGAAATAACGTTGAGAGCAGAATAGTTTTTTTTGTTTTGTTTTGTTACATAAGACGGTCTATTATATTATTATCGAACGATTCGAATAGGTTAGGTATCTACCTACGTATTGTTTTTTAATGATAATTTCAAAATTAACTATTATACTGTAACTGACGCATATTCGTTGAAGGATATTGCACTTGGCGAAAAAATGTAGAATTATATTACGCATCCATGTTGGAAGCTAGGAAAAATTTCAGATTCCATTTAAAATAATAATAATAATAGAAATTTTGGCCGTCACCGAAATGTCCGTTATTGGACTATTTTAATGTTAAAATCATCAAACAATACCTATAACATATGCAATACAATAATATTATTGTAGTACTGGACGGTGAAAAACAATAGAAAAGATCATCCATCACCTCAGAACTAATTAATACAAATATGAAAATCTTGCGAGTTTAACTCTAGCGATTTTTCGTATTAGTGGCGGTTTAGTCGAATTCAAATGCGACAATTCGAAAGTGTAACAAAAAAAAAAAACAATTATTAGTAGAATAATGCGAGTGTATAATAATATTAGGTACATAATATTATAGCTAATACCATTAAGATAATACCGCAGATAATATTATTATATAAAACAACAATATTGAATACGTCGACTCTATGAGTAAATATGAAATAGGGCAAATCTCATTGATTAACCGATTCAATATTTGTTTATGCCGTAAACTATGTGATAATAATAGGTAACACAGAGTAACTCTACGGACAATATTATAACGAAGTCGATTCGAAATTAATTGCAAATTGTTTCTGTACTTATATTATTATAGCCCAGAAACGACTGTTTTATATATCTGTGGATAAGACATCGCATGAATTCGGATAATTTTATCCGAAAACTTGGACCAAATTTTACTCTTTGAAATATAGCAGTAATATTTAATTAGTAAATAATATATTATTATAAAAAAAAAAAAAAAAAAAGTTACAGTTCGGTTATAGTTATTATACCTTATTAGTTATTAGTGTTTGAGCGTATCATAAATAGAATCTTTGTAGTCTTACAACATGATATGTGTTTTTTTTCCCTTATAATAAATAACGTATATTACGATTAATACGGACGGTGAAATCAATATCCAGTCGAAAAATTAGATTGGTGTCCTGTCCGTTTGCACTTTGATTGCATAATAATTCTATTATAGAGTATTAATAGGACCCGAATACAACTGTATAGTTAGATAGGTATTCGTATCATTAAATATATTATTTTCAGGTTGAAATTGGTTCAATATTGTGGTACCTAAGTACTCCTTCAAACAAGGTCGAGAGGGAGCTATGACACCCTCATCCCCCCCTCCGCGAGCACGCCCCCGTCGGTAATAAAATATAATTATACAACTGATACCTATATAATGTATTTGTACGGACCTACTCATGATTTAGTATACTGCGACCGTGCATTTGTGGTACAAAATAATATAATTAGCCGGTTTCTTAATATTTATTTAGTGAGTAAATAACTACAATATACTTGGACGCTATTTTGACAAATATATACCTTCACACGCAATGCCCGTATTATGCAGATTTGTCAGATCACTCAGATACGCGTTGTACATTATGTTATTATATAATAAAACTATATACGCGCTATCTAATAACACAATATTTCAGTCGTGTCATACGGACAAAAAAAAAAAAAAAAAGCGACGATAAAATAATTATAAGACACACGTCGTCGTCTTTATAGCTACATAATAATATTGTCTAGTTATGACACCGAATGAAAATAACAATTTTTTAGATAGTGTGAGCCGTGCGCGCGTGTTTGTACGAGTTAATAATAGATATAAATTAAAAAGAGGTTAAAATTATGGGATCATGCGACGTGGGTCGTGCGAATAATAATATTATTACACTATATTATTAAAGACGACGATAAACAGTAAAATGCCGACTGTATTTTAATATGCTGGAGCAATAATATTAGTTGAGAGGACGTGATACCCACATGCTCGTGTCTCGGTCCAATTACAATGGGCGACAAAGTGAAGTTACGTAGATTTTGGAGTTAAAATGGTGGCGTTTAGGTAGAAATTTAACCAGTTTAAACGCTGGTAACAATATTTTCGAAGAGGGAAATGCGTATTATATGTAAAATATTAGCAAACAAAGAATAGTTAAAAACAATAGCAAAAGCCATTTGTGCAAAAAGGTAAAAACCAAAATAGCTGTCTGACTCTTCGTTTGACGATATTCTAGAAAAAAAAAAAGCTACGCGTGGTTTCATTTTGATTTCAGTCTAAACGTTACAAATTAAATTTTTTGAGTTACCTAATTTCATTATGTCTCCCCTTAATTTAGGGTTGCCATACGTTCCGGTACACCGGACATGTCACCGGTTTATAACTTCGGTCCCGGTCATTCTTTTAGATCCCTCCGAAAGTCCTGGTTAAGTATAAATGAAATGGCATAGTTTATAAATTATGTTTTTAAAGCTATTTTCATTTAAATACAATTTAATTTCATGGTGGACTGGTCATAACGCAAATGTTGAAAGAATATTTTCACTGATAATGTTAGCCAGGTAACCCAGTAAACCAAAGAACGCTACGATTGTCTTAAAATCGTAACAGTTGAATGTATCATTAAATGCAAATTTAATTTCAAAATGACTTGTGCACGATTACACACCTACGTCGTTAGGAAATTTAGTAGAACTACTAAAACGGGTCAAAAAGTCTGATAAATATAATATTTCAATGAACTATAATGATTTTATGGTAGGTGTTTTTATTCTCAGTCCGACTGTTATACGGTTAGTTGACGGAGACGGTAAATGCCGATAGCACGTCCTCTCTTAAGACGATACACTTAATAATGATTAACGGTGTATATTATGATAATAATATATTCGAAAACGGAAAAATTAACCGCGACGAATGGACAGTATAATACTGTAATGATACGACGACTACGGTATAATACGGAAATACAATATTATATAAGTAATATTTCAAAGATATAGCTATGGGTAACGAAGAAAATATACGCGGCGACAAAATGTGTGTAAAAATATTATTTTACAAGTAACATTCGAGTGCGTGAAATGCATATTATATTCGGCGGGACGAAACGTCTTTTTTGCTTAATATAAATTGCAAAATTTATGTTTTCCTAAACGGTTTTACCCGTAAAATATAAGTACTCGTCGTTTGTTCAATTTCCGTTTCGAGCAGCATTCAATCATTTTTTGACCTACCCGACGACGTGGTTTCTTATGGTAAATGTATAGATATTTTCTACGTTGTATAGTAATGCTAATTGCTAAGGATTGGTTTTCATACGCACAACTCGATCGCAATAATTAATAGCCAATACAACAATGTATTTTATTATCGGTTTCGAAAAATGTTTATTCTCTATTTGAAATCGTTTTCACGCGGAATGTTCGCGAATGAATGTAGAATTTGTATGCACGTTCGTTAAATAAATACGAATATTTTACATTGGGTAGGTTTATTTTTCTAACAAATCCTCAAAAACCTTTAAATTACATGCATTTTATTTAAAACCATATGGTTTTATTCGAATTTAGAACGAGTTGTACCGTACAGACGACACAATTGAGTGCAACCAATAAATACGGCCCAACGGGAGGGACATTAAATGCGTACAGAAATCCCTCTTCTTCTTTTGTAGTTTTCACAGCCCACCATTTAGAACCGCTTCACTGTTTCCACAGTTTAATGTATTACTTTTCAAATTTTCATTCTCTATAGGTATATTCCATCCTTGAGCACATTTGTCAAGACTGCAGTCTCCACCCTCAGATCTTTTCGCGTCGTCGCCAGGTTACATATCCAACCCGCCCGTTTTCCGCCATATCAAGTGGCGGATATCGGGGAGGGGGGTGTTTGGTGGATCGCCCTCCTCCCTTGAAATTATTGTCACCGCTATATATTATTATTTACAACTTAATACTTAAGAATTTATGTAGGTATAGAGGAAATTTTGTACATTTACGATACCCCCCCCCCACCCACGGGATAAATGTCTTGAATAATCACTGGAGGCAATAAACCTCATAACCTCTGTGGATTTGAAAATCGTCCCTCCCCTTCAGAACTAGGATATATCCGCTACTGGCCATATCTTTTAGTACTCCTGACGAAACGCTTTTGATATTTGCTTTTATATATATATGTATACAGAATATTATACTTCCTCGTTTGTTCCTAGCGCTAATAATTATTATTGTTATTGTAACACGTCGAGACTTCGCGTATTGTAGGAACGCGAGCGGTTTTTCGCGGCGCACAATGCGTTTACATACTGGGGTACCAGCCGCTGGGCGTTTGTCGATATATTATGCGGACGGGACCCGCTGCAGACGACCATGCATGACAATGCCATCCTTGTTAGTAAATTTCGTCGTGTAAGTAATTTATATTATACTCGTGTGAAACCGCGGTCCGTCTCTCATTCTCTCGTTATAATATATTATAATATTATGTTATATTGATTAGCGAACGCGCGCGTGCAAACACACAAACACCAAAAAAAAAAAAATACTCGCAAACACACTACACGAGCTACGCTCGCTGAAAAAGTTTTCTTCTACAGCCGAGTGCATTATTAGACATACTCTACGACACACTACCATAATAATATATCGTATTATATTATATAATATACGTACCGTGTAGTAGTGGTAGTAATAGTAGTAGTAGTAGCAGTAGTAGTAGTAGTAGTAGTAGTAGTAGTAGTAGTAGGTATAGATAGGTAGGTAGGTAGGCGTATATACGCGAATAATATATGTCAGTGACCTGGCCCGACGACGACGACGACGACGACGAAGACGACGAAGACGTTTATACGGATAAATAATAAAGAAAACGCATGGCGACGACGACGACGGTCTACGAAAATTTCAATGCCGAAGAAATGCGTTTTTTTTTTTTTTTACTCGTTGTCACTTATATAGATGTGTAATATTATATTTTATTGTTAATAACGTACACACGACAATATATAATATTATTATATCGGGTGTACAGGGCGATTATTATTATTATATTTTAACACGCGTTTCTATATACAGAGGTACCTATATATATATATATATATATATAATATATGCGTGAATCAGCATGATTATCCGGCACGAAAATGTCGAGTAAATTTGACAAAATATTACTGCAGCGGTCCATATAATATTTGTATAATGATTTAGTATATTATTTTTTAAATTTTACGCATATTCCGTAAACCGCGAATGGACATGAAATATTGATTGTTATTATAATTAGGATCCGGATTGCGCTGAAAACTATCGAAAAATGATCTAACAAATTGCAAAAAAATATGCTTTTCTTAACGAAATAATATCCTTGAAAATGGAAAAACTGCTCGTGTATTTTATACCGCCCCAGGGTAACATTCCGAAAATATTGTAAGACGATTAGACCGGCGGCGGTTGCCAAAACTTTTTAGGTAGTGAGGACAGTGGACGCCCTTTTCGAATTCGGTCACGGCGTGCGGTTTCCAATGTATCGCGACCGACGCGAATCGAAAATTAACACCGCGGTCCCCGTGGTTAAAAACCGATTTAAGTAACATTGCGTTAAATACATAGGAGATGGTGGTGGGGGGGGAGTAGGAGAACGAGAAAAATTTTACGAAAAATTGAATTATATAAAACTGAAAAAACGTGCGACGCGTGTAGACAATTGCTGTGAAAATCGACAAAAACAAATTGCGATCGGTTGTAAATTGCCCCTCCCCCCTTCCTCCGTAAACTGCGGGACCCTCGGAATCGCCCAATAGGACAACGCGGTTCGGGAATCGTAGCATTATTCGACGACGTTCCATATACGTCATCACCGTATTGTCAGAACGTCAGGAAAAAAAGGAAAACCCGACGACGTCTTCATCGTGTACGCCGGATAACCGCCTCCGGTTCGTGATAAAAATAACAATCCCACAAACCTTCGGGATATCGTCTCTCGCGAGCGATAATTGAAAACGATCATCGTGGTCGCGGCGAGTTCAAACCCACGAGCGTACAATAATAATATTATTAAAACAGTATTATACATCACCAGTATCATGGCTGCCTACGCGCGTTCGTTTATTATTATTTTTGTACACACGAAACACGATCCACGCATTAAGATGCGATTTTCGCATGTCGGCAAAAACGGAAAAATCGGTCGATTGCATATTATTATCGTGCACAATGTTAAAAAACATTAGTACATGCACAATGTATTTAAACAACCCGTCGCGTTTTGAATAACGAAAAGAAAAAAAAAAAGAAAAAGAAAAAATATCTCGGAAAAAAAAAAATCAAAACGTTAGCGAATAATCCATTTTCGTATTGTATATTATATAAAATAGTTTTTGAAAGGTTTTTTTTTCTTTTTCAATGTAACCAA
This sequence comes from Cinara cedri, assembly GCA_902439185.1. Lineage (NCBI taxonomy): Eukaryota > Metazoa > Arthropoda > Insecta > Hemiptera > Aphididae > Cinara > Cinara cedri. The sequence continues at coordinate 908,762 of CABPRJ010002382.1, read as the reverse complement.
AGCCTATATACCAATACTCTATAGTATACATAATATTATATACACGTAACGCGTTATTAATTTTTCGTTCGGACGAATTGCATTCTTCTGCGCGGGCACTTTTTCGTTTTATCACGATAATAATAATAATAATAAAAAACAAAATTAATATTATAATTATTAATATTATGCAGTCTTTACCGGGAACCCTAAGGCGCGCGCGCGTACACGTCGCATCTGAAACATTAAATCGATTTTTATTCGCGTCGATAAACTGCACAATATAATAACACCGCCATATATATTATACGATTCCATCGTGTAATCATAGACAAAAAAAAAAAAAAAAAAAAAAAAAGACAAAAAAAAAGTAGAATGATACTGCAGACTGTAGTACGCCACTGATTTAAGAGGAGGGAAGTCGGAAGGGGAGTGTTTAATGATAAACATAGGTATATACGTAGAATAATATTATGCGCATGGAGATAAATCGATTTGTTAACAAAAAACGGTTCTGAGCAAAACCGGTCTTATTCTTGTATTACCTCCTTGACAAAAATCGACTGCCAGGTTTTCCCATATCCATTTAGTTAGAAATATTACAAAAAAAAAAAAAAAAAAATTGAAAAATTACCATCTCAATAAGTGCGTCGACTGATTGAAAATGTTACAAGAAAGTTCCTACAAAGTTATTGGTCGGGGGCGATTGATTTCTGATAGAAAAGTCGTTTACATGACATATACACTCAAAACAAAAACAAATCAACTTGTTTCTCACGATGGGCGGACCACTGTAGTAGATGAGAAGTTGGAAAGGTATAGAGGGGAAATTTAATGTACGCAATAATTAATCATTGCTAACGAAAAACGATTCAAAGCTGACTTCGGTTATATACATGTTTTGAAAGGACGTAATATTTACGATTTAAAAATAATACGTTTTGTACATCTTCCCATTTATACCCGGTTTTTCCCATTTATTATGATAACCCATGGGAAAATTAAAAAATTACCCCTTAAAGTACCACTTCAGGAAAATTTTTTTTCAGAAAAGGTGCTACACACACAATAGTAGTAAAACCCATACATTTTTAAAAGTATAGAAAGAATAATAATTTTTTATCACAATATAGTTATTATTTTAGAACGTATTAAAAAACGGTATAGTAGTTATACTACAACACTATAGTAAATATTAAGTGAATTGAAACGCGTAATAGTTAGTTGGTACTCTCTATTCGATCGCGCGAACATTATTATTCTTGGATTTGTAATGTTGAAACATATAAGTTATTAAGTTATGTTAGTACTTTATTAGTCGATATTTTGTCGGTTTTTTTTTGCTTAACACGACGATTCAGATTGTATTTTTCGAACGTTGTCATGTTTTTCGAAATAAAACGTAACGAAACGACGACATAATAATTCAATAACACGTTACGTATTACACGGTAAATTATTACAGTGATGACGATAACACGATTATTATTATTATTATTATTACTCGAATTTAATGACGATAATTTTGTTTTGTTCCTTGACAAATTACGGCGGAATAATGTATAGGTATCATATTATCATTACTATGTTTTTCTTGATTGAAAAAAATTTAAATTTCTATGGAAGAAAACCGTTCGACGACATTTTTTTCCACGGATTTATATTGGTAAAGTCGATTACACGGAATTCACAGAAAATCCACCTCATTAAATACGCACCCGTTACCAATAGTAATTATTATGGGTATTTACATCACGAGCGAGTAGAATATAACACATTTTATTGAAATTTCTTAAACTTTCCCGTCTGGTAGATAAAGCACAAATAAAATTGCGACATATAATACGATAATAATATATTTATATTGGTCATTCATCAGAATCGTTTCAAAGTTTAACGTGCTAAGGAAAGTTCCGTCCGGGTTTTTCTGCATTATTTCTACTTATAAATATTAAAAATGTATATGGTCAATCATTGCGGATGAACATTATAACTAATGGGTTCGTAGCGTTTTTCGAACAAAAAAAAGTTTTTCCATCGTCGAGAGGTCTTAATATTATAATTTGAGATATTTTTATTGTATAAGTTATGTTTTATTATACATATTTATTTTAGATCTCGCGAGAAGTTAAAATAGTTTCTTTCCGCGGTAAATATAGGACCCCCCGTTTAATTTAAAAGCGGTATAATCATTATAATAGTACCTATATAGTTTGATAGAAATGTATCGGGAAAACTAACAAATAGTGCTAAAGGGTAATAAATTACTATCAAATCGTTATAGGTAATTGGTATGGATTTTTTTTTTTACCGGTAGGTACGTTAATAATTTTTACGTACAGGTATAAAATGGCGTATAATAGGTGGTAAACCGGTCGCGTTTAAAGGAGTAAAACGTTTATGGGAAAACGCAAAAATACGACTTGTATCAAATTAATAAATAATTATCACCATGTACTATGTATCAGCATAACAAATGTGGATAGAAGAAAAGTAAAGAAAATCAAATCGTCGTACAATTTCTTTACCTATAGAATATAATATATATATATATTTTTGTATAATCCACTCGGAGTAGATTTTGCCTGGTTCATATTTTTATTTTATACCGTCACCCGCCTCCGATGGATACTTTTTTTTCGTTTCTTATGAGCTTAAAGAACGAGACGAGTATTCTATAGACGTGGCGATTCGATTATAGGATTTTTACATTTGGTTGAAAAAAAAAAAACAACTGAGCATTACAGAAAAATAACACGTAACAAACTTATATATAGAAAAGAGAAACTTTTTCTAAACAAAAATTATTATCCTCGACCGGATAAAAAAAAAAAAACCGTAAAAGCAAACGAGAACATAAAATCCATGTATCTTTAATGTTATTATATAGATACAGAGGCGTAACCGAGGGGAGAAACAAGGGGGCTACAGAGTCCCCCCATGAACTGGGTTTATGTATGTATACTGTAATTTACGATTTGAGTGTTAACTACTTTTCAGTTACCTTATTCCACTCTTGCAGATAAAACATTTTCTACACCGATTCGAAGATATTAATGAAAATTATATAATTACTGCCTTTGCTCAAAATTCTCTTTTATATTAGGATGCAATTATCGGAGAGAGGAAGTATAGTTATAAGTTATGCCAAGATATTACATAATGTATAATAATTATTATATTCTTATTTCATTGTTGAGTTTTTCGTTGTACAAATTTTCGTTTGTAAGTATTATGCTGAATGCATATTAATTTTGTTGGGAGGGGATGGGTAAAAACCCTTTCCCTTCCTTTATCTATGCCCACTTGTCAAGCAAAATTGTAATTAGCTTTTATACAATTCAAAATTCTGGCTACATCACTGCAGTATAATATGTATACTTATGTATAAATTAAACTTCTGTTTTAGACAGCGCGCTGAAGGAGCGGGTATAAATATTTGTAATGTGTGTTATTATTTTTTTTAATAATTTGAATGATTATGTAATAGTAATTCATGTTTTATTGATTTAGTAGAATTATCGTAAATGACATTAATCTCCAACATAACGAATTAGACAATCCGTAGACAACTTTAATATTGATTTAGCCTAAAAAAGATTACGGAAGAAAAATAAGAAAAAGTCCTAGTTATAATATTATTTTTGTATTAATAAATGTTATACATTCAGCCAAATTTTTTGACGAAAAGTCGTTTTTTTATGTTTAATTTTTTAAAGTTTTGAAAATTACTTCGTATAGTATAAGAAATAATACAATCGAATACAATAAGGAGAAGTACTTATAATATATTTTATTCTTCAAAACGGGAACTTATTTTGCACAATTTATGTTTTTTTTTAAACCGCAATTAGTAATACACGGGTAGGTATGTATAATGTCGGTATACGAACAGGTTTTAATTATTCTTTTTGTTTTGCTTGTAATTGTTAAGTCATATTGATATTTTGTTAGAAGTTAATAGAAAAAAAAAACTACATAAAAAAGGACTGTGTTTTTTTTTTTTTTAGATAATATGAAGAACGCATAAAACTAAGAATTATAGAATAATAAAGTATAGATAATAAAATACCTATAGATAAATTGCATACGTGCTACAATGCGCATGTAGCTATGGTGGAGTGACTTTATTGTTCTAGTGCGGTATACTAACTTAACAAATCCCATCGGCCACCCTCCCAACTTATTTTAACAGTAACAGTTCATATTTCATACCTAGATTTCCGTAGTACACTTACTATGTTTGTATAGTCGATAAAATAAAACAATACAAAATTCTCTTTTAAAAGATTAAATCGGTGATATTACGATGGTATTGATACTTTGTACGTATAACTTCATCTTTACGATGCAACCCGAGTGCCTTCGAATCACCACTACTGTCCGAATCGTGTGCATAGCAATAAATTGCTATACACTTTATCCATAGTTTCGGCGCCACTGAGTATTAATGGTATTAATAATTATATAAATGAGAGCACGAAATTGCTTTTATACACGGACAATAATATCGTTAATCATTTTTAACATTCCGATCATCATATCGGCAATTCTCTCCAACTCCAATAAGACGACCGAAATATCCATTTTTGGTCGGTTTGTAAAGTTTTCAATTAAAAATAATACCAATCGCGTAAAATATAATATATTTTTTATAAAATTTACAAACACATTTGTTACTTTCCTTCTCGCATACTTTGACGAATTGACACATTACTGAGCTAGCATACTCTAAACATTCTTCGACCATACCGTAAATTACAGAAAACAACTTTTAAACTATTCTTGTTCTTCGCCAACTTTCCTTTACTCGGTTTCCGATTCCACTGTCTTATGACTTTTTAACACAGTCTGTTCACCTTCAAATTGGTCTCCCTAAAGGCATTTTTCCTATGGGTTTAATCGTCTTATTTTTAGTTCTCTGGAGAAGGTAATTAATCTAAAAACCAGTCTTGTCCACAGTATCATTTATTCGTTATTTGCATATTTTCGACGTTATCTCCGTTTTCACACCGTTCTCCTGGCGTTATAATCTATTTCAAATATTTAAATTGTGGCGTTCTTCTGAACGTGCGTCCTAATATATCTCAATGTGTTGATCTAATCCATCATTTTCATTTATTCAGCTGACAATTAAGTATTCCCTCGACAATTTATTTCAAAACAATATCGTTGAAAGTTCGTCGGACTTTCGCAGATGTATTTCGTTTCCGTTCGTTAAAAAAATAAAAAAAAGCAGTAAAAAATGAACCAATATACAGTGAATATGAAGCGGCATCAAATAACTTAAAACGATTTTAAATCTCGTATTTACTATATTACTATATTTTCGAGACATCTTACCTGAAAAAATTACGTGGCGTATCAAAAAATGTGTTTCAACATTTTAAAGAAGCGAAATATCCACGAAATATGTATGAAATAATATAATCATTATAGTAATAATACTGTAATAATAATAATAGTAATTGAATTATCGTGTCGAATTAAAAACAATTATAGTATATTAGTATAATGTATTACCGACGTACAGGTACTCTGAACCCAAAATTATCGGGTTTAATTTTGCGTCAGTGTACAGTCAGTGTTTATCTATGTATATTATATCCTAACATTATCACTGACTGTTGTAATGAGTATGTGTGTACCACATTAATCGTTAATTAATATGCTCGATAATTTTCCTATGGAAACGTTGAGAGTATCGATAATACCGCATTAGTAGTGTACGCACAGCATTTTCAACACTATTAGCATATACCAATTATTATTGGTGTAGCGACTCGTATCAATATTTATTCTGTCGTAGTGCTGACCTCAATGTTATATCGGAAATTAAACCGGCATAGAATCAGATAATTAACCTAGAAACGGTAACCAGTAATACGACGACGCGTTATTAATTTTGTTTTACTAAAAGCACGTTATAGTATGTGGCCCATATACTTGACCACCGAATTTCGATTTTCGTTTATAAAAAAAATGCTGAGACTATCGATGGATGTTTTTTCCACTGTTTTTTAAAAGGGACGGTAAAAAAGTCGGATGTACATTATATAGAGCACCTAATTTAATTTATATCTAAAGCAACGAAAAACCTATGCTAATGAAAAATGATTCTGATCAGAGTGTTATAAGTCGTATTTTTTTTCTTGCTGTAATGTAACAACCCAGAAATCGACAGAAATATACAAAAAGTTTTCCCCAATTGTTAAGAAAACTACAAGGAAAATTAAAGAATCGCTTTCTCAATGTTCAAAAACACTACAAGAATGTTCCTGTACAATTTTAAATTGGAACAAGATTTCTGGTAGAAAAGTTGTTTGTAGACAAAAAATAAAATAAAAATCACACCATAGTAAAATAAATATATTTTTCGTTTCGCCCAGAATCAAAAAAAAAAAAAATATATATATATAATCGATATATTATATTCATTTTAAAACGTTGGTCAGAGTAAAGTGCAGCTGAAAGTGCCCAAGAAGCTTTTTTTCTCTTCTAAATGACACTTGGCAATTTATAGTTCTCATAATAGCATTTGATTTTTTTTGTTTTTAAAAAATAAGAAAAGTTTACATTTTAACGAAAGACACGATATTCAATATGCAATGTTATTATGTAAATAGTAACTACAGTTCCTTGGTAGACTGCTTTAATATACAAATAATAATTGTTTTTCTAATACAGATTTATTATTACGATTAGCTCAATCGGTCTAATCGATCAGTTTCTAAAAATCTTTCTCGGCCAATCCGTTATCATTTCTAACATCGTTTCACGGATTTTGTGTTTATAACGTAATTCCTTTATTTATTTATTTTTATTTTCCTTTCCGGCGAAAGCGTTAATTATATGAAATTAATAAATTGCCGTCGCGATAATCGCGTTGTCGTGATCAATGCCCTCGGTGAGTATACCTTAGGTCTTAAATTGGTGACGTTTTATCGATTCCAAATTACGATTTCCAGCACGAAAGGTAAGATCTTGTTGTTGTTGTTGTTTTATAGCGGTTTTTTAATTTTTTTTACTCGACGTTGCACTACGCCGCGCATGACTTTGTAAATGTTCAGGATTGAAAAAAAAAAAAAAAAATTATTTTTTTTTGTGTGTGCCATGCGGATATCGGACGGCGGGCTACAAAAAATAATTGTTCGTCCGACTGTGTCGGCCTTGAAACATTATGTTGCTGACCGAGCGCACGACTTCTTGACTAGCGTAGTTGGCCGTTTCCACAGAGAAGAATCGCGCGCAAATTTGCCCAGCGGCGATTTGCCCCCTACTGGCGGCGTTTATTTTTGTGCGTCGTTTTGGCGTTTTACCCAATATATATTTATATTGCAATAATAATACGTGTTAGAAAACATAATAAATACCTACTTGATAATTGTTATAGTAATTTATTTATTATAATTAAGTCCCGAATTGTCGAAAAATCGTGGTCTATTAAAATATACATAAAACATAGTTTGGGGGGTTGACGACCGTTTCCGCCACGGTCGACAATTCTCTTTTCGAAATTTACCCGATGGATTTGTTTTTAAATTACAAATAGCGAACACGTGTATGTAAATATAAAATAAGTATATTTATATATCATAGCGTTTGTACATAAAATACAATACCGATGCCGATACCCGGAAACAAATCCGACTGATAAATAAATAAACAGATTAGCAATCGACTTAGTAACGCAGCAACGGATCTGATAATAAACAAATAGTAATACCTACATTTGAAAAAAAATAACGCGCAAAAACGGTTTACCGTAGGTCACATATCTATTTCCAAAATTATTTCTAAAAAAACAAGGTTTTTTAAACGTTTAGATTTGTTTTTGTTTCAAACGCGGTCCAATTTCGCTATCCAATGATTACCGTTTAACACATATTGTTGTTTATGATGTATTTATTTTTTTCGGTCTCAAACAAACTATCACATTATAGCTAACCGTTCGCGCGGGTCTATTCGAACTCGGCCGAACTGTGGCGGAAGTGATCGCCAAACACAAAACTGGAACAATTCGCTTTCGTCTATATACACGCGTCTAAATAACCGTTTTTCCCCCTTTGCGCACGCACAACACCCGTTTTTACGCAAGAGTACGCAACACGCTAATTTTAGCATTTTACGATCCGTTACGTACGCCCGGTCGTCGGTAGGCGCAGAAGCAACCGGGGGGGGGGAGGGGGGGCGGTCAGGTCTGCAGGTTAGATTCAAACCGGCCCGGGCCTCGGAGCCGATTGTTTCGCCCGCAGCGGCACTCCGCCCGACGGTCTCACAAAACGCAATACGTTATAGTTTATCGAGTTTATGGTATTATTGTTGCATTATTGCTATTACAATGCATTATGCGAACGTCGCCATGTAGCGTGTAAATAATAACGAAAACAACAACAACAACAACAACAAAGTCGCAACGCGCAGTTAAGAGCGGACGGCTGCGGCGACGAGGGTACAAGTAACCGCGCGCGGAGGAGCCTATACCGGAGACCCGAAGACCGTTACAATACGTGATTCTTTTTTTTTTTTTCCCATCCGTCCGGTATATTATTAAATCGTTCCGACAAGACAATAATAAATAATACATTATTTATACCTGCGTATAACAGTATTAGTCGCATATACGAATAATATTACAGTACACGAGTGCACCGCGAACGCATTAGTACATGCGACAATATTAAATATTCGGGTATTTTTTATTTTTTTTTTCTCCTACTCCGTCCATTGATTCATTTCGCGAATAATTTATGTGATTTTTTTTCTGTCTCTCTCTCTCTCTCTTTCTCGTATAACAAAACATCTTTCTGGTAAATGATTACACGACGCATTATACGTCATATTATATATTGTATAACCTATATTACGTACCGAATCGTAGGCGAAAAACAAAAACTTTAGAATTAATTTTGCTAAACGACAGTACAGTAATAATTTCGGTACAACTGTCGAATTTCAATATCACCGTTAGACGGGTTTCGCATTAGTTATTTTTTCATTTTTTTTTTTTTTTTTTTTTATTATTTCTTCTTTTACGGATACATTTATGTACGCGTTGATTAAACGTGAAAATTGACTTGTAGACAAATTCGCAACCAAACTGTTGTATTCATAGTTTATACTATTGACTAAACGCGGTATATGTTTTTGATTTATACAACGTAAACGTGTATCATACTTGAAATTGTTTTTTATGTTCATCACCTATATTTCTCTCTATCTATATATATATATATATATATATATATATATCCTCTCTGTAATTCGTACCGATCCAAGGAAATGGTTCGTAATAATTGTCCCCGTGTTTTTTCTATTTCAAGAAGCTTTTCACTTCTCGGTATGAATTATGAATCGCATTATCGATCTTCTACAATTCGGATTTAGTATTGTAATCTTGATAACCAACTGTATAGTGTTTTCCTTCTATCATCACTTTCATGCATAATCCAAAAAAACCCCCACGTCTGAGAAGATTAGTTTCGATTTTTTTTTAAAAAATATTTTTCCACAATAATCTGCAATTTTATAAGCAAAATTTTCTCATTATAGCGACCCTATCAGTCCAACTTGTTTTCTCCAGTCGTCTACCCGTTTAACAATCGTAACTCATGTTTCTAAACGTGTTTTGTATTTGTATACAATAATATACGTTGTTGTTTTAACTATTACAGATTTCCCAACAGAATACTTTCCAATGGATTATTTTTCCGGGCCTAAGAAAATACATTTCGAGTATGTAATACGCGTTCTGGTAAAATGTTTTCCAACAAAATACAGCTCTCCCGCTCCGTTGTGGTCGTAGACATGTATAATAAACTGACTGTAGGAAGCCAACATAATATAATATTGCATCTACGGTTTATATATAGGTAATAAGTTGATATACGAGGAGCTATAATACGAAATAGCGTACTACTAAAATAAACAACCATAACCGCTATTGTTCGACGATTTTCGTTATAAAAGCTCAATGTCTATACTCTCTCTCTCTCTCTCTCTCTCTACTTCGTCGTATTATAATAACGCGGTATAAACCATTATTGTAATATGGTCGCCGTTATTACTGTTGCGTCTATTGCGGAACAAAATATTACAATAGTTGGTAAACTCAACCCCGGAGGAGGAAGAAGACGAGTATTTTGTAACTTGATATCATTGAAATGCCGATTGAGCGAGATTACAATCGTGACAAAATAAACGAGTACGCCGCCGGGGCGGCAGTTGTATACGCATAAAAAGGTTACAGCTGCCGATTTGCTGTATATTATGCTCCTATAGGTGTGCCCGGGGAACGGGGGAGATAGGGGTCAATGACCCCCCCCCAATTTGATCAGGAAAATAATTTATGTGTATAAATTATAATTATTATTATTATTACTAATCACATTTACAATTTACCGGTTTTTATTATAAAATGATAGTTCAGTTCGACAATATTACGTTTATAATAAACTAGATAAAATGTTAAGAGGACGTTGTACTCGCATGTGCTGTCTTCGTCTAAAAATCCTACACGTTTTCGTTTAGCCGCAGGAAAAACTCCGTGTCGTTAGTTTTATTATTAGAGTGAATTGATGTGTCGTGTCATCGGTTTTTTTTTTGAAATTTTAATTTTAAGCGAGATATGAGTGTGTGAAATATTATGAATTAAAAATAATTATATCTCGCTTGAAAATTAAAACTATGAAAAAAACGACGACGTGAAATATATTATGTTCTTATCTTTAAGTTTGATAATAGGTAGGTCAATTCACTCTAACATGGAGTCCTTAAAATGGACAACACAGAGTTGTTCCCGCTGGTCGAATTTCTATGTAGCGTGGTTGTAAGACAGAGACCGCGAATGTGGGTATAACGTCCTCTTAAGAGAATATCAGTGCTGCACTATTTGTTTTCTCTCTCTGATTCACGTGTAATATATAGCAAATTTGCGTTTAGCAAAACCAAACTGGTGTTTTTAGCTTAAGTATTAAAGTAAATTGACCTATTATCAAATTTAAAGTTAAGAAAATTATTCATGTTTGTACGTTGGCCTTTTTTATGATATTTGTATGGTAAAGTAAGTTACGGGTGTAAAATATTACAATTTGAAAATGCTCATATTTCGTTTTGAAATTGAAATATGTGAGTGAAAAATAGATATACATATATATTACGAGTATATGTTAAGTATTTTTTATGAATTTCACACATAGTATCAAAAAATGCGTCAAAAAGGAAAACGTAAAAATTATTGCATTTAGAGTACATTTAAATATGAACAAATGTATTATCTCTGTATTTATATGCATTGCTAGGTGTGTTTAACTAAATCCATAGCATATGCCACTGCTCCTATATAGACACCCGACACTATCGATCTTCGAATTCCAAACGAAAAATGCACAAACAAATATAACATTATCGCGATACGATTTTTTTCAATTAGTATGGCGGCCGTTCAGAAGCGGACACGCGATGCTGGACGCCGTCAAATTCTTAGTGCCGCGGCTGCGCAGTAATCTCGATATACGAGTATACTTATTGCTGAAATATACATCTTATGCTATATAAGGTGCTTGTTTGTTTTATCACGATTACAATTTTTTTTTTGTAATATTAAAACACGATGCGTTTTAGCCTACTATAGGTTTGGCTTAGGTACTTGCAGTAATACACAGGCACAGAGATACAAATTGGAATCGGTAAAAAGACGAGGAGATATTTGTATTATTATAATTTTTGTTTTATGGGTGTGCTGCGTTATTATTTTGTACGCTGACACACCGATATATACCTATATACGTTTTTTTTTTTTTTCTATAATCGTTCGCTTTATTATTCGGACGAGGGTAAATAATAATACAAAACTCCACGATAATATTATTATTATTATCATCATCATCGGACCGCACCTATCTTATTATCCGTCGCCGTCGTATTTGGATTGTACCGCAGCGCGTTCCCTATCCCTTCCCCCAAGTGCTCGTTTTTCACACGCGTGTAATAATTCGTTAATGTTTTACCACTCTCGTATACCTGTGTATTGGTAGGTACACGACGAACGTCTGGTGGTTGCGAGCAGCAGCACTCGGGCGCCGTTCACACCGTATAGACAATATTTTATGGATAGGATATCTCATCATAATACGATAATATTACTTCGGATATTTTTTCGTCGGGCTCGGAAAGCATATACAATATCAAATACTCGTTACCAAACTGGTTACACGCGTGTTTACGGTCGGTGTTGGTAACTTAAATGGGGGACGGTGCCGACGAGCGTATACTTATATTATCCCGCTTGATTTCGCTATATACATTATTATTACGGTATTATTATTATTATTACAATAATAATCCAACTGTCCAACTATTATAGGTATCGTCAAGTGACGGAGCCACGAGTCTAAATGAATAGCGAGATGGTCCCATCCGAGTATTTGGATTTCGGACGAGAATCTGACAATGAGGCCTAGGCAGCAGCAGAAAACGACCGTCGATTTTTAAAAACCTATAGTTGCATTTGCTCCGGTAATATCGAATGGCTAAAAGAGTATTGGCAATATCAAGTGTCTGTACTCTAGTGCTTCACGAAATCGCACACCTTGTGCCGTGAGGTTGGAACGATTTTTATTTTTATACATATTTTCTCATATTCGTAGACACTCGTTTTTAAACGCATGTTTGCAGAACAACGTTTTGCGAGTCCTAGGCCTGGTCTCGGGTGAAAAAAAATGGACGTGTTATTACGATGTACGCAAACGAAACAAAAATAGAGTTGTGCGCAGGTGAGATGTATACACGTATCAGCACCCGATCACCTAAACCAGTGGTGACCAACCTTTTTTCATAGAGGGCCATTAAAAATAACAATAATTCTTGGTAGGCCAAGAATTTTAACGTTTACTTTTAAGTTAATATATTATTTTATTTTATTGTAGGTACATCTTAATATACAGTGATATATTTAATTATTTATTATGTTTTGGTTGTTATAAATGAGAAACAAAAGCAAAGTATAAACGTGTCATTTTTTTTTTTTAATATGAGTGTTAATTTTTGATTTTAAAACACTTTGGCGGGCTGATTAATAAACATTCGCGGGCCGTAGTTGTTCACCACTGCCCTAAACGGTACACGCACATTTATTTTCTATCGCTGGAATTGCTGCTTCGATAAGAATGCAAATAATATGACCATTGTCGTATATAAGCAGCAGCTATTACCCGGTCGAAAAAACACCACGCGGCGGGTTCGTTGGTAATTATAATTCCGCCGTCTTTGGCTGGCTACGAATATCGTCGATTGCGCGGCGAAAAAGAAACACGCGAAAAAAAATCATCAGACGACGAGGAGAACATTATCATCATTTTTTTTTTTTGTTCGCCGATAATCGACCTTGTTCGCTGTACAAATAAAAGTCGATATCGTCGACAGACCGCGGGCACAATAATGGTTATACAGATATATTATTGGACCAAAGTACGGGTAAAGAAATTTATAGTCTTTCTATAATTTTAATTTTCTAACCGATATCCAATGAATAATAAAATTATTTTCAACGTGTGTCGATTGTGTATCCGGCAAAAATGTCATTGTAAACGATACATTTACTGTAAACTATATTTTATACTCAATTATTAGCTTTCCGTGTCGACCGAAATTTCAAACGATTAAGACTGCGCTCCGAGATGTTTTCATTTTTGGAATTCGTGATTTCTGCATGTTAATGTATTTTTCTATGAAATTATGAAATAATTTGTAGAGTAGGTAATAGCGTAGTATAGTATATTAAATATACGTATAGTTCCTATAGTAATTAACCAATGGTATGGTTTTAATATTATCAGTTTTTCCTTATGGCAGACTCGGCCGAATCGCATTAAATGTTCGAGATAAAATTACTAAATAAACACCCGCGGTGTTATTGTTGTACAAAACGCTTAATCTCCGCTCTCCCGCACACGCCCCCGGGTTCAGATGCACCCGGTTAGACGACGGTCTACGGGTGTCGCGTGTATAGCTGCCCGCCGCGGCGTGTCGTCGTCGTCGTCGTCGCTGTCGACCGTTACTGGCGAAACGCGCGCGAATGTCGCCTACCGGAGAAATATTCTAAAAATCCGAACAGCCGAAATTATTGTTATTCTTATACGCGCATACGCGTGTGTAACATATTATCATTATTGTAGGTACGTATACGCGGTGTCCGTGCTGCAGGACAACGACGCGATGATGCGCGCTCCTCTCGCATCGCGCGGTATCTCACGTACGACGACGACGGTCTTTGTGCACGCGTACATACGTGTAATGATTTTCGCCGGTCCAAACACGACGTCCGTAACTCGGATGTGTCCGCGTGCCGGACTCTTCACCGCTGCGACACCCGAAGGAAGGTAACTGCACTCGGGGCCGACGGAAAACACGGTATACGGGGCAACACGGATAACTGCAATGGTAATTAATTTGATCGAGTATTGTGCGCGGATACAACAGCGCGCGGTCGATGAAATGTGAACGATTTGCTCCACGCGCGTTGGAAATATATTGTCTACCGCCGACTCTGACTACACAACGTAGTGTAGATCACGGATAACAACATAAATTAATGGTCCTTAGCTTATCACATGGTCGGTTTCAGGGTTAAACGCCAGAATGTATCCCGCGCAGACTGTTTTAGGGAAAGTGATAGGACGGAAAGAGAAATGGCATCCGCCGCAAATACCGATACAGATGGCCTTTTTTTTGTGAGTAAAACTATGTAATACACGAAAGGCGAAATTTAAACCGTCTACCGGTGAAGAATACAAATAGACTCGTGACGTTTTTACACAATATAGTACATTAAATATACTTATGAAATGTATTTAACGTATGCCACAGCAAACGGGAAAATCGTGCTTTTTCAGTCGTGCCATTTTTCGAGCGGGGCCCCGCACCCCCACAAGGGCGCGACGTTAGATCCGTTTCTTTATTATCCGCGATATTATGTGGGCAAGTTTAATTGTGGTGGTCGTCGATTTTTGGAATTATTCAGTATTAAATTTCACAATATATTATTATTATATTCCTATACGCGTGAGCTCACACGCACACACACACCACGTGCGCTAACACCCTTATAAAAATTAAAAACAACACATCTGTCGGACATATGGTCGTCGTGTGCGCTCACGTTTTTTTGTTTTATTTTGTTCTTTTTTTAAATATTACGTGTAAATATATATTTATATATATACACATTCAAGAGCGGATGTTGTGCGAGTACGTTTCGGCGAATTTATCGTAGCACGTGTCGCCCTGCAACTCCAGTAGCCGACAATGCGCACTGTGCAGCGTGCGTGTGTCTATGTAATGTAATTTACGTTGGCCCGATTGTTTTCGTGTCTATCGCCGAACCCCGTCTCGTCGGGATGTAAATAATAACATACGCGTGCGTGTGTCCGGAATTTTATTTTTAACTCAGACACTAATTTAGTCACTAAAGTCACTGCAGTAGTCGGTACAGTCACTGCACAACAATAATGTTATATTGTATATATTATGAAATTCTAAATGAAGACCGACCACATGTTCGAATTTTAACATTTTTCGAGAAAGACAAAAAACTCTATACGGTTTTCAAGAGCCGTTTGTAGGCTATACCTTTTCTAGGCGAAAACAATCTAGAATTTTCTAATATTTCATAAAATGACTGTAGAAACGCATAATACCTAACACTATATTATAACGTGGCCTATAACATTAATTAGCAACGTACTATATGGCAATTTATTTAAATATTTTTTAAAAATATTAAGACGTCATTTTGTTTTTCTTGAAATTTTTTAAAATTTGAATACGCGCCCGTTCTTCGTACAGCTGTACTAGGCGAATCGTTTTTATCGCGGACCAGCGAAGATGCGCATGAATATTTCGGGTAAATTTAATTTTGGTTTCAGTTTCAGACATTACATGGTATTATAATATAATAGACATAGAATATATTATATGATATTATTATATTATAGATTCGTTAGTTGATGTTACGGAATTGAATTATTGATTTTCAAATACCGGTCAACTCCCTCCCTATTCTGCACGTTCGTTTTTATACTCGGATTCGAACAAATACCGTTTAAACGATGGTTATTATAATACAGTTTTTAGATTTTGAATTGCCGACGTTTTTATACAGAAAATTATTCTCTTTTTTGAATTAAAATTTAAAAATGTATACATATTGGTTACTATTTGATAGTACGACGTGATTTCGGTACACGAGAATATTGGGAAATTGGTAAAATGTTGCAGAATATATCGTAAATGTAACATGTAATATTTTAACGATACGATGTTCCATAATAATGACCGGAAAAAAACCAAAATCAATTTTACACGTCGCAATCTTCGTATATAATATAGACTACATAGATAATCGCTGGTTCGTGACAAAAGAATCACCCTGTATTGTATTGTATATAGGTAAGTACACCAGTTCGACAATAATAACGATGCGGCGGCAACGACGAACACGCATAGAAAAAATAAAAAACCATTTTTCCGTTTGTTTATTTTTTTCCGTCGGATTGTTTTGTTGCGGTAGCCCTTCCCTCTTTCGAACGTGCGGCGTCCCGAGACGTTGTTCCATTATTATTATTTTCCGATCCCAACATTATAATTTATAATATTGCTCTGTTGCGTCGAATTATCATCGAATTGATACATTATTACAACGAATTTGAAAGATGAGAACATTTTCGAGATTTTCCTAAAATATTGTGAAACGAATTACTTTTGTTCAAAAAAATGTAAAAGTAACTAACGTGGCTGTAACTTTTTAAAAAAACGAAAACGCACTCGAACATTTTTTTCGATTTAAATCTCGTTTACTGTGTTAAGCTCCAATTTCAATCCATATGCCACAATTTATATCGAACGTTCTAAATCCAGCTGATAGGATCTTTATGCGTACACACCAACTGAGATATTTACTCAATTAAAATTTAACGGCAAGGGTTACGACACCCTCTTACATTTATCAATTACGATGATTAAATTAAATTTAGCTTTATATTTATATCAATGTCATAAACTCGTATTATATTTCGTTTTGTCACGTTATCAGATCAGAAATCGCACGAAAAGGAAGATTGAAAAGGAAGTCTTTTTCGTAGGCCTTTCGATTTTTTTCTTGTTTTTAAATTTCTATTTTCAACTTTTAAAACTTTCGGGTGGCCAAAGGTCGAGAAACGCCGTTCTAAACAACGTGATTTTGCTGTGTTAGTTATAGTAGTTATAGCGACACCGGTGTACATAAATACCTTCCTCTCAATACTTATATAAACACTCCCAGGACAATAAGTAAAAGCTCGCCATATCTATTTTCGTATTGTTGTTATTTCAACGATATATTATATTATTAACTCGGAAATTGCGTAACCTATGTATTTTTATAATTGCTATATTATTACAGGTAACATTATGTAGTATACGACGAGAACGTTTTAGGAGAAAACGTCGTAGGTTATAGACAACTCTTTCTCTCTCTCTATACATCATATATATTTATCGTATCTACCGTGTACGTTTATGTTTCTCTCTATAAATTATTATCATCAATATAATATAGTTTTAATTCTCAAACCGTATAGGCACCCGGTAATATATGAGTTATATTATTATTACTATATAGTATGGATTATGATTTGTTTACGCGGTGTATGTAATAAAAAAAAAAAAAAATGCGTACGTATAACGACTACACACTCGAAAGTGTTGAAACGATAAACAAATAGTAACAACACCAACTATACGTTTTGAATTCATACGTTGTACAATAAAAAAAGGGTTAACCCTGATAACCGGGACTGTACTCTGATAAACGTGAATATTATTGCATTTTTGTGAGGATAACCGGGCGTAAATAACATTTTAATATTAACCACTTAAAAGCCACTTAAATTTTGTATGTATTAATATTATGTGATTTATTTTTATCGTTAAAAAGTTTTAATAATATTCACAACGCGGTTGTATACTGTGACTACATACTCGTCAAAGACGTAATATTCACAAAACCGAAAACAACTTTAGAGTTATTAAATTTATTAAATTTGATCGGGTAAGTTCTTCGATCCGTTGTTTCCGTAATGGATTGCGGAAGAATAAATTGAATTCAAATAATTATAAACACAGAGCGTAGGTATCGCAGAGTTCGGAAACAAGTAGACAGTTTTGCAGGCGTAGGTATCAAATATTTCGAGAAACCTGCCAATCTTCGCCAAAATAATATTGTTTCAAGTCGAGTAAAATGCAATATGATTGGTTATACTATTTAAAGTTCAGATATACATCAGGGATACTGTAAGTTCAGAAACCGACATTACGGTCCACCACAAAAGTAAAAATAAAAAAATGTGCCTATAAAAATTGTATTTAGAAGAAAAAAAACAGAAATGGTGATACTTTATGTTCTAGTCAAAAACCATCACCGGTTATAAATTGGTCTTGGCAGGTGCATTATCGAATTATATCGGAAAGTAGGGAAAGACTTGGATCCATTGATGCACACATTGTAATATTATGTTTACAACGAGAAAATTATTGATGCAGTTATTGAAGACCCGATAGGTATGTAGTGATGTCATGTTTACAGTTATGGCGCAGCTTGTCATTTTTTTTGAACGATTTTCTATATTTTGACTGAGAAATTATCGTTATAGACAGTATATAGTCGTCTGATGTACGAGGAATCTGCCGTTGGTTTCAATTAAAATCTAATAATGCTAACGAGTCAATTATAAATTACACATTTTTATACGCAGATAGTTATTTAAAAAGATAAATTTAAAAATATCTAGATAAGAGATGATGTTGTTAGAATATTGCTAGAGGTAGATAAAATATATGATGGCAATTCAATTATCTACAGATAAATAATAGATTACTTTTTAAATAGATTTTTAAAAAAGATAAATTTGTTCATTAAGTATCATAAATCTAAGTGCTAAAAGTAGTAAAAAATACACATTTAGATGTTATGAAAAAGGTATTACGGTTGATGTGATATAATAATAATTGCTCATTTATTTATTTAGCCGTATTTATTAACATATTAAATTAAATATGTTTTGTCTGTTATTTCTAATAAATTTAATATAAATAACTATTTAAAACAATTCAATTATTTATCTTATCAGCAGCAGCTCAGAGACGACTTTTTTTCTCATTTATCCAAATGAAATAAAAGATAATAAAAAATATACCTATCTAGATGAAACGCAACAATGCGGGCGCGTGTGAAGTGTTATTTACGAATGTAACTTGCGATCAAAGAAAACCCACAGAGAATTAATTCTGGTGTTCATAGGCTAAAACCGTATTCAATATGATTGCTGTGTATCGTATATTAAAACACTAACGCACATAGTTTGATATGCAGTGTATGAATTAAAAACCATTTCGAAACAATTTTTTTCGGTTTAATCTGTAGGCGCCGAATGACTTTAATAATATATGCATATATTATATATATATATATATATATATATAGACGTATTGTTTATACATTGATCTGGACTTGCGCGTTCAATTGAATTAAATTATTCATAATATTATAACAATACGAAATTATAAACACATTTTATCGAGTGATTTTTATAGGACACGACGACGTGAGGAATGCACACTCCACACACGAGCACGCAGCTACCGTCGCTTTACTATATACGTATATAATACATATTCCTATTATAATGTAGCGTATAGGTGCGTAATTTATGAGTTCGGAATAAATTATTATCACTGTCGATAAACATTTTGTATTATTGCCCAATCAAATTCTCGATATGTTAAATAAATTGGCATTACACCCGTACACCATAAAACGGCAGGTATGCACATTTAATAAACTGCACGTGCTCAGGGTAATATGAAATTAAAAAAAAAAATATTAAGTAAACATATAAAATAATAAGGAATCAACGATAATAGTAAAACACTTACACGATTGATATTTAAGTCAATTCAATGAAACGATAAATTATTTCGCTACAGTGAAATCGATCGCGAAACGTCTCCGCAAAGCAATAACGTTCTCAGGGATTCTATTGGGAGGGAGGGGGATATACAAATTGTTTGCAAAATGAGCAATCGGGGTCGTATAGGCCCTCACACCCACACAATAACTGATGACCATAATAGAATAGGTAGACGTTGAATTTCAATACACATTGCAACATTCAATTAAGTAGTTCAAATTAATTTTTTTAATATAAGTTGTTATTGGGTATCAATCAGTGGCGTATCGAAGTAGGTTTATTTGAGGTAATTGCCTTATGACTAAAATTGGCGAGGGACGGGTCATTAAAGATGTTGAGTGTTGATTAACTATCACGAAATCAGAGATGCCCTTAGTTGTGTGTATTATCTATATATATTTATATTATTAATATACGTACATTCGAATTGATAGTCTATGGTATGTAGCTAGGTAAATAAAGTTTTTGCTGTGAAAAAATTATTTATAGGACATATACAAATTTATGTTTTGGGCGGGTGCTAATTTTTTTATTTTGTCTAGAGTATAAAAAAGGTTTAGCATGCCTCTAGTATCAGTTATTTCACAAATCAAATTTTTTATCACTATTTAAAGGCGGAAAATCGTCCATTTTTAATTAGCCAATGGTATTGGCTTATTTTATACGTAGTGCCGAGGCCATGTACATTTTGTAATATGCCTACCGCTTGGAACAAAAAGTGATAATGATTAATAATGATTAATGACGATTTGTAAAATAACAATATAACAATACTTCAATACCCGTTATTTGTCGTTAATAATAAAAAAAAAAAATAAAGGCCATGGGGGATTAATCCCCCATATCCCCTCCCCTGTGAATATGCCCATACTACAAAGTAAAAAGTAAAATTCTTTGAATAATTATTGTATTTATCGTATCGAATAAAAAATATGAAGAGACGTATTTATATTCTTAGCGCCCTTTCATAAGAACACAATCTGTTTACAAAGTATTATTTTACACCCTCTTAGTGAGTGTAAGCTATAGAATATTATGGGTTGATATTAAAAAAAAATCGCTGTTTTACCGAGTCTTAAAAGATTATGATTGTGGCGCCCGGAGCAAATATCCCCCTCCCCCTAAATACTGATAATATGACAACACAAATTGCAACGTACCTATATTATACGATACCGCGACTCACAATTATTTACGAGTTTTCTAAACTTAAAACTACTCGAGTAACTTATTTTTAATTATTGCACACTGCACGTTCTATGATAAAATCTATTAATTCTAGTTACATTACAATGTATGAATTTTTTGAAAAACGACCATTTTGTCTATATTGTCTGGGTACAAATTCGAAAATATATTATATAAAAAATTAAAGAGACTTTAGTCTTGTGTCCTTTAGTATTTCGCGTAGTTGTGTATAATTTAATTTCGATTTTAAACTGGAGTAATAATATTTCAAACGTTCGCTCGTATAATATTTTTATTCGTATCGTTTATTCTGCAGTTTCTCGAGACGTTCTCACGAGCGTCTCGTGAATTAATTTTCTTGGAATAAAATGGGACAAAAAAATCCTCCACTATTGAGAATTAATCACTCACGGGACAAAACAAAATACGTTAAATATAAAACGTACAGAAGAAAAAAATAAAATAAATATTAGTCAATTTAGTTTAGTCAATAATGTTGTAAAATTAAATCCATTGTGTATTATGGTTTATCGTGTTTTAACCGATTTTGTTAATAAATCGATAGCGCACACCGGGCATAAAAAAACCATGTGCGGAAACAGCAATTTTACTATCAAATATTAAAATATATAATATGTACCTGTACATAAACGTTAAAACACTTAAAACGTGCTAAAAACTTTGAAATAATAAAAACAAGTGGTCGTATAAAATTGTTATTACCGAAACAGTATTAAACACGAGTGAATAATTTTATTTGAAGGTATTCGCGTATTGCATTCAGTCGAGTATTAAGTGCTATTATTGATAAAATGAATTCAAACCAGGGTTATAACGTAAACAGTACGGTATAGTATAAAACGTAAAATATAAAACCCTTAACTCTATACGTTTTATGCGTATATTACACTTAGTGCGAATAAATTCCGCATTATCTTCCACTCGATAATACCTACTATATTATGATAATAGTATATTTACAAATTCGGTAATGTTTTACATGTTTATTTTTTTATCACGCTTCTTGTATTACGCAGTTAAACCATAAATCATTAACATTATACATGGTATATAATAAGTATAAGAGCGGATCCAGAACAAGACAATGGGGGGTGGTTGATTTGATTAAAGCTGAAAATCGGTTGCTCTCGATCCACCTCTGAGTATTATACCTAGTACAGTGTAACTATATGTATATATGTACAAAAAAAGAAAATTAAAAAAAAGGCCACACATATTTTATTTCGTATTGCGCTGTATTTTCGAATAAAAAAAAAAAAATCTGGTTGTCTGTATAAAATATACGCAGCTGGCTTATTCGCATTAAATGGGTATTTTGAAATGGTCCGAAATATAAAAAGTTTAACTAGCTATATACCTTCACGGTTTAATGGAATTGGCGACCGTGTTTATTTTAGTAGATTTAGCCTCAAAAGCCAGACGAAACCGTAGGAATTGCGTTAGACGGATTCCAATTTTGGAAACGGATTATGGTTCTTTAGGTTCTTAACTACGACATGTTGGAAACTGAAATGTTATCATTTTACTGAAAATCATAAAAAAATTGTATTGTATTTTTGATTTATTTGTCAAAACCGTATATATAAAGTATTTTTCTTTTAGTTGTGATGAAGATCATTAAAATAACATAAACAAAATTCCAATCTGATGAATCTGACGTTTTTTTTGAATCATTCATACACAATTCCTCCAGTTTTGTCGGGGTTTTCGGTTTAAAACGTCATATTCGTTCGTTTCACCGATTCCTATTGAAGAAAATATAATTCACTATAATAGGTGTTGTCGGAAATAATAATTTTATGTTGTTAATAAATTGCTCTTTCATATAAAAACCAATTTGTTCATCGGATATTTTGTAAATTCGTGGTTAAATAATATACTATATAATATATAGTGGTGCGTTATTTGCAGATATTTTGTTTGGACTGATTAATATTAGCTACAGAGACAAGACGTGAATTATTTTAACAAAGTTCAGTATGTATGTATAGTAAATTTCGAGCGTACATATACAATTTTAGAAATCAGTTTCTCGTGTTTTTCTTTCGGTTATAGAACTTTCGAATTTAACTTAAATGTACTTGAGTAACTTATATAGTAAGTATATAAAAGGTTCGTATGCGATTCGAAACCACAATATAATTCCACGTGCTTTCTTTACTAATAGTTCTGTAAACTCACTTTGATATGTCGTTGTCGGCGAAGACAATACGACAAAATACCTTATTTGGCACAAAAACTTGGCAAGTATTTTTTATTTTTATTTTTTGGTATACACATATATACCTATATATCTATATATTTATTATTATTATTTTTCTATTTAGGTACGCAGGTGAAATTGTGCGTCAGAAATACTCGATACATAATATAGAGAATATTATTAAAAATTATTATTTATATTGTATAAATTGGCGGGCGCGCCGGCGGCGTATTTTTTTTAGAGGTAATTTTTTTTTTTTACCGAAAATATATTAAAATGTTATTAATAACGCAATTGTATATTGTACACACGCGGATTGGTATACGTACATACGGTTCGACGTGGAATTTCACAAATTTGTGTACATTATTGTAAAATAACGAGCGCGTAGGTAGGTAGGTATATACGAAAATGCCAATTGACGGACCGATAGTTATGAAAATATTGTTATAATATACTATAACTCTACGTACAAATTCGAAAATAAAACGCGAGTCCGTCCCCAGGTGTACTTACTCGTATATTGTCACGCCTCGGGCGAAAAAATAAAAGGATCGCGTAGAAATGTCGAACATTATTATTATTGTCGTTCCGCCCAAAAATGTCCTTGGATAAATTATATTGTGTTTTTAAATACCATTTTTTTTTTTTTTGTCTTTCTTTCTCTCTAATGAATTAAATTTAATGAATTCGCAATTACGTTCGCAATTAGTATTGTACCTATGGGCACACTTAAACAGCTTCGTTCACGGTAGTTTTACGTGTTTGCATGACATTGTATACATTGCCCGGCCTGCCTATTGAAATAATAATTGTTTTTGTTAAACGAATATTGTTCGCGTTTCATGGTGTATAGCGTTTAAAAAGAGAGTTTGGCCGGTTTTTGATTTATGTCGTATAGCTAATTTAATTCTCGTGGAATTGTGCATGTATACAGTGTTGAACCCAGGTATATGACTGAGGAGGACGACAGCCCTCCCTAGAATTTCATATGTCTCCCTGTTAAATGTTTAATAAATAATTAATTAAAATCTTAGATGAGTAAAAAAAAAAATTTACTGTAATTTTTAAGTGAAAGTTCAGAAAAATGTTCTGGATTCAACACTGCATGTATAATATGCTCAAATGTTACACAAATTGAATTATAATAAAAATCGGTCGAAATTATAATATTGTTTTGACGTCAATATGACCAACAAAATAAATACCGATCGTTCGGGATTCGCGCGGTTTATTTGATATTTAACTAACATGCGGACGTATTTATTGTTGAACACGATGATCAATCAACGAAAAATTTTACATTTTATACAAATATTGTTGTTGACTCGAGTAAAACCGTCCAAAAGAATACATTATAGAGCAAAGATCGAGTATACTTATGCAAAACAAACACGTTAATTTCATTAGATCAAGGTCGAACAGTATATGATTAGCTATATAATTGAGTCGAACGAAAAAAGTTTAATCATTTAACGCTTTAAAATTTGGTTTTTTTTTGTTTCTGTTGAATGATTTCGGTTATACTCTTAAGTTTAAAGTTAATTTGAAAATGTAATTGATCCAAGGCCGGTTCCAGGTACCTAAAGATAGCATAAACGTATTATTGTTATACAAAGATTAATACAAACGAAAATCGAACTGAACGCGTCTAATAAAACCGATACAACTTAAAACTTAAAAAAATTATTTAAAACAAATCTGTATATAAAAAAAAAACAACATATTTTAAATTTACACACTTAAAATACTCGAAGAGACTTGTATTTTGACGGACTGATTTACTATGTAGCCCAACTAGAATAGTTTTTACGGTATGTTAAAGTTGAAATTTGTTTCTATTTTATTCACCCAGTTTTACGGTATAGTATATATAGGTACGATTTAAATAATTTGCAACGATTGCATATTCTAGTGAGTGCAAACAGTTAATTATATTCATAATAATTATAGATATCTAATATCTCGAATGATAGCCGTGATCTATTTACCTATGACAGATAATATTATTTAAACGTTTTATTAAGTGTTTAATATGTGATAATTCGTTACTTATATAGGTACTACACAATAATATTATATCGTAATACTTATTCATTCGTGTGTCGGTAATAATTAGTGTTATCTATCGAGATACGTCAACGGATCATTTTTGCTAATTCTATTGCGAGAATGTCTTGTAAAAGTCGTAATGCGCAGGAACTTACTCACCGGTGGCGTAACCGCGTGTTTATAGTTCACCCTCTCCCCCCCCCCAAAAAAAAAATCTAAGTAATAGATAGCGCCCTAGTAGAGTTAAGCCAACGGGAGCTTGGAAATCCTACAGTTAAGCCATGAATTTACACATTATAGTTAGGAAACCGTCAGGTTTGAATTAATTTATTTTACAATACCTATATGAGATATAGCGACAACGGTTCGGGACGAATTCAATACTCAAATCGCCATTATCATTTAATCGATATTGAGGATGTCGGAACGCATCGGACATCTACTCCCCCCCCCCCTCATACCGATATTTCCGGACAATCGTTTCCTGGCTTACGACGGGGAAATATCTAAAAATAGCGTGTGACTATAATATTCCGAAATATCGTGTCTACGTAAAATCGTGATAAACCGAACATTTATCGTCAGTTTTATACACCGATAACTGCAAAAAAATGTCTTCGACATCGAGGCACATCACCGGTAATAAATAATAATAATTATGTAAGTCGCACAGAGCGCGCGCGTTCGTAAAATATTTTATAATTATAATTTCAAACGTGACCTTTGGTGACGAAATCACGAACGTGTCGTGTACAAGGTGAAACACGAGACGCGGTCCCCGGACGTAATATTATATTATTGATATTACGGTTATGTGTGCGTAAGGGAAATATTTCACTTAACATTTTCACGTTTGACATTTTTCAACGAAATACTGAAAAATAGTGTTTTTGTTTTTAAATATTTGTTTACCGGTCCGGTTTTGTATAAATATTATGTTGTCATTGTACCGCAGTCTAATATTGCTCGTGGTATCGAGTTCGCATGAAACTTTAAATAATGCTATTTTTTCATTCAATCTGTCGAAAAATTAATACTGATTGAACTGTAGATGTTTGCCATGGTATAATAAGTTGTCAACAATTTTTAGAAGTCTCTACGCAAGACCTTAGTTTGTATAGATGTCCGTCGTAGTCATCACTAGTGTAGAGTTCTAAATTTAAACATCAACGATACGTTTATTTTGATTTTTAATCGAAATGAAATATGTCATGCAACTTTCATGAATGATTTCAAAAATAAAAGTTTCATGAAATTCTGGAACCTTAACTATCATTATGATAATATGTTGGACGGGAACAATGTCCATAAAAAACTGCAGTTCTGTAAACTTTTTTTTTCGTTGTCGGTTCTGTACAATTACAATATTATTATCATTGAACGTTCCACGAAAGTATTTTATTATTTCGATATCCGTGTACAATATGTTACCTGCGGTTGTAATGTGGATTTTGTGACCAGCAGCGGTTTTACGCGAGAATATGATTATACTAAAACGATGATAAGGAATATTCCGTGATGTCTAAACGGCTCAGCAAATTTCACAGACCGGAAACTAGTTCAACGACTTTGATGATAACATTTTTTTTTTTCATTTTACAGAACGGACTCCGATATTGTGTAGCCGAGCTAATTGGCTAATTATCGGTTCTGTGAACTGCCACGCGACCCCGGTATTAGACTTATTATGTATAGGTATCTGTATATATATATATATAGGTGCCCGGAGGGAGGCAATACGGGGCGTCTGCCCCCCCCTGGACTCCAAAATTTCAAACATAATTGTATTTTAAATACTTTTTGGTGTTTGATTTTATTATGTCTTTTTCTGATAAATTTCCTGCGGGCGCCCATGCATATATATATTGTTAAGAGTATTATTATTATATTGTACATTGCACACGAAATAATATTTCGAAACGTTACATATATAATTTTTGTTGTTTTTTTTCTCGTAAATTTGATGACGGTGTAGTGAACACGATTTCTCCCCTTCCACGACGCGTTCATGCATAGGTACCAAAGAGTCGCAGACTCGCAGCAACCGCAGCACACGTCATATAAGGTCAAGGACGGGCGCGCGAGTCTATGTATTATTTTAATATACATATAGGTATTGTATAAAGATACAACTATACAGCATCGCATAAATCTGCAATATTTCGGTCGAGTTTCGTTAACGATGGTTAGGTTCGCGTATATTTCGGTTTAAATACACAAGAAATTATAGTGTGTCGTTATGCCGCGTTCCGAGTGGTGGTGGAGGGAGGGATTGGAGTTTATTATGTAACATCAGTTTCCGAGCAGATGAGTACAGTATCGTCTCGTTCGATTGTTTTTGTTTTTTTTGAAAATTTACATTCCACTACCCGCAAAATCGTCAAACTCAAAACGCGTAATGCTCGCAGACAGGTATCTCGCCGATGGATCGACGGAAATCAAAAACATCACTGCCGACTTATTTTCGCACTATACATGCGTTTTTATCTGTTTACAGAATTTTCACCGCATTACATATCATTATATAGGTTGTCGTTGGAAAATCAAATTTAAAATTTCCATAAAGAAAATTCCGGGAAAAAAGTTCGTGACATACTTTTTTGTTCGAGATAGTGTTTTCTTACGGAAGATTGATCACTCCAGTACACCTATACCGAGATTGAATCTATTCCGCGGGAGTCTTCTCCCCCCCCCCCCCCCCCCCCCCCATCGCCCCCATTCCCTCATTATCTCGCCTTTATCCCGTCATGCCGCGGGTGGCAAGCGGGGACGAGCTACGCGCTACGCAAGCATCTCTCAGATTGGTTTTTATTTTTTTCGACGCCTTTGATTCGTCGTTTTCCCGCGAACTTTTGCGAAGGTCGCCTTCGACGAATAACAACGTACACTATATATATATATATTTATATGTATATAGTACATATCCGAAAAAAAAAAAAAAAAAAACACAACGTCCTTGGGACCTATCGTCGTCGGCCTGCAATTGTGTACGTGATGTACGTGTACAGTACAAACCCGACGAGTATATATACCAATACATAATGTAACAGCTATATAGCCGGTGCTGTGGACCGGAGTGAATAATAGTGATGTATATACACTCGTATATTATATAGAGTATATAGCGTACAAAAGACAATAGTGGACGTTTTTTTTTTTTTTTCGTCCTGAAAAAAATAAAAAATAAAAGGTAATAACGATAGAGAAAAAAAAAAAAACTAACAACAAAATCGTAGCGGTGGCACCGCACACGCTCGCTGCGACTCACGATAATAATAATAATATAATTATTACCGTGGCTTTGAAGGTCACCGGTCGACCGACAGACCGACCGACCGCCACCGCAGACCGATAATTGTAATTATTATTATTATTACTATTATGGACATTGCACTTCGCGGGGTTCGGTTCTCCGTGCGCTGCAGGGGTGACTCCTACAGGGGTTCGGTAGAATATCACGGCGGGTACGACCCCCCGAGCCGGTACCGATGGCTACTGCAAAACCTAACCGCCGTTTGCCTGACCTGACGTTACACTGGCCCCGACATTGGCGTTCCGAGTGGACGGACGAATCGTCCGGATAAAGTGTTTTGCGACATCCGAACAGCGTGGCGGTGATCATATTCGACCGTATTATAATGTCGTTAGTATAATATAATTGCCGCGTAAACAGGACCGGGATTTTAATTCTCTATAGAAAATATGCGACAAATGTTGCAAAAAAAAATTTCGCCGGAAATATAATTATCACGGCTTTAAAAGCAACAGAAAAAAAAGCCAAACGTAACGTTTGTTACGATCCGCCCACTATAGACTACATTATGTATGCCGACTATCACGATATGACGGTTTGCTGGTGCAGTGTAGAATAATAAATTGCGCTCTCGGTGACGATCATTTTGGAATGCTGCCGAAAATTCATATAAAGTAATAATATCGAAAGAAAAAAAAAACCGGAAAATTAGGTAAATAATCAATAATAGTATCATACAGAAAATCTATTTTCCCGTAGCCATACAAGTTTTTAAATAACCGTAGCGAAAAAAAACCGATATTGCATCAATTTTCGCCTCTATATTTATCTATTATTATAGTCCTTCTAACTTGTACCATTTATTTGCAAATAAATTGTTATAATACGATTTACACTAGGTTCTCGGTGATTTATTCAATTTTGAGTATAACGACTTGGAAACAAGGGGGAAATATGACTAATACAGCTTAGAATCGTTTTTCCGTTTGAAATGATTTGCCGTAGCAATTTATTATAAACTTCTTATGGTATTACCTTTTTGGGTAATGATTATCATTTATGTATCGGTAAACTTGACATCATTTTAAACTCTTTAATCAAATTTGTACTTGATTAACCTAAATCCTATACGCGACACTCTTACTACATAACGAATATTAATCTTCTAACCTTTTTCATGTTTTTTCCCATTTATTTGTAAAACTCATGGGAAAATCAAAAAAAGACATCATTAAAGTACCTCCCCAGAGAGATTTATTTTCATAAAAAAGCGCTTTTATTGTAAATCCGAGCAAAATTGCTGGTAGAAAAATTGTTGGCGGAAAAAAAAAATAAACATCATTGTAAAACCAATACATTCTTCGCTTCACACAGAATCTAAAAAAAACACAAATGTTATTTTACCTTTAGCTTAAACAACTTATGCCCAATTGCACCATATTATGTATTTACTCGATTTAGTATAGATAATAAGATCATGGTACAATGCACATAACTTTTACTTATTTAAACATTTAAAAATAAAATACTCGTTATCACTTTCTTTTAATGATATAATTATGAAATAATTGCTCGTTGTATTTTAACGAATGTGTAAAAAGAAAATGAAAATAAAAACCGTAATAATTGTGTTTGTGTTTTAACGTTTTTGTGTTTTCTCGGTTGTTGTTTTTATTAATTTTAATATTCATATGCATATGAATATGCATTTTGTAATTTGTATAGGAACTCGCTCGATCCAGTTACCGCGGCTCGTTGCTTTTTGAAATCGTATCATTGCTGTATTAGTTTTCGTTTTCCTGATCGGCATGAACGATGAAAAAAAAAAAAAAACCAAAATTGTTAATTATTACGGGGGGTGGGGAGGGGAATCCCAAAATTACCCTGTACGTTTACCTACCCACGTCACAACTATACTCGCCTACGACCGGCGGTGGCTCACCCGCGAGTATCGGCTTTTCACAAATTATTATCATTGTTGTAGTACCGACGCGGGCGAATTGGTTCCCAAAATAATCGAATTGAATATCAAATAGAATGATCGTGTGACGTCTCGGCGCGCTCCGCGCGCGTTCGCCAGAGAGAGTAGGTAATACTGTAACGTTATACGCGCGCACATACACGCGCATTCAGGTTCCATGACCTGTGTGTGTGTTGTTTTTTTTTTTTTATCACTATCTACTCGCCAAACGCGACTACGCCGTCCACCGAGAATCGTGTGTTGTTATTATTTTTGTTGTTTCTGGACGCCGAGCGCGAGTGCCCGGCCGCGAAATCATATACGACGCGCACGTCATAATATTATTATTACGCGTTTAAATTTGACCTACACGCGGCCGGAAATCGAGATCCCGGGGAGAAAAAAAAACGCCGACGAAAAAAAATTAAAAAAAATATGTTACTTTTACAACTCGTTATCCGTTCGAATTGAATGGCCCCCCGAACCGAAAGGAAGGGCGTCGCGTAAAGTTTATTAAAATTGCAGCGGCAGGACGACGACGGGAAACTGGCCCGTTTGCATTAATATGGAAATTCATAAACGGTATAACAACGGCCATTGCATTTCTCGTTTACGATCACGAATTTCCGGATCGTCGAAACGGATTCCTCTTTTACCATCCCTAATAATGTACTACTTATAATTACTTGACGGTTTGTTAAAGAATGCATAAATCCGTTCCTTCAACTTCCGCAATAATAAATCTCCAACTCAGTCCCAAGTCTCCATATCGTCGCTGTAAATACGCCACTGCGAAACTAATGTGTAAGCAGTCACGATATTTCCAATAGCGCCCATAAAAAAGAAAATAAAGAAAGTAACTTGTAAGTTGCAAACTGGCGCGCTGTAAAGGTTAAAAAATTAGAAGACTTTAAATCCAAGGTCATCGAACTGAAATATTGAGTGTTAACTGAAAAAAAATCGATCGTACAGTACATTAGACTCGGGTTTTTTCATTCAATTATCCCGATCAAATATTATAAGCATAGTAATATTATATTTTTTATTGATCGATTATAAAATGGTACTTCGTATAAGTGGCGCTCGTATGCCGGAAATGGATTATAATAGTGTTAACGAAAAAACGTTCGTATAATAATATTATTATAATATATACGCGATTCGATTTCATATCATCGGGCGAGCATAATATTATATATTATATTTGTGAAGAAGTACTTGTAGTATATGTATGGGTACCTACTTTATTTATACCTAACACCCGGTATATTATTATTATGGTTCGGGACTTAAAGCATTTAAAATCAACAAAAAACCGTTTAAAAATCTTCATTTTAACCCTAAAATAAGCATTAGTAAAAAGCGGTATTTTGTTTTTAAACTATCGAAATAAGTAAAACTAGCACTTTCAAATTTTCTATTGTTATAATCATTAACTCTTGAATTTTTTTTAAAACTACATTAGCGAATTTATATTGTCTCATGCCTAGCGATGGCCAATACGACTGGTAGATAAGATAACACAAACAAAAAAATAGCTTGTATGAGTTTCATAATAGAATACAAAGGAGAAATTATTTAAAAATCACAGAGGAGAACAAATCTGAGTTTCATCAGTAGCTTACGTAATCTCAAAGTTTATAATATGCCGAAAAATGACGGAAAAACTAGTAAAAGAGGTTTTTCTTTTCAACTGCCGAAATAAGAAAAAAAAAATCACTTTTAAATTTCATATTTGAACTCGTAAAATTGCATACATTTCCATAGCACTCTGCTAGATTTAATGGGTCGCCAAAAAATATGATCAAACGCTATAAATCCTGAACTATGAATTTATTTTATAATATTCTGTGCTCGTGAAAATGCAATATTAAGAGGACGCCACGCTCACATTTGAAGTTTAAGTTTTTTTTTTTTTTTACCCCTAAGTTTGATAATAGGTCGATCGCTCATCGCTCTAATTTTAAAATGTACAGGACAAAGTTGTTCCCGCCGAACGCGAATTCGCTATGTCGTACGCGTTCAAGACGGAATACGGCGAATATGCGCGGGTATCACGTCCTGTTAAAATATAATGTTAGACGCGCGCGGCACACACACGCGAGACAACTGTGTATAATACTATGAGTGTTGACCGGTAATAGTTTGCACGTTAAAAAATTGCATATTAATCTCGCGAAACGAGTTTCGGACACACGCGAATTCTGATTGTGTCGTCAAACCCGCACGGCAGCGGCGGCGCGATAGGCGAAAACGAACGTTCGGGAATTATTAATTTTTCTTATCTCTCGATCCGGAAACGAACGTATAGGTGCCTGCCTATTATATTATATTCCTACTCGTGTGTAATATTGTTACAATATTATATTACGACGCGTTTGTATAATAACACGTTAACGAATAAAAAATAAAAACCGTTCACATCAGATGTCTGAACGAATTCTTAAACAAATGTGCTGAATCAGCAGTATAATACTATTTCACAGGTGTCTATATTGAATATAACGGGAAACGATTTATGTTGCACGATGCGCGTATATATTAGTAAATTGCTTAAAAATTATACGCACACGATTTTTTTTTCTTACGCGATTACCGGCATTTTAGCGTATATTATTATTTTAACTCTTTTTCTTTTTCTTTTTTTTTTTGGGTAAGATTGTCTATAATATTATATTATTACCGTTGATTTTCTGAATTCCTCGACGATTCGGCAAGGGCGAGGGAGATAAAATGTTAATACGATAAAATTATTTGCACGCAACGACAAAGTTGGAAGAAAAAAGGTTATTATAGCGGTTTTTGAAAGAAAAATAACGAGGGACCATATTCTCGGGCCGGAGGAAAACGACAATGCGGGGATAATCTAAGTCTATGATAGTCTCTAAAAACCCTAGAACGCCTAAATGGTTTCTAAAAAGCCCTGTAAACCATAATGTGTACAATATTATGCGTTTCGGAAAACGCCGAAATTGAGATTTGCCATATTATACTAAACTTAATAATTTAACAATATTATACATCACCGGTAAAATTCGAACATTTCTAATTGGTAAATATGAGTATTATTAAATATGCAACTCGTGTAAAATGTGTGTTTTCGATTTTAATAAAATTGACGTGCACATTATTATATTTTATAAACGCATAAACCACGAACTTACGGGATATATCTGGTTTTATATTCATAATAAATATATAACTTAGTTCGGGCATCGGCATTATTACGAAATTATCCGAACGCGTGGTAGTACGTCAGGCCAGTGAGTTCCAGTAAGCATGCCATAGTACATAAACCTATTCAGCCGATTTTTCTCACACTCACGTTTCTGTTTCTTTTTAGGATAGGCTTTTGAAATTTGAAACATAGATTACAAGCTTAAGTAGCTTATAGGTCATTGTAAATAATAAGCTTAATATGGTAGCCATAATATTATAGCATAATATAAAGCTTTTTCAAAAGGGGAAAATCATTTGCATTTCTGTTACAGACTGATATTGGCTCTGCACTTATCATCGAAATTATAAGGAATTCTAAAATTGATACAAATGTAGGTATTCAAATGTAAGTAAAGGAGAAAATCTGAAAATTGAAATATTTTCAAAATTTAACTGCTCAAAATTCATTAGTTTAATTTCAACAACAGTGATGCGATGGAGTTATTATTGCCAGACGACAGTCAATTATTCGGCATATCCGCTCACCCCTACATTGATAAAATATCCCGAAACCACCAAAAAGGTGCTATTTTAATTCAGTGACCCATACAAAAATCCGAAATTGTTTTAACTACCTTGCCAAAGCCGGCAAAAAGGTAATATTATGTCCCAAGACCTTCTCCCAAAGAGGTCTGCCTATCAAAATAATGTAGATATATTGTGGTCAAGTGTGTTGTATATGCAGCCACTACCACATGCATAAATTGAAAAAAAAAAATGTTCTGCAATAAAAATAAAATAATAAAGTTGTTCAAGAAAATTGGAGTGAAGCGAAGTTACGGACTAAAGAAAGAGCAAACTTGGCCCCTGTTTCACGGTTAAATTTTTGTTTGAAGATCAGCCCTTTCTGAACTGTCAATTATTAATATTCTCTGATAGTGAATATTATTTTTGATTTTCGAACGGCGCATATTTTTTGATAAAACCAACAATATTATACTTGCTCATTATCATGTTTTCTTCTGTATATAGGTATAGGTATTCGTTATGATTTGCATTAAACGCGGATAAAACCCATATAGTCGTAGGTATACGTAATATTTTCAATTTATTATTACCGATTTCTGCAAAAATGTAAAATAATATTCTCCGGCTGTTGGCTTACAAATTCTTCATTAAATTATAACGTAGGTACGGTACCTATATTAATACGTATAATAATCGTATATATTCCCAGCGAAACTAATTTCAAGGCAAAAATTCTCAAGGTTTCGGTTAAAACTTTAAAAATTGTCTTTTTCTTTAATAAAAACAACGCGATGAAACAATATTTCCTATCGAAAAAATAAACTCATTGTAATAAACTAAAAAAAAAAAATGGCAGTGTTTCTAAGTATAATAAATAACCTAATCGTAACATTAAGTATTTTATAAGTACCTATAATTTATATTATCGCGTGTTAAGAACAGAAAATATAATGTATGAATATTTCAGATTTTTCGTTATTTAAAATCAAAAAATAAATACAATTTAACGTTTGACATATTTTTGTTGAATATTTCTAGTTTCAAGTACACGAATAAGTCATGAATATTATGCTGCATAATCGTTAAATTATTAAGTTATTGTTTAATCAAGAATTATCCGAACATTTTGATTAATACTTTTTTATTTAAAAAAAAAAAAAAATCGTTATTTTGGTATAAGAGTTTTGTCAACCGGTTAGTTAAATTAAAATGTATCGTAGTTATACATGCAATGTTTATAAACCCATGTCAATAAATAATAATATTATAAAATTGTAATCAACATCGTTAAAACGTCATTTTTTTTTTTTTTTATATACCCATGATATTAAAAAAAATGTATTGTATTTATTAATTTTTTATTTTATAATTATACTTTGTGCAACATAATCAATATTAATTATAAACATACTTAATTATTGGTTAAATAAATATACGAAATATAATTGTTTATTTTTAATATCTATGCATTAAGTACAGAGCTTAGTAATGTCAATGTGCATATTATATTAGTGTCAATTTATATACTATTACGTCAATATTAAAATTAAAAACTAATCAAATCGAATTTCCAATGAAACGAATTTACTGTAGATATACATCTATTATATAATATATACATTTCGAGTCGGCTATGCATTTCTTTTTTTCTAATGCAATTTATTTTGTTTGTTGGTTTTTTTTTTATTATTTGTCTACATATGCCGGAATACATTATTAAACGCTGTTTATGTGCAGTAGCGACCCCTTCAAATGGATAATCAACCAATCGGAAACGGTACACAATACGCGAATACATTGTAATTGAATAAAACGCGAAATTTGCACATTCTTCACACTTTTATAAAACATTGAGAAATATATTCTGGTGTGCGTGTTTACTATCGATGATACAATCGGTATAATTAACACGTTAAAAAAATTGTATGGGATGGGTATATTATAATAGTAGACCGGGTCCGAGACTAGGATTTACTATATTATTATATACATTGGCGACTCAATTTATTCTATCGTAAATTCTATTAAGAATACGATTCACGATGAATTAATGAAAAAAAATTACGTTTATTTTGTATGGAAAAAAAAACAAAAGATTAACTTATACTCAAGCTATACCTACGCCCAGTCTTGTTGTACATGGTTGCGAAACGTAGTCGGTATAGAAAGAAAACGAAGAGAAAAGTTATTAGTTTTCGAAATTTTGCCAAATTAAAGATATTTATTGTCTGTACACCTATAGGCTATATTTTATTTGGATATAATTGTTTAGGCTGAGATATTTGAAAACTTAACGAGGTTCATCATGAGTTTTACTCGGCGAAGAAAAATATGCAATAATTTTTTTTTTTTAAAGCGTTTTAGTTCAAATTATTATGACGGAAATCGCAAAAAGGTATTTCACGGCATTTAAAAACACGTTACACCGTATTTCGCTCAGAATCGTTATTCGTTAACATTGATTCATCGTCGTGAACAGATACGCGCATATAAAAGAATTCTGTGTATCTTATATATTTCTAATTTCGCGCCTACCACAGTGGCACACCCGTCAACAGATCGGTTCTATTTTTTTTTCCTTTGATCTTTACCGACTGTGATGACGACGACGAATTAGTCGAGATAAGTAGTCTTCTTTAAAACGTAATGTTTTTAATAATATATTCCGTTCCGTGAAATATAATTTTATATAATTAGATTGATGTTATCGTGTTAAGAAAAAAAAAAAAAATTATATCCATCTTATATAATTATACGCGGCTACCGAAATTACGTCTTCCCGAGCGCAGTGTAGGTAGATGTAGGCGCACACTTAATAATATTCCGGTGCCGATAACCGAAAAAACCGAACAGAAAAAAAAATCGCCTTCGATCAACAGACTATTACGGGTAGCCTGCAACTTTGGCGATTACGTAACGAGTGATTTATGTATGCGATTTACATTATCATATTATTTATGTCCGTCAAGAATACAGTGACGTCTTTTTTTCATCTTCTTAAATTTCAATTATTGCAAGTAACACGGCGCTCCGATCTATTGGGAGAGAAAAAAAAATTCATAATAATAACAAATTGCGCTTTCACACGAAACTTAACTTTCCGTTTTCTTTCGGGATTCAATTTAGGTAAAACGACTCGCCGACCGACATTATCGTACCGCCGTATTAGGGTGGTCCGGGTTTGCGCACAAATACCAAAATGACACTACTACTAGTTTGCACACACAAGTATCGCTCGTTCGGGAACAGTTTGTTTTATTGTGTACCTACGTACATTTTCCTTTCCACTTTATGGACTTAGGATAGGACTGTCTATGAAAATATTTTTTCGTAGGTGTGATTAATACCATAACATAATCAGAAAAAGAATAATCGAATGTCGGAGCAACCGAAATCAAATCAATTTCGCGCAGGCATTTTCTGCTTCTGCCGGTGGTAAATATGGCGAACCGGGAAAACATTTGAGCCACTTCCCAGTATCAGCATTTTTGTCATTGTATACTCAAGTAATAGTCATTTATTGACTTGTATACGTCGAAACCAACTCAGTGTCAAATTGAAAGTACATGCAAGTTATAATTTTACAATCGGGATAAGGATTTAATTAATATCGCATTGTGCATGGGCAGATATCTTAAAATCGACATGGAACTGTTTACTATGCAATTTTATATGCAGCATTTGAACACAAACTGTGCGCAAACCAGTTGTAATTTTAATTTTATCACGTGCCCAAACGATGTCAGTTATTGTAGGTAAAAAATATTAGATTTGGCGCAAACAAATTGCAGCCACATATTATTATAGCTGTTTTCCGCCCGAAAAAGTTCTTACACGTTTCCGATATCATATTATCGTGATGATTGTTATCAAAGTGCATATGTGAATTATAGGTGTTTATAGTGATGCACAATTGGTTTTCCACTTGTGCGCTATAACGGAATAACAACATGCACCGCGACAGTCGAAATAGCATAATAGTTATTAAAACTAACAAATAAATTATACGTCTCTTGGAATCTTCTTTTTTTGTTTTGTTTTTTTTTTGTTCAGCTGTTCAAACATCAATACCTAAATAAAGTAAATACGACTCGACCGAATATTAACCGTCGCGTTTTCTCCCTATATTTTGGTGTGTATCGAACGTTTTCAAAAAGCCTATTATATACAGAGTTATTAATTTTTAAATATCCAAAACAAAATATTCTAATGCAATATGCTTTCGTTTTAACCAGACTATATAATAAGGGGGTTTCAATTTCGATATACATAACAACGAGAGTCGACTAATCGACGATCGGTTTCATTTCGAAAACCATTTATAGAAATTTCTATTATAATAATTTACTATATTATAGGTAGGTTGGTATAAAAATATATGTCACTCGTATGTTAATCTACGAACAATTTTTGTTTCGATTTATAAAAAAAAAATTTAGGTACAACCAACGTTTTTGTTAAAACTATGATATTTTATGATAACTTGTATAAATATAATAAAACGAATCGCCAGACTTAAAATAAACGGTTTCACTTGGTGTGAGTACTTATTATAATACACCTAATGTTTTTTTTCAAATGTTCATTTAACGCCGTCGTTTTATACGTTTTGTATAATAATCTATATGCTATTTGATCGACACACACAGGCACACCTATCTGCCAATATTGTTGGTGTTTTATTATTTTTGGTGTGTGTGTGTGTGTGTGTGTGTGTGTGTGTGTGTGTGTGTGTGTATGAACTGCATTTTTTTTATTTATTTTTTAATCAGACGATTTTATTGTCCGTTCACTAATACACTAATAATAATAATAATAATAATAATAATAATAGTACCCGCGTATGAAAAACAAACATTGTTTTTATTTTTTTTTTACAAAATTTATTTTTTGTTTTATCGCGTATCGTTAAATTTCAATATTAGAAATACTATCGATTAAACGCCACGTATGAACATTATAACAAAATATTATATTTTAATCAAGTATTTATCGAAATATTAATTTAACATTTATACTATTTAATATGG
This sequence comes from Cinara cedri, assembly GCA_902439185.1. Classification (NCBI taxonomy): domain Eukaryota; kingdom Metazoa; phylum Arthropoda; class Insecta; order Hemiptera; family Aphididae; genus Cinara; species Cinara cedri. Next base: position 869,386 of record CABPRJ010002382.1, on the reverse strand, counting down.
TATGGAATTTTCGACATTCCGAAGGATATGAAATTTAACTAACAAAAATATAATTTAATACGTATATAGAAAGTGAGATTCTACCTACACCGAGTATTTTGCCCATCATTTTATTCCACTAAATACCTAATCTATATTTTCGAAATTCAATTATGTCAATTGTCTATATAATCACTGGTTTACATTGCGATTAGTTGAAATGCGACTATTAGCTGGTGTGCTAGTAATAATAGCCAACAATAATAATAATAATAAAAATGACAAGATAGAAGATATTTTATACGTATACCGCTATTACCTATATAAGCGCGGAACAGGATTTTTTAATTTTTTGCTCTTCTCGTGATACAATGTTCGATTGAGTAAAAAAAAAAGGTTTTCCTCAAACCTTGGAATTTTTAAAATTATTTGTTGACGTCACAAGCATCATATTAAAAATTGATATTTTATAAGTTTTTATTTTCGTCCAGTCTAAACGCTCATTTCTCACAAAAATACAAAAATACATAAAAAAAAAAAAATAACTAACGCAAAAAAAGAAAAACGTGATATTTTTTACATTTATTTAGTTCGTTAAAAATTAAATTGTTAAAATTATCGGATAGTTTTGCAAGGTTGATACATAAAACATTTCAAAAATTTAATTTTTTTGCAAGTTACATTTTTTTTTTATTCGAAAAATATTAATGTTTCATCAATTATTATTAGTTCTTTTTTTTTTTAAATTATAAACTAATAAAATAGGTATTTTGATCAATTTGATGCCCCCGAACACAATAATTTATTTTAAAGATTTTTAAAATTTTTTGGAAAACCTTTTTTTATCCAAATGAAAAAAGAAAATCAAGTGTATATTAAAATTTTTTAGCAATTTAGGTACACACATACGACCGGAGTTTTTAATAAATAAGTTTCTCGTGGTTTTTTATATTAGGTATATAATATCCTCCATGAAATTTGTCATCAAAACATTGATTACGTATATAATATTATACATATAGGAAAATTACCTATAACCTTAATAACAATTTTCACGGGTTTTTATCTTCTACCGGCCACGCGCAATTCATTAATATTCATAGTATATAACTGAATACTCTCCAGGAATTATTATTATATACATATAGTATATTACAGTGATTTGGGTTCATTAAATATATTTTTCCAGACGAATAATGACAAAACTACTTTAGAGGATTAATATAATTTTTTTAATCCTGAAAAGTTTCGTCTTTTATTATTTTTAATCGCGAATAGCTTTGTGGAATTTATATTCGCTATATATATATACATAGATATACCTACCAGTTGTTTGAACGCGAGAAAAAAATACAAATTCGTTTAAACATATTTATTTATTCACTCTTAAGTATTCAGTATACTGATACAGGATGATAATTTCGTACGCGGTCAATCGGGTCAATACCCATTATCGTCTCAGAAACTCGAATTCAAAGAAAGAAGTTTGCGTGTACGGCGAGGGTGTGGAATGGATAAAAAAATTAGCACCGATTACCGCGTTATATATTTATGTAAATAACATTCCAAATCGGTGCTGTGTTAAAATTCGCAAAGTTGACCTATTGGCTATTATATTAAAAGCGTCAAAAAAAAAAAAAAGTGGCTAAACATTAACGGAGAACCTATATTTCAGAGGTGGCCAAACTTTTGGTAGAGATCTACTAAGAATATATTTTTTCTGTAACGATCAACTTCCTAACAAAAATGTATAATTTATCTAATAGGCGTTAATAATGTAAACAAACATGTACAAATATTACAACAAAAATGTATAGTTATATCATGTTTTACGTCACACTTTTATTGACGTTTTTTTTATTAAAATTGATATATTGTTAATACAATTTCCAGTATAAACGCTGTTGACTTGTATTGACAACAAATTAATGATATGTTAAGATAAACATGATCAGCGATTGTGATTTATCTACTCATTGTGCACTAATAAATTCTAACAAAATGGTAGGTGGTAAACTATTGAAAAAGGAAAATCAAGGATTGAATATATGTCACAGATTCGTAAGGACGCGGGAACAAAAGTTTAGTAAAAAGAGTTGAAGGAATTGAGTTTTGACATAGTTGTATATGATGGAGAGCCACAGCAGAATATTATAATAACATCGGTTAGTTGAATATATATTTATTTTTTTTTATCAACGTGCGATAACTATTAATGAAAGTATTAACTACGCGAAAGTTCAGGTGAAAAAGTCGCGGTTGATGTAATTCGTGAAAGTTTTATACAGAAAAAAACGAGGCAACGATCCGTTAAACGGTAAGGACAACGGACCCTAGAAAAAAAACCGAATCTCCGACAACCTTTCATCACATTAGGCCGGACGTATGAGTCGTATACATGTACACGACGGAATAAAACATCGGGTTCGTTTTCAATTAAAATCAATTGTGTTAAATTTGTCAACGTTCAATCTCTGGGCGGCCAGCAAATATTATACATCCACTTGTACTGTTGTCTGTTATAATATTTCATATAAAAAAAAAAAAAAAAACAATGGAGACCGTTTTCTATGACATTACGTGTTTGAACAACACTTTTGGGTGTAACCAATTAAAATAACGCTGCTCGTCGTTCGTTCGGAATATTATATACCTATGCAATAATATTATGTTATTAATATTGTTATTTACGGACGCTTTAAAAACGTAGAATTTTTTCTGTTTTTATTTGATTGTGCGCGATGGTGTTTTACGACTAGAAAAATACCGTAAAAAAAAAAAAAAAAAATTGATACTGCAGATGGGTGTGCCGTTGTTGTAGGTGGGTAGTTGGAAAAGTTGGACACATAAAACTATATTTAATTTAAAATGTTTTGAAATGCTACCCACCGATAAATATATCGCTAACGAAATACGGTTCTGAGCAAAGTTCTGATAAACATTTTTTGAAACGCTATGATTTTACAATGTTCATCAATATTCGAGCATAAAAATGTATAAAAACTATATCGAAAATAATAAAGTTATTATTGCCGTAAACTTCCCCGGTATTTCTACGTTTGTTTCAATCATTTAGAAAAATACAGAGCAAATCAAAAAAAAAAACCACTTCAAAATGCACTAAATAAGGTAAAATTATCTTTCAGAAAAGATGCTACACTTGTAGTTAAATGTAAGATTTCTGGTAGAAAAACAAAATCGAAATATAATGCAACGGTTTTTGTACGTTTTATCGAAGTTTTAATGAAAATATGAATATTACGCCAATGCATTAACTAGATCCAAAGTGCTACAAAAAAACTCTCTTGTTTTTTTTTTTTTTTTTTTTATAAGATTTCGGGTATAAAAGTTGTTAGTAAAAAAAAAAATCAATACGTATTCTGTATTGCGCTCAGAATAATAATAATAATAATAAAAAAAAATTAATTTTAATTCGATGTTATTATTTTTAATGTACAAGTATACCTACCTACCGGCTTAAAGATTAGCCTGAAAATACTATTATGCATATTCAACGTGGACGAATGCAGGTGTTATATTATATTGTACCTGTAATACCTACGTATAATTTTTAAGTTTTTTTTTTTCTTAGATACAATTCGTTTTGATATGGTAAAATAAAAATACGAAAATATAATTTAATACGTAATATTATTATCACCTACCTACGCATACGAGTATATCGATTATTATTTATACATTATACAGCGTTCAGTTCAATGATGTGAAAAAAAAAAAAAGTTCAATGATATAATAATAATATACCTAATGTTCCACCATCGCGGGGTTTCATCACAAGTTCGACTGCCGCAAAATACAAAAAACAAATCCCGCGTTATGTTTTCGAATACTTAGATTTTTCACAACATTCAAGGAGTATCCATCCTGTGGTTGGATACACTTTGGTTTTTCAAATAAGAACCTATATTAAGAATTCCATAAATAGACGGAGTATTACTTAAAATACATTTTGGTGTTAACATTTTTGATTGGAGATATTCCACTTTTAAGTTTAGGTAGGAGAATAGTAGTAAGCACGCTCAGTAAATCACCCTGTATACCAACGTCGTCGGTTTCATTAATATAATTTTAGTCGAAATTCAAAGGATATTTTTATTAACTGCCGGTTTTCGTTTCTTTCTTTAAATCGCTCGGGGGGAAAAATTAAGTCTTGCGCGGGTAGTTGTAGGTAACTAGTTTTCGCGCATATAATTTACGCGCAGAATATAAACTAAAACTCTACAAATAAGCTGAGCGACATTTTGTTCAATCGGAATTTTATAAGTACACTATAGGTATAGTTGTCTCTACATTGTATTATTATATAAGCTGTACTCGGAATTTTCATCTGCGTTAATCAGTGGCGGTTATTCTGTAGCGGAGATGCAACGACTGTTACATTTTCAGTTAGAAGTGGGTGTAGGCGAGATAGTCCATGTAAATGTTCAAATGTGAATAATGCCAAACTTTTACGGTACGAAAAAATATTATTTATTTTATTCTTTATTCTTTTGCCATCTTAAATCGTGTTACGAAGTCCGGTCATCGTTGATGTTTTATAATTTTTATTTTTGAACACGTTAATTAGGCTCGCTATTGGGCAGACGGGATGTAACGTGGGTGAATATTGACGAGAGTGGGCGGCAGATGGATAGGTATAAATTACTAATTTTGTTGAAATACGATTGAAAAAGGTCCTTATCTTCAATACCTTTTTGATTGTTACGATTGAGCCATTTTTTAAAATTCCACGTAGCGATGCCAAGTATTATATAAACACGCTTAATCGTTGTCGTTGAACTTCAAGTTTTATTGTTGTCTATTGTTTGAGATAGCATATCACTGAATCTATCAATAATAATTTTCTAATATAAACGCAACGATAACGAACTGATTGCAGCGAATAATCGTAATATATTTACTAATCAGTACCTATACGTGGTTTCCTGTGTTATACGATACTTATATTGCTCGTAATATTTTACGCGTTTATTTTAATTAAATCGAAAATAACCAAGACGTAAGACTTAATTGTTTTTAACTACCTCAAATACTGTTACCGTTTTTTATTAAACAGAGGAAACATAATTATAAGAAGTGGAGATGCATCAACAGTAAATGCACGGGGAGTTTGTTAATAGAAGGTGACAGTCACACTATTAAAGAAGCATTTGATGAACACTGTTATTGTGCGACCCAATCAAAAATTTTAACGTCAAGTGTTCTGGAAAAATTATAAGAATAAAGTTTTGGAATCGGTTTCGACCAGAACAATAAAAACTATTCATACAGAACTCATAAAAGACATGAACACTATGGTTCTTCAACATAATTATTTAAAATATGCTCGATAAAAAATTGACTATGAAAAAATTTAAAAATATACTCTGTCTAATCCTAGACCCTTATCGAGGTTAAAACTGAACTTCGAAAACATAAAAATAATATTTCTATTTATAGAGGTCAACAAAATTAAGAATATAGACATGCATGCATGTTTTGACATGCACTTTTAAATTTGAATATGTAGATACAGATACGCTACTGATATATTACAACGTTGCACAGTTGACAGATAACTATTTAATTTTAGATTCTGAGCAAAGCAAAGAATGTATTGGTTTTAGTACAACGATGTGAAAATTGTTTTTTCTGTGAACTACTTTTCTATCAAAAATTTGTCTCCGATTTTCAAGTATGGCACCTTTTCTGAAAGGAAATTTTTCTGAATGGTACTTTAATAAAGTCATATTTTTGCTTTCCATAGATTTTCATAACAAATGGAAAAAATTGGGAAAACACATAGGAAAATCGGAAAAATTTACGAAATGTAATATTTTCAAATCGTGAATATTACGGCTTTTCAAAACATGTATAACAGAATTTCCGCTCAGGATCGTTTTTTGTTAGCAATGATTAATCTTTGTCTACAGATAAACATTAAATATCTCCTCTACCTTCCCAAATTCTCACTTACAACAGTATCCCACCAATCGTGCGATGTACGTCCGTTTGCTTTTTCATTTCATTTCAAGTGTGTTTAATTATCTGGCCAAAAATATTAAACCTATACTAAATCGTACGATAACCGATTATTTATTGGGGGGGAGGGGAAGTTTGGACTATCAATTATTTGAATTGCGGTTTTAACAACGAATTTAACTCCTGTATTAATTTCGAAATGGGAGGGGATTAACCCCCCCTTTACCTACATCCCTGGTGGGCGGTTAATTTTGATGTTTTACTACACCTATATTTTTTAGGATAGCCGCCATTGAATTAATAATAAAGGTAATTTATAACATACGTATACCTTTATAATATACGTATATATATTCTTCGTCCTCTACAGTATACAAACGTACACCTATATAGGTATACGTTTGTATAATACTCGTAATTGTATAGAATATAATATTATTTTAAAACGGAGATACCGACCAAAGTACCAACGGTACAACAAAAACGAGTATATTTTATTTGGTCGTTTAACAAGATTATGTTATTATAAAGTTTGGCGAGCAACGATTTGTCATTTATACTATGTATATTTTTGTTTTTCTTTTATACGTGGAACGTCCATGCGGATCGAGAGAATTTATGAACTTCCAGCGGAATAAATGTCTTTCTCAGAGTGAATTGTGAGTATATTATTATACTTATACCGATACTATTAATAATTTCTTAAAAAGAAGTATTTTATAAAAAACTATTGGTTTATGTCTACTTTTAATTTTGCAGTCATTCCGGCTGTGCGACCATCTGTGAATTAGGACGTCGTGTCGTCGTTTAAAATTATTGTTATGTATTATTACACTCAGCCAATAAGACCATGTAATAATAGTATATCGTCTTTGTACGATTTATCTCGTATAGTATAGACAAACGAACGGCCAATGACGATGAGCCTGTGACTATACAGCGTGATTTTTTTTTATCTCGGACCGTTGACTACCAAGCTACTAAGCTCGAAGATTTTACTGGGTAAATTTGACTTTGTTTAATTTCCCAGACAATATACGGATAAAAATACGATGAGAATCGGTTGATAATCATTCATTTAATTTTGAAATTATTGCAGTGAATCTATAGGACTTTATGAAAAAGCTCGCTGAATATGTCCGGACCAACGAATCTTAAAAAGATAGAGAAACGGTAAAAAGGACAAAGAATGTTTGTTGAAGTAAAAATAAATTTACAATAGCGGTGATGGAATAGAATCTGTGTAGAAAACCTCTAGGGCAATTTAATGAGGGAGACCAAAATCAAATTTACTCTCGTTATCCTCATCGTACATAATATATACGTATTATAATCGACGGTTAGCGATAAAATAACGTCACCCTGTATATACACTCGTTTGTATGTGTGTGTGTGTGTGTGTGTGTGTGTGTATATATAGATTTACAGGGAAAATATAATATGTGTACATATATAATAGTTATTATACACAGATACAGCGTGCCGGGCGCCTTTAACGAGCGTTTCTAATGACCGACATTGGGGACGTTTTGTTCCGCCGCCGCCGGTGCAGATGATAATAATAATAATAATAACAATATTATTATTATTATTTAGGTCTTCTGGTCCACTGGCCGCCCATTGTATACAAACGAGCTTCATTATCATTATTTTTAATTCGTCAAAACGTCATCACACCGAGAGCGTATATTATATTTCGAGTGTGCGCCAATAATGCAATAATATATAGACGGCCGTCCGAAAACTTCGTAACTTCCAGTCGTACCAGTGTACAGGTACAACTATGCTCCATGCGAAGTCGACGGTTTTTTTAAAATATTATAAATACGCAACGCGCATAACAACAGTATAAACGTTATTCTTTTTGATTTAAAATTTCACTCGATAACGAAATAATATAAATAATAATAATAATAATAATAATTGTTATTTACATTCTATTTCACCGAACGCGCGGCGGTGCACGAGAGCACGACCTGCACGTGCAGTAATGATTTTCAGCGCGTAAAAAACCGACGGGAAAAAATTAGGCGTATTTGTTTTGTCCTATATTATATGTATACATGGTTTATTTTTACGCCCGTTAACTGCAAAGATTAAACAAATATTACGTTTAAAAAAAAAATTAATAATAATAAAAAAAAAAACCACGTAATTATACATGTAAACGGGTGGAACCGTTTTTTGGCCAAAATGCGAACGCCTTTTCCTTTACGGCCGTTTTCTATCTGTAAAGTTGACGAGAATGGTATTTTTGTTTACATAAACGACGTAAAGACATTTTATTTCTCCAATTTTAATATTCCAATAGATATTCTAGGCGCCGGAATAAGGATCCGGTGGGCCTCGGGACCAAATGCGAAAAAAGGCCTTCTGTGTACAAATTTTAATATGTACATTAATAATGGGCCCTTTACGTCCATGAGCTATGACCCCTTCTGCCCTGTCTTTAATATGAGCTTACTGATATTATTTTTATTTTTTATAGAAATCGTGCAGGTATTAACGTGCATTTTATTAAGGTACATTTATCATACAATATTTAAAGAATTTACCCGGTTGGAAATAATTGCGTACATACTGCACCGTGCAGATATCGCATATTTTTATAGATATTTTACGGAAAATCTACACACGACCACGTCCTTTTTACAAAAGAAATTCCCATCGGTATTGCATTGGTTGAATACTATTATAAACGAGTTCAAATTTTAACGTGTAATATGTAATTAGGAGTGATAAAGGTCGAAATACCAAAACTACCAAGACATTTTTAAGATATATCAGGTTAAAATCGAAAAGATGTCGAAGAGCTTTAACAACGAGAATCGAAGAAACTAAAACGTACTTGTACCACGATTAAACAACAATATTTTTTTAGTTTTAGTACTTTTGTACGTTATTTTATAAATAACACATATTCGTAAAAAACAAAAAAAAAACATTTATGTTTTCGAAACATAATACTTGAAGTAATAAATATGTGACGGAAAACCATGACTGCACAAACAATTATTACGATCTCGTTCGTTATCATTATTGTTTTTGTATTTTATATACTTTCAACGAAAAATATTATGTCGCTATAAAAAATTTAAATCTACCAAACACGGTTTATTTTATTTTCTATACTGCACATTATTGGCATAGTCTGCAATGATATAATATATAGCGTTCCGGCAGAAAAGACGTGCAATTCCTTTGCGAGAAATTACAAAAAAACGCCGCGAAAAATGCGTGAAATTCATTAATATAAGATATTAAAAGGACGTCACAGATAGGCATATTGTTGCTATCTAACGGACGATATGGTAAAAATAGGCTAGCGTTAAACAAACGAAAAGATCTCTAAATTCGATTTCAGATATAAAACACGTATTTTAAAATAATTTTGTACATAACAACATTTTGAAGACAATTTTGCCAGTGTTTTACAATTATCTAAATGTTACATTAAACCATTATCGCAGGTACGAAAAATCGTATTTAATATATTATATTATGTAGATAGTATATTCAAATCTGTGAATTTTATTTGAAAAACGAAAGTATGTACTTATTTAAGGTGTACGGAGTAGCGGTAAAAAATTAAAAATGGTTTTAAAATATAGCTTAACAGATTCCACAATGATTCATAAAAACAGAAATTAAATTCACTTATAATTCTTAGAGAATTATGCTAGTTCGTGATGAAAAAAAAAAATCTCCATAAATATTTTTTGTTATAAAATATTTCAAAAAACACCGACGGGAGTGTCCTTAAAATATTTTCATCCCTAACTTTAGGTGGTTTATCTCCAAAACCGGTTTTTAAAGCTTTTTCGATTGTTTTAAACAAAATCGAATTTTTTCTGTGTTGTCCGTTAAATATAGACAGTGACGAAAATGGACACAGTAACGGATTTTTAAGACAGGACTGAATACACACATTTTTTATCGTCTCAGTCTAACTGATGGTAACATGGTAAAATTACGTTACTATTAGAACATAAGATGTGACGTTTAGGTTGAAATAAAGAGTTTAAAACAAAAATTAAGCATAACATGTAAAGAGCGGAATATTTTCAAGGGCAGTTATATGCGGCTTTTTTTCTAAAATTTATTGTCAAACAAAAAAAAGTTACAGCCATGTTAGTTTTTGATGTTTTAAATAGCTGTTATAGGTTTGTATGCCAATTTCGTAAAATCGCCTGATAATTTTGGACTGCGGGTACATAACTTCAGCTTCCCTCTAAGAGATTCCGCGATATACGGTGTAAGAACTAGCGGGCCGAACTCACGGTCGTTTTTCTCCGCTTTTAAAATCGGCCGCCGCGAGAATGCTGTCGTCGTTCAGCCACAGCGTTGTTACCGTACAGTAATATAGGTATATGAAAACTGGTTTTGTTTTCGTGGACGGATGACAAATGCCTTTCTATAATAATACGGTCTACGGCGAATAGGTATCTTGTACATCATATAATAATACGATTTTACACGAAATGTCAACGATGTGATTTGACGAGAGTTTCGAGCCAGCCCGAGGGCTATAAGTCAAATTAATTGGTTTCGTGTCAAAAACAAATGAATTCGCAAGACTTGTTATAAATAAGGACGTTATCTCGTCCGGGTTTCCGGACAGTAATCCGTTACGAAATGACGATCCACTGCTTTGATTTCATTATACCGCAACTGGTGAGGCCAACTGTATTCTACATTTCTGTATAGAAAACCACCGGCCTATAGGTCCAGCCAAGGTGACATAGTCGGAAAAACAATTTCGGGCGGGGGGAGGGGTCGATCGATTCAAAAATAAAACGATTTTTTTTAGTATTTTGGTAAAATCGATCGGTTTTGAAAAAAATGACGGGGAGTTCAAATCCCCAATAGAACCCCTTCAATAAACTTAAAACTCTTGTCGGATGGGCGCTACGCGGGTATCGTACATCGCCTTCTTACTATATCATGCGCAGTATGTCTACGGCATACGTTAAAATTTCGTTAACTCGGAGATAAGATAACTTTTTTTTTTTTTTTTCAAATGCTTAAGTAATGAAATAAACGCCGTTTATAAAATATATTAAACCATCGTGTTGTACGTATTAATGCATCGGCCTACTGGGCAGAACAGTGGGTCAGTCTACTCTGCCTCCGTGGAGGGGCATGTTTGAAAATGATACGATCGCATACGATTTACCTAATTACAGTTTAATACATGAGTCCATGTTTTAAACAATATGAACATAATCGATTACTCCGATTTGTTCGCGGACACCGCCGATATTATTTCCAGCCCTTTCGTTTATTGTCTGCATAACAGCGGGATTTCGTCGGTTCACCTTTTACGGGGTATAAATATCACCACTATAACATACAATAACACAGATATAAAAACACGTATTATACTAACGGCCATGGTGCCCATGGACATATTGTGTACCCACAGGTAATGGGAATTCAACGTGACAAATCGAGTATATGGGTATATATATTACATAGAAAACGACGACGTGATGTTTACCCGCTGTGAAATTAAGTCGTGAAAACGGGACGCAAACTATTATAATAATATACAATACCCACCTATATAATATTAAACGGATTTACGATAATAATCAGGTGATCTCCACCAGAGTGGTGTGTATTCAGGTATTATACGTGTGACGATTAGGGAGGATTTTTCGGACCCTGACCACCGAGAACTTTCTTTTGTCACGGCATCTTGTAGAGAAAAAAAAATACCAGACTGGTCCTATTGTACTATGGTGATGTCGTAATAACGCGCTGCGGGTAAATATGTGATTACGTGAAGATAACAATAATAATTATCGTCCCTACCGTTTGATGATATTGTTATTTGACATGGCATTATATTACGATAAAGAAATGTACAAAAAACCCATCAATTATTATGCAAATGTTTTGCCACACAGGTGGTTTTCGTATCCCAATACCTCCGATTTAATAATGTGACCAATCGCGTAATGAGAGATATTACATAATTTATATAGGGACTCATAGTATACAGCGAATGTACTGAGGGTTTTGTTTTTTATTCATTCTATAAAAATAAAGTAGCACATAATACGGGGGATTCAATCGTAAATCGTATAGTTTATTTTTTCTGAATTCGAGAGTAGTTGAAATTCCCTAATCGTAAATTTAGCACATACGAGGTTTTTCCCGCCAACGTCGACGCTATTATAATAATCGCACGGCACGTTTTATTATTTTCCCCGCGATGGATTATTTACAAGATAAGGAGAAACTACGAGACAACGAGAGAGGAATAGTTGGAATAGTTATTAAGGAGACAGGTGAGATATTATAAATGCAGTTCGTGGAATCCGGGGATAATAAGCCAAAGAAAAAGTGGTTATAGACATACGAGCAAGTTGAACAGGGTGGACTACGATCACGATCAAAATAATTTAGGCAAATTTGATAATGTCAGGTGGGGTAAGTAAATGATCGGAATAAGCGAGGATAGGGATTATAATCGAGACTAATGCCGGGTTTACACTAAGCCGACAAAACAGAAAATAAAGACACAACAACAAATTTTTTTTAATTTGGTGACAAATTAGGAACAGCAACAAAATGTACCTACCTTAAAATTCTATTTATACCATAAAAAAACCAAATGGAAACAGAGATAAAATACCCACGTAGGTGTGTTATGTTTATCTGTATAGTCGTGATGCGCAGCCTACACAGATCAAACAGAAACGAAACATCGTGTATTTGTCAGTTATTAATTTATTAGCAGTAATTGTCTCGCATTTAAATTTAACAATTTCCCTAATATTTGTACTTTCATAATCCCCAACGTTACTCGAATGCCAAATCATTTTACGTGCAATTACGTGTCGAAGTGTCATTCGCTATTTTCCGGCAGATTACGGCGGCAAAGGTTTTTATTAAAGTTGCGAAATACTGCGAACAATTATTATAATTACGATCGATAATAACGATAACGGATTCATCAATTTTATTTACAATAGTATAATTTGTCGCGGAAACAAAACGACATAAGCCCTTTGACGTTTACCGCCCAGAGCGGACACGGGAATTTCTCCAGAAACGCGTGCGCACGGTACACACGAGTTCGGATAGTGTCGCGGAATCGTTTCCGTTTCGTCTCCTCCCGTTTTGCGGGAAAACCCACTAGACGCGATTTATCCGGTCTGCGAACCTGTAAAATAACTCCATTGATCTGGCTGACAACAGGCAGGCCAGTCACTCGTAGAGACCGCAGTGCACCGTTGTCCGCGGGAGCCCGTAACAATACGACGCCTAAACGCTGCAGCGCGGCGTAGCTATCGGCGGGCTGTCGGTTGGCCGTAACGCGCGGCCCGGGGCGTGGACGCGCGGTAAACGTGGTCGGCCCGGCGGTTCGCGCGGGATAAAAATGCGCCCGCGGGTGAGGATCAACGTGGCGTTTTCCGCGCAGGCCGTCGCGGCCGCGGGGGACGACAGTCGCCGGCGGTCATTATTTTTCGATACCGTACGCGTCACACACGGCGGACAATCACGAATAACAATATTGTTGTTGAGTGCACGGCGCTGACACGCTGCGGCCGGGCGAACGTTGTCACGATACCTATCGGGAAGGTGCCCGGCCGTATAATATTGCGGCGACGGTACCCGAACCATGTTTCCTGTTAATTGTCCGTCCACAATATAATATTACATTTTAGCAATGAAAAACCGTGTACCCATGTATGCGTGCACGCGTGTGTGCGTACGGTCTGCCCGGAATCCGTTTTGTCCGCAGCCGCCGGCGGCGCGGAGGAGAGTTGAAAAAACAAAACGGGGAAAAAAAAAAAAACAAAACAAAACAAAAACTAAATACCATATATACCTATGTATAAATCGGCGAGCTATTTCGCGAACCTCGCGTTCGAGTGTACACGCATATTTTTATATATATATGATACCTGCATTACGAGTATGAGGCCGTTCGTTAGGTAGGTGTAATAGGTACAGTAGGTATCGCTCGAATTGAACCATTCGTTTTAGACATTTCAATGACACGCGCGCGCGCGCGCGCACACACACACACACACACACACACACACACACCTGCACACACACCGACGAAATACATTCGCGAACGGTCGCCGATATAATAACGATAATACGCGCGAACGCAAAACAACAATGTATCGTAATAGGATATTTATTATCTTGTAGTGGGTACCTACGTTGAAGTTTCCAACACGGCCCGCGGTCCCGTTTGGGTAAACGTTCGTTTTCGTTTTCGCGCGCAATATCTCGTAGGCGTATTACGTTACGGACGGGCGAACCGAGACGCTACTGTCATCGTCATCATCGCCATCGTCTTCACCATCATCGCATTATGTACCGGGTATGGTGTCAGGTATGGGTGCGACGGAACGTTACTTTTCGTTCCACCGACCGCGGCGGCTCCGCGTGTCTGTCTCGGACACACGCGGAGACTTTCTGCGCGACCCGAGAGTTTCGCGTTTTTCGTAGGTACCTACGGGATTTCCGCGACGACAGCGACGACGACTGTCGGTTTTCGTCGGCCGCCTCTCGACTCCGGCCCGGGTAAAAACAATATTTCGTGCCATCGAAGCCATTGCTCAATAAAGCTGGGGTCCGGCTCGCGGCTCGCGCAAGTTTGATATCATAATAATCGGTGTGATAACACGTGGAAATGCGAAATTTCGGCAACTTGGACGTGATCACGTCGCATAAAACGTCCTATGCGCAATCGTGCCGTACCGCCCGCCCCGGACGGAACGCGCCGCCGCTATTCGAGTCACACGCGTAGTAACCCGTCGAGCAGAGCGTCTAGAAGCAGTTTTTTTTCCCGTTGTTTATAGAACGCGACACGGGGATATCGTGCCGGCTGGCAGAGCGTGGCGTGAATGGGTATAACGTGCGAGGCGCTTTATCTCGTAATAAGAGATATGTTGACTAACGAAAAAGGTTATGTACAGGAATACCTCATAGCGGCCCGCGGTTACAGTGTTCCCGATTCGTCCGGGCTCGGGTCGTCCGGGGGGAGGGAGGGGTGGGGGNGGGGGGGGGGGGGGGGGGGGGGGGGGGGGTCGGCCAATTTGACCGAAACTGGTTTATAGAAAAACAAAAACTTCACGCCTGCTCCGCGTACAGAACATAATCGCGCGGCGAACGATAAAATATCCACTCCGTAATATCTACAACGATGATAATAATAATAATCGTGTAACAAGCTCGTCAAATAACGTAATTCAAGAATGCAATATCGTATAAAAGATGGTTTTAGCGTACCTCCTAAACGGATATTCTCGGCCGTCTGTCGGTCGGCCCCCCCCGTATCCGAGCGGATTGCTGCTGCTGGTGCCGCAGCGATCTCTCGTCCGCTGTCCGTTCGGTCTGTTGTTGCGGCGTTCAGTGTCGGCCGGGAAATCTCGCGGCCCGAAGGCGGCGGCGGCGGCACACTACGCGACCGTTGACGATTGCCGTCCGCGGAAACCGGATCACGAAACGACCGCACATCGGCACTGTATATTCACGCGTGTGATATGCAAAGACGCACGTACGCACACAAATAGAAAAAGAGAGATAAAAAAAACCACCGAAACGAGCGCGGGAATTCAAAACTCTTTTCTCCGCGACGAGAATCACTTCTCTCGCGGGGCGGCGCGCGCGTTGAAACGACCGCGCAAATCAGGGGGGGGGGAGAGAGGAAATAAACAGCGAAAAAAAACGAAATAAAAATACGAGAGAAAAAAAGAAACAATAACGATAACAACGATTAGGTGCGTATTTCCACAAACGATAACAACAAACAACAACAACGACGACGACGACACACGAACGGTATTATTTGTTGTTGTTATTACGCCGGCACCCGCGACACGACCGGAGCTGCTGGTTGTAGAGCGTAAACGCGCCGCCAATAGCAACACTCGGGAACGGACTGCTGGCCTAGCGGCGGTGGCGGCGGCGGCCACGATTTACGGTTTACGACACAAGACCGCGCACGCACGCACGCACACCTGTTGATCTTCTTGAATCGGTTGCATTCTTAACACACGGCCGCCGCCGCATTCCATCGCGGCGGCGGTTGCGGCGGCGGCGGCGGCGGCGGTAGTGGTCGCCGTTATCAGTCGCCCGTCCGCCCCTCCCGCCGCACCCCTCTCGCAACCGAACCCGCCGCCGCTCCCCACTCGCGCCGGTACCGTAACAAACTACACCGGCGCGACGCCTATTAGAGTTGTGTACGCGACTGTTCCGATTGGCGATCGCTGTTTCCGGCGCGTTTTTTGAAATTCAAGTTAAAATAACATTGTCGAATACGATACCGATTTAATTGTAAAATCGCTACGGCCACGCGCCCGTCGCGGGCTTTATGAGCCCCGATTTGACGTGCACAAAACCACGTCGGAGGGGGGGGGAGGCGATAGGTAATCGAATCCCGATGATCGGTTCCTAAATTGTTTCAAAATCAATTTCGATTTTCCTTCCGCTCGATTCAGACTTAGGCGTCCAGAGCCGTAGCAATAAAGCTTTCTTGGGGCCATAGGTAAATTTAAATCCATGCACTCGGCGTTCCCTCTCCCCAAAAAAAAATTTTTAGGTACCTTTTTAGAATTGTTAAAACTATTATTAATTAAATTTTTAGATAAGCGTATATTTATTAATTTTAAGATTTATTTGTACAGACATACTGAATATAAAAAAAAAAAACGTATTAATATTAAATGAAAGAGGACTGTGCGATAAAACATAGGTAGGGAAAAAGTTTTTCAGCATCACAGTATTGTACTTTTATCGATTTGATTGTCGAAAATTCATCAATCACATCCTCAAATAAGAGATAAAGATAGGGCCTCTCCTGTTCCAAATATTTGATCTCAAATAATCATTTATGAGTTTGAGTTTGCTAAAGGTACGCTACTAAGATTACATTTCACCTATTTCGAGAACTAATTCGGATATGCGCCGAGTATAATATCGGAAACCGATTCGGAAATCAACGTTTAAGTAAGGAAACGGCGCGAAAAAAAAAACGCTAGCAATTTGTTCTACAATGTCGGATTCGAACCCAGCCGCACAATAAAATGCATAAACTATATTTTAATGTTATAATTGTATAATATTGTTTCCGCTTGATCACAGTAACGTTCTCTGTTTACTATACTCCGTGTTTTTACGTACCGCATAAATTTGTCTATTCCCGGCAATATTGTCCGAATGTCACCGAGGTTGTTATTAAAAAACGAAAAAAATAAATACACAAATGCTGCAGAAACCCCGTGCTAACCCACGCTAAGACACCGTCGTCGCAACCATAACGGAACACGATAATATATGTACCTGGTATCCAAATTCGAAAACCAAAAAGTCCAATCGGACCGACGGGTATTTGCGATCGCGTTCACAACTCTAATAGGCGTAGACAACGCGTAAGCCGGTGTAGCCGGACGGTGCACCGGCGAACGGCGACCCTCGCGCAGCACGGAACATACAAAACCGGGCGGCGAGCCTCGGGATTGGGTTTCTCGATCGCGTCGCCGTCGCCGCCGCCGCCGCCGCGCGACCGGTTTGCGGCCCGTCGTCGCGATCGCGAAGACCCGCCGTGCCCCGGTGCAGTTTAGCTATAATAATATCAGCGGCTAAAATATTATAATACCAGTTAGCAGCAGCAGCAGCGGTAGTAATAGTAGTAGGTAGTTGTACTGTAATACGACTACAGTGTAGTACGTCGTCCGCAACAATAATAATAATAATACCATACGAACTAATACCCTCGACGACGAAAAATCACGGGTACCATAATGTGTATATTACGATAGTAATATTGTTACGCAGCGGCGTACCCAAGATTTTTCAACGGCACGGGCTAGAAACGTTTAACGAAATTTGTACCACCGCGAGTTTGTAAAACGCGAGTAAAACACAGACAGGGTACATTTTTTCTTCTGGAAAAAAAACTTTTTTCTCGAGGTTATTGTTTAAAATACATAAATGTGTACAATCGTCGATTATTTCGTACTTCGTCAAGTCGTGTGCAACGCGCAATGTTTATTATTTTAATATAGAAACGAGTTTTTTGGCAATTTTTTCGCATCGCGATGATTATAATATTATTTCGTTAGAAATCATAATACGTTTTCACTGCTGAACAATTGATATTTTTGTTATTTTAACACGGCCAATGGTAGGGTAGGGAGCTGAAGCCTTCTTAGCCGACGGTCCGAGTACCCCACTGCTATACGTATGGCGACTAGATATAAAAATTCAATAAAAATACATTTTAAAATTTAGGTCCTCCATTGTAAAAAAAAACCCCTCCCTTGAAAGAATTGGCCAATGTGTATTGTGAATACTATTCTACCCATTTTGCCCATAGCTTATCTCCATCTATATACTTTTCTTTTTTATCTGATTATTCTTTTATTATTTTTTCTACAATCAATTATAAAAACTAATTATTTGAAATCATATTGCCAACTTTTTGGTTTGTGTCTTTATGATGAAAATACTTTGAAATTTAAATAATTTTAAATCAACTTAAAGTACACAGGTATAACTTAAGTATACATATTAAAATTAATTTTTAAAGTTAAACATTTAAATGAATAAATACAAAACGTTATTAACATATATTTCTTACATATTTATATTTATTTATAATTTATATTTTTTGAAAAAAGAGTACAATTGCATGTATTTACCACTATTGTTAAGGACATAGGACTATGCATCAAGAAAGTACTGTCTTCCGATAAAGAGTACATCTGGTCACCATAGCTATACGGCGCATACATAAAAAAAACATTAGATTTTATACACGCACAATAATATTGACTTTTACCGGCGTAATATTCGGCCGACGACGACGAAGAAATTTCGATTTTTTTTTTTTCAACACGTAATATTAATATTATGTACACTTAAGTACAGACGCACGATTTCTTTATACGCGGCGATTTCTTTCTCGTCGCATCGCTCCGGGCGCAGTTCTTTTAGGCCGCTACGTCCGTAGAAATTGTCGTTTTCGTCTTTCTATCGCGTACAATGCAATATTACTATCATTATTATTATCATACAACGTGTACCTACGTGTCCGATTATCGTGTTTCTAAAATTTCGATGCGACCGCAGCGTCGGCGCTATTATCTACACACTATATTTTATATTTGAAAAAGGAAGGTCATCGTTTCCGTCGAACATTTTAATTTCGTTTACGCCAAAATGAAAAAAGTTCAATTTTCGTTTCCGTCTAATTTTTTCTACCTGTATCTAAATTACCTATTTAGTTTGAGAATCCATTTGCCCAGTTACCCAGGGGCCACCGCGATAAGGCTGTTCTCGTTGACTCTCAGAAATTTTTATTTTTTAAATTTTTTATTAAAGTCAACGTAATTATCAAATTTATTTACGTTACAAATTTAATTGGGAATTTCTAACGATTCTAAAAATCACATCGGAAAATCGATATACTTTTACAAATTATTTGAATTATTGTTGCACACTTTTTTTTTTAAAAAAATAATTGTGTTCTAGAAGTAGTTTTCTTTGTATGTTCATCGAGTGCGTTTAAAGTATTAACAAGCTTTTTTTTTATTTTTATATTACATAGGCAGGTAATAAAGATAACTATTACGTGGTATAGTTTATGTACTTCAAAATCAGATGGTTTATCCTAAACCCCGACATCCACCGATAGCACTGGTTGTAAATTTATCTTTAAAATTACTAGGGGTTCTCAAACAATAATATAGGTAATGAGGCAAAAAGAGATTTAAAGGAAACGATAAAATATTTTTGATTTTAGTGGAAACGATGGACGCCCATTTGAAATGCACACGATTACGAGACATGTGATGTACGCTACGTGTATAAATACCAAGATTGCCACAGGCCATTGGCTAGGAGTGAGTCGTTATTGGTTTAAAACAAATAAGTAAATAATATAATAGCAAATATATATATAATAGCAAATAATAATTGAATAAGTAAACACAGTTTTAGTCTCTAAGTGTAACGAAGTTTTTAGTTTAATAAATATTTTTTTCCCCCGAAAAACACTTATGCGGTTTTAAAAAACACTCAAAATTATTCATTATCTTAGCTACACCATAAAAGATACAGAATTTTAGTTGAAAAACATCAGTTATTTTAAAAAAATTAAAAAAACTGACAACAAATGACAATATATCGGTTTTATTTTTGTTGATTTTTGAGTTGCCTGTATGGCTATACAAGGAGAAAACAACTAATATTTTACGACTATAGCTGGTACCTTACCAGTGTACTGAGCTCCGCTTAGGCTCGTTTTATGATTGCAATGTTTTTTATATACTTTCAATAAATGTTGCTATAAACTAAATTACTAAAGCTGGATGAGTTGACTTTTTTTTTAACTTGTTAAATCAAGTTATACTTAAATATATGGTAAATTAATACATTTGAGTTACTATAACAATAGCGAAGTTACAAATTTTAAGGAAAAAACAGCTGATACTGGGGACGGAATCAGCCACTTTTGTAGGTGGGAAGTTAGCAAGGTAGGATAGATTAAGTTATTTAATTTATATCTGTATGCAAATATAAAACATCGCTAACGAAAAATGACTCGGAGCGAAGTTAAGACATGTTTCGAAATTCCGTAATTTTTATAATTTTCGTCAAAATTTAATCTTAAAACATTTATGAAAAAAAAAATGATAAATAAATAACTAATAAATCAATTTTTTTTTTAGACCACTAATTACAACATATAATACACCTTGTGTTCAATTTTCAAGCATTTCTTTGAAGTCATGTTATTTAATACTACCATGTAAAAATACATATAAAAAAACGAAAATATCAAATTCGTATACATAGCCCGATTTAAGTACACGAAAGAAAAAAAATGAAAAGTATAACATTTAAGACAAATTGTAAATTAATATGATTTAAATTTAGTAAATTTCAGTGTTTTTAAAGAGTTATTCACTATGCTACAATTATAAATTAATATTAAGCTAAATCTAATACATAAACGAATACTGATATTTAAAATTGTTTTCCTACCACTCTTTATGGGTTACTGGCATAATCAGATCGATTCCTTATTGCTTATGACATGTGTGGTAAGTATGAGATAGTGAATAATCTTTTAAGTCTACATAATAAATATAATTAAGTAAATTCCATAAACATAATCCATTAATATTTTTAACAGTAGTTGTTTTGTAAAGATCAATTGCATGAAAATCGTATGGTTTATTGATAATAAACCTCAATAGAGAATTCAAAGTAATAATAATAGGATTTGAGGCTACCTAGCTTAGACGCGTTACCACAAATTACAATATATTTTGTTTCTATGCTCTTTGTACAGGGTATACAGCTCATGGAAACGTTGTATGTGGGAAGTTACGAAGATAAGATACAAAGCATAGGTAACTTATTTTATATCTACGCGTAACGATTATAGATCTTTGCTAACGAAAACTTACTTCGAAGGAAACTCGAATAATCATTTGATAAACTTAATTAACTAAAAATTGCATTAATTTGTAACTACAACTACAAAATAAATTATAATTGCTCGTATTTTTTTGGCATTTTTATACAAGGCGAAAAAACTTGTGTGCATATTAATTGGAAAATAGTACGCAACATGACGTACGTTTGCTTCTCCCCTGGTATTGCAAATCATACAAACAAATTGCTAAAGGATTTCAGATTAGCACGTTAAAATCTATAAAAATAATATTTCGCAAGATTATTCTATTATTGTTCGTTATAAATGCATAGCTCGACTGTCGGACGTATACTATAGAATTGCGTAATACGTTTAAACATAATTATCATGTTGTTATTTTGTAGAAAAATCTTTTGCATTTTTTGATGTAGTTATGTATATATTATATTATATTAGTTTTCATCGTTGGTTCTATA
The DNA here is from genome assembly GCA_902439185.1 of Cinara cedri. Lineage (NCBI taxonomy): Eukaryota > Metazoa > Arthropoda > Insecta > Hemiptera > Aphididae > Cinara > Cinara cedri. Next base: position 847,531 of record CABPRJ010002382.1, on the reverse strand, counting down.
TTTCTGTATTACAGTAAATTATAATACATGTGTTTTTAGCCTTTAAGGTTTAACGTAATATGTATTTTTAAAAGGCCATCACAATGGTGTTATTTGATGTCTCTGGCTATCTAACGGGCCGAAATTTATTCACGTTAAAAAAAAGAAAAAAAAAAAAAAGCCTTTACAATTGGTTTTAAAGAAAAAAAAAATGAACTATTCAATTTATAGATAACAAAATTTTGAAGACAACCTCGTTAGCATTTTAAAATTATCTAAAATATTCAATTCATTATCCAAGGTACAAACATCATAATTTATACACTATATATATTGTTGATGTTACACGAAGATATACCTATTGTATTGATATCTCCAAAGATAATAAAGATATTAAAATTCAGTTTTTTTTTTTTTTTATATTACTCATAGGGGTAAGGACTACAAATATTTATATTACAATTAATTATTTAGGTTTTGATAAAAACTTAAAAAATTACTTTTTATTTTATTGTTTTTGAAAAACTCAAAGATAGCTATTTTATAGAATTAATTTTTCTGAACATTTTAATGTATCAAATTTTTATTTTCATTAAATTCGTGATTTTTATCATTAAAGCTCAGAAAACAGTTTTTATAACCATGTAGTAGGCTGTAATCTAACTGCTTATTATATTATTACGTTCAATTGACTGTACACGTCTTTTATCTCAAATTTTTTACCAAAACATAATAAATTAATTGCAATATAAATATGCGTAGTCTTTATCCCAATGAGTAATATATAAAAGAAAAAAACAGAATTTGATTGTTTCTATAATTATCTCCGGAGATATTACAATGGGTATATATCTCCGTGGGACATCCCGTATTTGTATATACTTTTTTTAATAATTCATATTGTTTTAAAAACGCCACCGCGGTGGTGAGGCTGTCTTTAAAATGTTGTCATCTAAAAATTGCATAATTATTAATGTTTTATTTCCAAAACCAATTTTAAAGGTCTTTTGTCTGATTTATGTGAACACAAGCATTTGTTATATTGCCTGTGTTTCCATATTGTAATAATCAAATTAATACTTTGTAATTTATTAGTTTAATTTATATCCAATTTGGATTTTCGTCCTTATGTCTACGAGTGTGTTCGCATACAATATATTTTATTTTTTTTAATGCGCCAACGGTTTGGAATGTTCAACGATTTTCCACTCATATAAGCTCGTTACACTTGGTTAACCCTAGTTTAACCTGTGAGGAAATAGCAAACGTTCTGATATTTTATTCTAATATTTATATTGTATTATGTAACTAAGTGACTATAGTGTTATTTATAAACGAGATTACAAAGTTTCGTTATAAAAAAGCGATAAAATAATAAATAATCGATACTGTAACGATAAACTGTTAACGAATAACTATTCTGAGCGAAGCTCGTTTACATATGATTTAAAAGGTTGTAATGTATACGATTTTTACGGGAATTTGATCTTAAACCAATTTTAAAATAAATGACTACATAACACCTAATACTTTTTTTTTCACCAATGACAGCCTATAATGAACCTCCTTTTAAATTTTAACCTTAGTAGAAGAATTTTTCTGTTTAACTTGAGGCGAGGAACCCATGTGGTCTTCTGTCTAAAATAAAACCAATATATTTGTCTTGGAGTAGTAAAGTATCATGGAATTGTTTATGGTGATCGATGCCCTTGGGTAGTAGAAAGAAGGTAACGTAAGAGTATAGTGGGTATCTACATGTCTATATAACACCATAAAAAAAAAAGTTTTTCAATGCGATTTAATAAATTTATATTAGATAATAACGGATGGAGGGAGTGTCCAAACACTCAAAACACCCCTTCCCCTGGTTCCACTACTACTTGTAAGGACTTTAATTGACCGTTTATTTTATCATGATACTATAGTGTTCAAATGTATTTGGATTTTCTAAAGCACACATTTTAGTAAAATCCAATACAATTTGGACAATGGCAATTTCTAAGTTACCTACTTATCGTTATTTGGGATTTTAGTTTTTATTCATATTATAAAACTGTTTTAGCTTAAGTTGAGCAGAATCAAGTAGTTTTTTATACAAGTATTTTAAGTTTAAGTTTTGACAAAAATCGTAAAAGTTACGGTATTTCAAAATACGACATGTGTAACCGAACTTTACGCAGAATCGTATTTCATTAAGAATGATTTATCTTTTCTTACAAATATAAATTTTAAATTACATAACTCTATGCAACGTATATCTTCATTTCTTTTTCCATGACAAAACTTTTCACAAGGTTTCTCCAAAAATTCTGATGATTGATGTCCGCGTGTCGGTTAAATTGTACCTTGTTTAATAAAAACCGTTTTCAAATATTTATTATGATATATCAATAAGTTTTTAGTACAAAATAATACACTACTTTATAGCTTTATAATAACAGTTGATCGTTTCAGGCGGCGTAATCTTGGTCTTGTAATATTTGTCGTGCCTGACGCTTCATTTGAAATTTACCGTTTCTGTCGACTTGACGAAACTGTAAACGGGTTTCACGGGCGGCTCACAATGAAACACAAAGTATAAATTTTTTTCTGACCTCGACTTTTATATAATAATATAAACTATTTTAATATTGCATCAAATTTGCGTCATTACTTATACTATATAATGTATTTAACATAACAATTACCGGTCTAAAATGCTTTTGGTTCCTACATATATTGTTTATTTTTTTTATACATTTTAATGGCTTTTGTAACACTGTTCGTGATTCTAGTTACGATCAAAGTGAGTTACCCAATGTTATATATTTTCAAACTTCAAACGAACGGTGCTATTCAATTCGTTGTTCCCGGTTCTTTAGTTTAAATGCAATATATCGTGTAGGTGTATCTATTCAATATAATAAGTTCTAAATATAAAGTGCATACAAAACGCTGAAGAGTATGCGATTGAAAAACCAATTACTTAATGTTTGAATAGATTATTATAGTTTTTGTTATTATTAGTTTTATGATTTAATATAATCTTCGAAATAATGCTCTCATGAAAATATGAAAATACTCAAGTACTGTAAATGTACCCACTTAAATGTAAAAACGGTTTATAATATCGCAATCAAGTTATCATCACTATTGAACTTAGAAGATGAAATTTCAAAAAAAAAAAGCTGATAATTGAGACGGGTGGATCACTTTTTTTGGTGGGAATTTAGGAAGGTAGTATACATAAAGTTATTTAATTTATATCTGTAAGCGATGATAAACCATTGTCAATAAAAAACGATTTTTCGAAAGAGCGAAGTTTGGTTATACATGTTTTGAAAGACAGTAATTTTTACGATTTTCATTAAAATTTGATTTCAAAAAAACTTGTAAATAAAAACTGCATAACATTCAATTTTTTGTTTTTGTTTATAATGAACCTCCTACAAAATTTCAAGCATTTTTGTATAGTCTAACAATTATTGTATCTATAGAGTACCTACCAAATAAAAATTACGTAAAAAAATCGAAGAATTAAAATGTTTATAAATAGTTTTAAAATAATTTAAATGTTTTTAACGTCTTACCACGTATAGAAAAAGCAAATATGAGTTCTCTGTCGAAATTTCAAGTCTCTGAATATTTTTAACAGAAAAAACAAAAGAAAATTAAATTGAAAATAATAAAAGAATTATTTTCGTAAATGGTCGATTTTGCTTTATCATAAAAACATTACATAGAAAATCAAAAAAAAAACAACTTAGTCACTAACTAGATAAAAAAAAAAAAACCAATAAAAAAGGTGTCTTGTTTTTCTTTTGGAGCAATATTTTTTGTAGACAATATAAGCCGCACACATTTTAAATAAAGGAATCCTAACGCCATAAATATTAGTTTTCATTTTTAGTATGTTTTCGGTTTTTCCAACTATTATGAAAACTATTTGAAAAATCATAAACTTACCTTTTTAATGCACCAACTGGAGAAAACAAGCTTCCAGAAAAAATGGAGCACTCTATACATCGGACCAAGTTTTCTGGTAGGAAAGTGGTTCACAGAGAAAAAACACAAAAACACACATCATAGTAAAAACAATAGGTCCGTTGTTACTTTCCGATTCTAATATAATAAAAAAATTACATAATATTAGTATTAAAACTGTGGGGGTTCGGAATAAAATTGATTCTTTGATATTTACAATTTTTTATATTTTACTTACATCTATATACTCTAAATAAAATGGCATATCCAATGATAAAACTAAAACAAACCGAAAGGAGCTCAACTCTCCACATCAAACATTTTCAAGACGGTACTGAAAAATTATCAATTATTAATTAATGAGACCATAAATAACTATTTATACATAGAGCACCAAATTACACGTCTTCAGTAATCGATTGCAATTATTACAAGTACATAAATATTTATTATGGAATTATTGGAAGTTTATTATCGATTTACGTTCTGATTTTATGATTAGGTACAAGGTTCTGAAACTATTCCTAGTATCGTGAAGTTCTAAATAATATTATTGTTTTGGATTTTAAACGTTTCGTATTTTCTATTTTCTAATGGCTGTTATCAGCTATCGTTATTATAAAATAATAATAATATTGTTGTTATTACCATTGATTTTATTGTTGTTAATAATCAACTTACTAAGATATGTTAATGTTAATAAGTTAATGAATTAATTATAACTTATGAATGATATGACGCATAAAATAAAGGGGTTTTTATTTGGCAGGTACCTACGAGTAATTATGCGTTATGTTCATTCAAATATTCTACACCACGAGCTTATATAATATCGGAATCTATATTGGTTTCATCAGCCATTATAGAATATTGTTTAGTGGTCTTAGTTAAAACATTATCAAAATCGTATTTTTGTACCGTACGCCATCATAAACGGTAATAAACTTTTGAATTTCAAAGTACAAACTCCCCTTTTTATATCGTTGTGCGGAAAAGGTTTGGTTTTAAATTTGAAAATTTAGTATTCATGTAAGGTATAAGAGGTAGGGGTAAACATTTGAAATTAGCATAATGAAATAATGTTTAATAATTCCAAAATTACAAAATATATATATATTTTTTTTTTAATATCTGGTAAAAAAATACTATAAACGCTCATAGTTTTTGTAATTTAAAACTATCGAAATACGTTAAGTATAATAATAATAGTGTCATTCGAATAATTATTAATAATTATCAGTTTCACTGGTGCAAAAAATGCTAAATATTCTTCAATGGTATATATTATATCATAAATAATACTATCTATTTTAGAATTATGAAATAATAAAAAGAAAACAAGATCGTAATGTATATTAATAAAAAAAAAATTCAATGTTCCACATTTTTATGAAATATTTTAGACTTCAAACACTATAAATAAATAGACCTTAAAAGAATGTTTAATCAATGAATTCACAATATATAACTATATAACGCTACCTACCATAATGGTGGCCTGCTAACAAAAGTTCTTTTAACCGGTATTTATACGGTGGAGAAACGTTCACGCTCCTGGAATAAATATTTCCATATATTGAAAAAATATTTCCTGAAACACGTTAAAACAATTTTATTGTATTAAATATTCCCCCTGTTAAATGTGGATAAATTAATTAATATTTAATTAAATAATAAAACAAATTTTACAAAGAGGGTAGATGAATAAAAAATAAAAAAAGGTGATAACTATAATTTTTAGTGTCCCTCTCCCAGGAAAATTGTCTGGATTCAACACTGACTAACGGTAACGTGTTATTGATCAAAACAGATTTTAATAATAGAAGTGTTGATTAAATTTAAAACAACACAAAGAAAACGAATACATAATATACAAATATTTAAAATGAAATTAGATAAAACGGATAAATATTACCTTTCCGTCAGCTCTATAATATAGAATTTCCAGAAAATTTGGTAATTCATCAATGTTTAATGTTTGTTGCATCACTGCAAAGTTATGTAAACGCCGAAAACGGATTTCATTGATTTTTTCAAGTTAAGGAGACATTCGTCTTTTGGGAATGTTGTAAACCAATAAAAATAAACAAAATACAAGGATTGGATATTTAATTTAAATTATAAACCGGCTAATAAAGCAAATTTGGTAAAATATCTGTAACCAAATTCGATATTTGTATACAATTTTTTTTTTCCTAATGAACGGTTTTAAGTTTATAATTTTAAAATATGGAATTTAAAAACATAATAAATACTTTAGATTATATAATTTATTATTTACAATATACTAATCAGAATATTTTTAATTTAGAAATATAATACAGTGTAGGAGAATTCAACGGATACGAATAATTTCCCCGTGATTTTCCCCTCTTATGCGTAAACATTAAACGCATATGTATATTATGTATGCAGTTAATATAATCAAATGTAAAATAAACAATAAACTGTTGTTTGAATATATTCTAAAATCTATACAATATTTAAATTTTTCGGTAACCGTCACACAAATTATGCTTCACGGCTCTACTCCTATCTAAACTTAAAAGTAGAATAATTCGTTAACGGGTTGACGGAATTCACCGAATCGTATTTAAACTAGTACTCCGTCTATTTATAGAATTTTTAATACAGGTTGTCATTTGGAAAAAAGCATAGGTAGTTGTATCATCCTCAAAACTAATGGTAGGTAATGTAACATTTTAGAGCTGCTTGTTCTACAAAATTGTTAGTAAATTTAAAATTTCGAAAAATATTAATTCTTTTCGTAATGCGAATACTTTTTGAGGGAGATACCTTGTATAATATATAAATTGCTATTATATATTTAAGTGCAACAGTGAACTATTCAAATCGTTTTGAAATTATTACTATGCATATTACAGCGTCACATACCCTCAACTAAAACTTTTAACACGCGTGACCTTCGCGAACAAATTGTCCGCACCGTAATTCAAATATGATAAAACTTCTAAAATATTCCGTATTAGGTATAGATAATGAATTTCAGTGAAATACTATTGAACACTGTTTACCTTTTTATCAGAAAAAAACGTTATGCGATTGCACACCAAAAATATGATTCAAAGAATTATCATTCATGTGTACACGGACTGGGTACAACAGTATGTTCCTGCTGAACATATCCAACAATTATGTTTTCACATGACTTATAGGTTTTATTACGATGCGTCGTAGTGAACGATGCGAAGTGTTTTATTTTTTTTATATCTGTATCCATCTTTCTTGCCAGAAAACAGGTTCCTGATGGAAAATCTTGTCTAGTTGAAGAGTTGAGGAAATCATTTTTTTAATTTTCTTTGTATGGGTAATAATGGGGAAAAATGTCGGAAAAACGGGAAGGTTATTGAAATAACGTCAACAGTCAGTTTTTGTATGGTATTTTCGATTCGTTTTTTTGTTGTAATTTAGTTAAAAATAATTGTATAGACCTGACATTTTCCCCAAATAGGTATAGATACCTATACTTACTATAACTCCTTTTTATAGGTGCAATACTATTGTGTTGTTTTGTAAGTTATTCATAGTCGTTGAACATTTTGAATTTTTTGTTTTTAGGTTTATGTAGATATACGAGAAGCCAAAAAAGGCTTCTCAAAAATACTCGAAAATTTGATACAAGGTTCAGCGTGAATTGTTCTTTTGCCACTATAAAAATATCGAACATATTTTTTCCTCCCAAACTATTTACTATTCATATTATAATATTTTTTACATTCCACACAATATACGAGCTAATATCTAATATTGTATGTGAGTACATATAGGTATTTTATGTACCTAAATAAGCAATTGAGTTATTAATTATTAACACTTCAACTCAGGGTGCTTAAAACCTGATGATATCTAAATATTCTAAAGAATGTTGTTTTTTATTGACTCTGTTCGAGTTAAAGTATTTGTCGACAAGATTATGAGACTTATCAATAAAGATACTTTACCAATAATAATTATTTATTGACAAACATTGTGCGCCCGATTATTGTTAGTTAATATTATTGTTTTTGTGTTTACGCCAAAACATTTAAAATTCTAGATTATAATAATAATTTACATTGTTCGAATAATGGAATTCTGTGATACATTGTTTTTGAATAAACGTAAAAAATAAAAACCATCATGTTTGGTTTGAACACGGTTTTATCTACCGCGATAGCCGTGGTTTCAGAGTATTTATACTGGGAAATTGATACAAAATGACAAATATATATCTAGATAATTATTGTAATAATTAATTTAGTTTTTTACTGGATTACCTAATAACTTTAAAGTTATGCAAAGATTTTAGATTAAAATTATTAGTATATTATATAACACAATAATATAAAACATTAATTAAAATGAACGTACTATCTTGTGGTGGCTAATGCATTAAATACATATTTATTAATCACGGATGTAATATGATTCATACGCTAAATTATATTTTATTATAGTGGTGAAATAAAAACGGATTAGGTACAAAAATTAACGCTCTCTCGTAACCTAATTGTAGTTAATATTAATTATTATATGTAGACAAATCTCAAATGGTGTGCCGCACTATAATGCCATTATTTGTTTTTGTTTTTAATACTAATTGCATTTTTAAATATTTACTCTTATTATACTTTTTTTTTCTTTGTGAAAACTGTTAAAATGTTAAATGCATAACATCCCACTAGTGTACGAAAGGGTGAGACTCGTTAGGGTTCTTATAAAACCGTACTCGTATATTACATAATATATTACAGTTATCTTTTATATAAATGCGAAATATACGTAACAATAACAATAATAACATTTTACTAAAAAAGTGACATTTCAAAGGTTTTTGATAAATTACTGCTGATTATTGGTTTAATACAAATATTATAATTAATTATCCACGGTGACGAATAAAAAACCAGAGATCTATAACTATAACGTTAGGAGATAATAATATTACAGAGATCGAAAAAGGAAAACTTCAATGGGGCAACTGGACGTGCAAAAGCCAAAACCGATTATAACGGGTAATCTACATAAAGTTAGACACTCATTGAAGTATTAACTATTTTTGAATTTGATTTTTACATGATCTTAGAAATAAGTAGCTCTTAAAAGTTATACAACAATTAGTTTTTTGTCGTCCTTATTTTAAGGGCGGGACGACCACCACCTACTTTGGTTTTTAAAGTGACAACCTATTCTAAAAATAGATGAAATATTAATTTGAATAAATTTGGTGTTGAAATTGTTGGTTTCCATTAACCTGTTGACAAGATATTCGACTTATAAATTTAGATACGGGGAGAGCGTTTAACCAAATGATGCACCACTATTCTCCCTCACTGAAATTGAAATTTGGCATATCTCGTTATCAGGTTGACGGAAATTAAAAACCTTTGGTATAGATTGCCATTTGAATATCAAAAGTAGGTAATGGTTTTATCCTATAATATGAGTAATGTAACGTTTTAGAGCTAATTACTTTTTGAGTATTCTACAAAAAAATTTCCGAATAAAAGTATTATACTTTCCGAAATGATGTATGTCTTACATTACCTATATTGATCATTCTGTATAGACTATATAGGTATTGTTGGAACAGAACGTGAGTGATAAGACCTTTAAGGAAGACTTAGTAAAGTATAACGCCAAAGCTATGGGAGGTTTCGGCGATGGATAGGACAGACGGGGACAGACAAACCCCCGTTTGTTGCAAGACAGGGTGATCTTAAAGGTCGAATAACCAACGCCACGCCGAAAACGTTAACTTTCAATTAATGTGTAAAACAGAAAATTGTCGGTATAATAACTAAGCAACGATTGTTTGTTGTACATAATTTATAATATTATCACAATAGTAAATAGGTATTTGTTGTTTGTAATAATATGTAACAATAACAACCAATTAATTTCCTCGAACCACACGACGATGACGTGTAGTAGATAAATATCTTGTATTTTTGTTATTTTTTGTAGTCATTAATGGTAAGTGTTGTATTAAAAACATTTAAATAAGCCTGTGTATTGATTACTGATTAAACACACATGATTGTGCATTTTTAAATTCTGAACAAAGCGTAGGAACTATTGATTTTAGAACAATGCATGTTTTTTTTTTTTATTTTTGTTGTTTTTTTTTTGTTTATATCTGTGAGCAAGTTTTCTACCAGAAAATGTCAAAAATGTCAATAAACCTCTTTTTGGTTAAATATTGGATTTGATTGGTGAATGAGTTAGCGATTTTTGGTATTCCGTTTAGTTTTCAGAATAATTGTGCAAAACCAGAAAAAACCGTAGAAAGAACGGGAAGTTTATAGAAAAAATGGTTTCCTAATTTTCAATTAAAAATATTTTTACGGATAGATTTTGACAAAAAGTTTTTTTTTATATTTTCTAAATGTAGTAAAATTGTATGGGTGTTTTATGTTAACGAATTTTTTTAGGTACCAAGTTTTTATTCGATAAGTGCTATATAGATATAATTGTTTGATCAAACAGAAATGTTGAAATTTAATTAGGAGATTCTTTAGAAATCTACTTTATGGTCAAAGAAAAAAAAAATAGATTTTATTGGGGAGGCCGTATAATTTCGGAATTAAAGTGTAATTGTATAGACCGTAAAAATTCGGAAATAAATAAATAAATAAATGGCCGACTGTAATGCCACCGACCGTTTTCATCCGGAAAATAAAATACGTAAACCGTATTTTTACCAACCTTAAAGGTTCGGAATGTAAATCCACCGACTGTATTCTGGTAGACAAAAGTAAAATGTAAACTGTATAGTCACAGAAAAAATAATTCTGGAATTTGAAAACCGTATGTAAAAAGTCGGAAATTCACAAACCGTATAGTTCCAAGCTGTGTTTCGCCGGAAAAAACAGACTGTATTCTTCCCCAACTATATAGTCCCCGACAGTATTATTCCAAAATTTAATAATTTTAATACCGTATTTTTACCGACCGTAGAAATCCAGAGTTACCAGTGTTGATTTTGTGATTTTATTTTCGAGAAAAAAACGGTCTGTGGCATAAAGGTCAGTTATTATACGTTCAGCATACTTATTTTTTCTAGCGAAATACGCTGTATTTATTTACACCATATAATACATATGTTTTGTGAATTTCCGGATTTTGACAAACGGTGAAAATACGGTTCACAAAAAAAACAATTTCCGTAATATTACGGTCGGGGAATATAGTGTCTGCGTATTTATTTTTCCGCCGAAATACAGTCTGGAACTCTACGGTTTGTGATATAAATAGTTTCATCAGTCTGTGAAAATACGGTCTGAGTATTTACAGTCTACAGCCTTACATTATGTATGATTATTTTCGAGGTTTCTATATGCGTCGGTTTTTTTGTAGTAATTATTTGTATGATGATTTTAAAATCAAATTTTGATGACAATCATAAATATTACGGCCTTTAAAAATCGTGTATAAACAAACTACGCTCGGATTCGTTTATTTCACGTAATGGTTTATCGTTGCTTAGAGATATAAATCAAATAATTCTTTAGCTCCTTACTTTTTAATTTATAATTTACAACGTGACGATAGCTACAACAGGTGTAGTTTTTTTTTTTTCATACCTAATATTTGAGAGCTAAATTATTTTATAATATTTTTAAATATAACTCGAATCGATAAAGTGAAATCAATATTAAAATGGAATTACTAAATCTAGAAACTAGTTAGTTAAAGCTAATTAATTAAAAAAATATATTTAATGATGATTTTTAAACTATTGAAATCGTAATGTTTGAATCATATCTAACGTATAATTATTAATTAACATAAAACCGAGTTAATTTTTTTCTTCGGTATACAAAAATTGTCGCAACAGTATTTTCATAAACGTTTTTTATAATTATATAAGTACACCATGGTGACACCAATATATAATACAATTGTACGAAAGAACTCATTTTTTTTATAATTATAAAAAAACCTTATATTTAAAATGAAATTCACAAATGTCTACTGATATNTTTAAACAATCTTTAAATTAGGTGCATAATAAATCCATAATATCCAAACAAAAATTAACAATAAGACAAGTTATTATTATTCCCACGGACGTTTTACCTCAACAACTATAATAATACATCCAACTTCTTTTTTGGAACTGTTGTGATAATAAATGCGGAATTTGTAAGTTCCGTAAAAAAACTTTCTCGGAAAATTTGATGTTGAAATGACAGCTGGTAGTTCAAAGCCACTTGATTTGTAAACACCCTAAGCACCAATAATGTACAGCGTTTTGTATTTTAATAGTAATAGAGGTTCTAGGGATAAAATTACCTTAGGAATGGGACACTTTTTGGTATTGAAATGAAAAGTATCTGAAAAATTATCCCAATATGATCCGAGAAAAAACTTCCACGCTGTGCAACCTGTCGGAGCTGAATAGATTACTGCATTATCTTTCCAACCACCGATTGAATCTTTAATAGCCAACCGCGCATTAAACTATAGTGTAAATAATGTATACATTTACAATAAATATTAAATTATTTTACGAATAATAATTGAATAATCAGTAAATTTACTTTAACGGAATCGTCATAATCAACTTTGAATGTAATATTTCCTTTTACTTCAGTAACGTTACTGGATTTTTTGCTGAAGTATAAATTATGTTCAATAAGGTAATCGTCATGTTTCTCACACGCCATAAGTGCCTTGTATCCAACAATATATTCGCCCTAAAATTGATTAATCCGATTAAAAACAAACATAATATCATGATGTTAGGCTGAACCAATAATAAGTGATATTTATTTATGGGAACATGATACCTCTTCCCCCACAATCATTCGGTTGTAATTACTGTTTAACGTGGGATAATTTTGTTCTTTCGTTTTTATAATTATAGAAATGTTATAAAATGTTACGAAGAGTTTTATTTGTATCGTATACGCCTTTATTTTATTCTTTTTTTTTTTAAAGAAATTCGGAATAGTTTCGATATAAATTAATATTAATAAACCGAAACAAATAACCATAGTTAAACAAAATGAATACAATTATTGTGTTTATACTAACAAATAATATACAAGTCAATGAACATGTAGAGTTTTTTCTAATTTGCTGAGGAATTTCGATGTTTAAACGGTTTATTTAATGTCATGATTGTACAAAAAAATACTTGTACACATTTTATTCGCTAGTGAATTTAAATGTGTTTGAGTTGATAATTTTATATTTTTTTTATAGTTTTGTAAATTGCCTATGTGTGCCCCCTTAAATAATGTTGGCGATAACTCGTCGTCCTCTTGTTTCTTCGAATAAATAAAAGTGTTTTATCTTTTCAATAATAAAATGCGTGTTTAAAATATAAAAATATACTTACAACCGGTAAATTCGGAAGAAATTTTTGAGCGGTATTTACGTAAAACACAAACTGAGTACAAATTATGAAAATAATTCTTATGGTTATCATGATCATAAATAATCGTTTAATTCGTTACACGAAATAACGTACGAATTTGTTTTACGCAATACCGTGCAGAATTAAAGCTCTTCTAATAGCATATGCACATCAACTATAAAACGTAAAACGAAATTTGAAAATTTAAAAGCTAGTGAATTAATTTGTTGTTATTGTGTGGGTTCTGTAAAGAATTGTATTTTAATAGCAGGTTACCTATTTAATTATTAAGTATAACAATGATCACCGGCAGAGTAATAATTTATTATTATTATAACCGATGACATCTATGTATAATAATTTATTATCATTGCGTTTTATAATAACACCGAATAAAAATTACATCTGATAAGCGATTAATTTTTTTTCATTTTGAGGATAGCATATAATTAATTATTAGGTCATAAAAAGTAATTTTTGTTTTGAAAATACGTACTTGTTGAGTAATAAAAATAATCAAAAGCTTGTATGAGCACTATTATATTGATAGGAAATCTTACTCTAAAGGTCATTTTTAATTATTTTTTTCGAATACATTTGGCATATATGGAAAAATTACCCGAAGTTATTTGAAATCTATGTTCTTTATATTTATTGTATTCCTATATTTAATTTTTTTTTTACACCAACCAACACGTTCGTATACTAATGATATAGATACAGATATTATTTTTGTGTTCCTAAATCATTCTGCTAATCTGCTTGATTTTTCAATAGATTTATAGAGTTTAGGAACATTTTGTTTGTTTTTGTGTTTGAGCATATTTATTAACACTATTAATTAAGATTACCAATAGGCTATAATCACCAATATTTAGTTTTCATCGAGATCTATAAGTATAGCTAAGTCACAATAAAATAGCATTTAGGTATACATACTATGATTAAATGATATACAAATCGTTTCAACATCTATATGTTTTATAAAAGTATTTCCAGCACACAAAAACCGTATTTCGATTGTACTATGCTTGTCGAGTGGTAGAACTGGAATTTGAAAACATGTTAGTACAATAAACAAAAACAAATTTTAACAAATCATTTTTTTTTTAACAAATATATGTTAGTAAATGTGTTTTAATTTTGGTACGTGTTTATTATATCCATCTGGTTAAACATTAGGCCATCCAAAAATCTCAGATTTCTGATAATGAAGTCCTTTAGATCACTTCCTCTCCAACGGATTGGTCAGTAGCTGAGGTTAAAAACAGTTAAATTTAGCGGTTGACCAATTTGCCGAATTTAGGAACACACAGAATTAGTGTTTTTTTCAGGGGGGTGACCGGGTGGTATTACCTCCACGAAGTAATTTAAGAATCACTACATCAACTAATGATAAAATTAAATAAATAATGTGATAGAGAATTTAATATGATACATAAAACTTGATATATATGCACATTAAAAACAACGCAGCATTCTTATATTTGAGTTTATTTTACTAACTAAATAATAACTATAACATTAATAAACCTAATAATAATAAATAATCTATAATTTATGTAGTATAATTATTAATAATATTACCGAATTTCAATAAGATTTTCTTTTAATATAAATCATTTGTACCTATGTATTCATAGATATCTAAATTAAATAGCTATCTAATATTAATATAAATGACCATTAAGTATTTTTAGGATGTATTGGCCATTACTCATTAGTCACTTTTTATGTGAACAAAAACTACAAAAATAACTGTTTATGCAATTTATATTTATTTTTACTTCCCTTCATTATTTGCTCTTATCTTATTGTACCCCCTTGACAATTTATGATACCTTCCCTGGGATGGAAGGTCTGGAATAGATACTGCATGGAATGTATGTAGATATACTGTTATTATTGCTTCCAATCAAGAACATCGTTTATAAATTAATTTAAGACTATGCAGGGTCTTATTATGCAGGGACTCATATTAACTTTTATGTCACTTCGGGAGTTTGAAAATCCACTTCTAACAAGTTCAATTTGAGGACACTGGATTATAAAATTGTTTTTTTTTTTTTTTTTTATCAACATTTTGAAATAAATTGTTCAGGTTATAATGAGTTTTAGATCTCCTTTTATGTACAGAAACTGAAAATTCTACAAAATTAAAAGAAAAATTGATAGAAGTAACCACAAATTGTATTTATTTATCTAAAATTATAAATGATGAGTTAATTAAAAATGTAACAGTTTTGACTGTAAAAGCAGATAAACACAAGATACTGGATTGTGGGCTGTTGTAATAAATATTTTGATTGTAATTTGATCATCTTACTTAGACGCACATGGATTTAGTGCAGCAACCAATCTTCTCAAAAAGAAAAAAAAATAACTTTCACAAATAACTAACAGTAGGAATTTAAAGTTGGATCATAGTTCCACATAATTTCTTGCGTACTTTATTCTTAAAAGTTATAATTTTTCTTTCCGTCTGTTTTGTTGTCGCCCACACTTTGAAACTATATGTTAAAGTTGGTCTTATAATAGGTCTTACTTTCGATTTTCTCGATACAATATTAGGCCTTAAGAATTTCTACATCGTATGAAAAGGTTTTTGAACTTTATTTATTTGAATACTTGTTTTCTTTGACCAGCTATTCATAGTTCATATGATTGCTTCTATATATTTAACATCACTAACTTGCTCACTTTTTTGTAAGTTAAGTCTTCCACTCATTTTGGTTCTCTCCACTCTTGAAAAGTTTTATTACCTTTGTTATATCAGCATTAATTTTGAGATGTGTTTTCTTCGCTGTTTCTTCTGAAATCTTGTTGGCTTTAGTTGTGTTTGGAAGGGATTCTAATATATTTAAATAGTTGGCGAAACCAAGAATCTGAGAACCCTTACCTTATTATGATTGATCGAAAATTTACCTTTTTTTCCTGTACTACAAGTCTTTTTTCTATAGTAATATATTTTACAAACATCCAAGTAAAATATCAGGTATTTCTTGATATGTATAGTTTACCAATATTCTTCACCACCGATATTCACCACCGCCAGAATTGCTTACTTTTACCAAATATTAACCAGAAAAAAAAAAATTTGTATCAATAATTCTCGATTAAATTAGATTATTATATTCACCCCGATTCAAAAAATATCATTAACAAGTTCATTAAAATTCCATAAGATACCCTCAAGATTTCTTGGGAAAACTGGTACTGTGTTGCTGATATACAATAATACAATTTTTACTTTTACTGATATTACCATGGACCTCATACTAATAGATACGAAATTCGTATAACTACAGCATTATGAACTGCGTAGAAACATATCGCAGTGATGTAGCCCGCCCTGAGACCAAGTGTACTCTGCAAATGTACTAATGCAAATTATCGTACGCTTCGGTACGCATGTCACATAATCAACGGTATTACAGTGAATAATTGTATATAATTTGTATTAATTGTTATTTATACATTTAATAAGTAGGTTGTAGGTACTCGTAATATTATATTGGGGCATCGGAAAGTTAAGTATACTTAATATTCAGAATATTCAGAAAAGAGATAATGGCTTAATTTTATTGTGCTTTTATGGTATGCATGATAATTTACAGTCACTCAGTCAACGAAAAGCGTCCTCTATCATTCCACATCCGGTATGTAATCATTTCGTGTCTATTAGTATAAGGTCTATGGATATTACGGTTTACAGCTTTTAAAATACACGAAAGACAATTTAAAGATCCACGATAAAACGGAGCGTCCGTGTGCCGAGTGCCATAGTTATTCGATTTTCTGTTATCTGTTTATTTGATGTGAACTTAGAGCGTTGCCAAACTACGGTAGTGAGATTTATCATTTATCGGATTCATAGGTGTGTTACATTTTAACATGCATCATTTTTTAGCACAAGTCATTTTTATTTTAATATATTATATTTTAAAATTGCATATATAAATTATATTACAATTCAATATAAAAAAAAAATTCATAAAATTTAAACTAAACAAAATAAATCAAAGAGTTGGTAGAAAACAAACTGCTAATATCTTATACATTTTACAGCTGATTTATAAATAACAATAACCCTTAATGCCAAAAACAAATTATAAATAAAACAATTGTGTTTATTTCTGAAGACGTTTTTATTCAATGACAAAAACAATACAACCCACTTCTTTTTTAGAACTATTGTGATAATAAATTCGAAATTTAAAAATTCCGTAATCAAATTTATCTGGACAATTTGATATTGAAAAGGTTCTTAAAAGTTCATTGCAATTTGTCTTGTAGGCAAATTAAAGAAAAATATAATTTTGAACGTTCTATATTTTAATAATACAGTTAAACATTTCTTGGGAAAAAATTACCGCAAAAATTGAATACTTGTTGGTATTAAAATGAAAACTTTCTAAAATACATTACAAAATGACTAAAACAAAAAAAATTAAACAAAGAGCAACTAGTCGTCACTGCAATTTTCGGATCATTGTCCGAATCTAACGTATAATTATTAATTAACATAAAACCGAGTTAATTATTTTCTTCGGTGTACAAAAATTGTCGCAACAGTATTTTCATAAACGTTTTTTATAATTATATAAGTACACAATGGTGACACCAATATATAATACAATTGTACGCAAGAACACATTTTTTTTATAATTATAAAAAAACCTTATATTTAAAATGAAATTCACACATGTCTACTGATATATTTAAACAATCTTTAAATTAGGTGCATAATAAATCCATAATATCCAAGCAAAAATTAACAATAAGACAAGTTATTATTATTCCCACGGACGTTTTACCTCAACAACCATAATAATACATCCAACTTCTTTTTTGGAACTGTTGTGATAATAAATGCGGAATTTGTAAGTTCCGTAAAAAAACTTTCTCGGAAAATTTGATGTTGAAATGACAGCTGGTAGTTCAAAGCCACTTGATTTGTAAACACCCTAAGCACCAATAATGTACAGCGTTTTGTATTTTAATAGTAATAGAGGTTCTAGGGATAAAATTACCTTAGGAATGGGACACTTTTTGGTATTGAAATGAAAAGTATCTGAAAAATTATCCCAATATGATCCGAGAAAAAACTTCCACGCTGTGCAACCTGTCGGAGCTGAATAGATTACTGCATTATCTTTCCAACCACCGATTGAATCTTTAATAGCCAACCGCGCATTAAACTATAGTGTAAATAATGTATACATTTACAATAAATATTAAATTATTTTACGAATAATAATTGAATAATCAGTAAATTTACTTTAACGGAATCGTCATAATCAACTTTGAATGTAATATTTCCTTTTACTTCAGTAACGTTACTGGATTTTTTGCTGAAGTATAAATTATGTTCAATAAGGTAATCGTCATGTTTCTCACACGCCATAAGTGCCTTGTATCCAACAATATATTCGCCCTAAAATTGATTAATCCGATTAAAAACAAACATAATATCATGATGTTAGGCTGAACCAATAATAAGTGATATTTATTTATGGGAACATGATACCTCTTCCCCCACAATCATTCGGTTGTAATTACTGTTTAACGTGGGATAATTTTGTTCTTTCGTTTTTATAATTATAGAAATGTTATAAAATGTTACGAAGAGTTTTATTTGTAACGTATACACCTTTCTTTTATTCTTTTTTTTTTTAAAGAAATTCGGAATAGTTTCGATATAAATTAATANCGGTTTATTTAATGTCATGATTGTACAAAAAAATACTTGTACACATTTTATTCGCTAGTGAATTTAAATGTGTTTGAGTTGATAATTTTATATTTTTTTTATAGTTTTGTAAATTGCCTATGTGTGCCCCCTTAAATAATGTTGGCGATAACTCGTCCTCTTGTATCTTCGAATAAATTAAAGTGTTTTATCTTTTCAATAATAAAATGCGTGTTTAAAATATAAAAATATACTTACAACCGGTAAATTCGGAAGAAATTTTTGAGCGGTATTTACGTAAAACACAAACTGAGTACAAATTATGAAAATAATTCTTATGGTTATCATGATCATAAATAATCGTTTAATTCGTTACACGAAATAACGTACGAATTTGTTTTACGCAATACCGTGCAGAATTAAAGCTCTTCTAATAGCATATGCACATCAACTATAAAACGTAAAACGAAATTTGAAATTTGAAAAGCTAGTGAATTAATTTGTTGTTATTGTGTGGGTTCTGTAAAGAATTGTATTTTAATAGCAGGTTACCTATTTAATTATTAAGTATAACAATGATCACCGGCAGAGTTATAATTTATTATTATTATAACCGATGACATCTATGTATAATAATTTATTATCATTGCGTTTTATAATAACACCGAATAAAAATTACATCTGATAAGCGATTTATTTTTTTTCATTTTGAGGATAGCATATAATTAATTGTTAGGTTATAAAAAGTAATTTTTGTTTTGAAAATACGTACTTGTTGAGTAATAAAAATAATCAAAAGCTTGTATGAGCACTATTATATTGATAGGAAATCTTACTCTAAAGGTCATTTTTAATTATTTTTTTCGAATACATTTGGCGTATATGTAAAAATTACCCGAAGTTATTTGAAATCTATGTTCTTGATATATATTGTATTCCTATATTTAATTTTTTTTTTTTTTTACATTAACCAACACTTTCGTATACTAATGACATAGATACATAGTTAATTTTAGTAGGTTTATATTGTTTTCAATTAAGAACATAGTTTGCAAATTTATTTTTAACTATGTAGTCTATAGTCATATTAACATTAATGTTACTCTGATAGCCACTCTAGGAGTTTAAAGATTCATTTCCACTTTTCTCAGATTCCGCTAACCTGACCTACATAAAACTAATGAGTTATATCTCAATCGAGTTAATTTTATTTAGATACCTAAGGTATATGCAGAAAAACCGCTGATCCAAAATTATAAGATCTTTTCATTCAAAAATCTCTCTCATTAATCTGTACGTTGAATATATTTATGATTTTAAGGATAAATCAATAGCAGCAGTAGTGTATTATTAGAAACACAAATCACGTTTTGTGACTTTATATCACTGGTTCCAATAATGAGCCATACCACTCTCTTGAGATAGTGGAACCATTTAGGAGGACAATGGAATTGATATTTTCAAATTGAGAATACTGGAATTTAAAAGCGGGTGGTGGCTGTTTCAATGTTAATATTTTATTTTAATAAGAATTTTGAAATTAGTTTTTCAGGTTCTAGATAGTTTTAGATCCCTCGTTATTTACAGAAACTAAAAATTCCGCCAAATTAAAAGAAGAATTGATAGATGTAATCACAAATAAGTAATTAAATAAAAATTCAACTCTTTTGACTGTAAAAGCAGATACTAATACGTGATTCTAGATTGGATTTTCTACGTTTTTTTTCAGTTTTGCTAAATTATTAAATAAACTGCAAAAGAAATCAAGAACGACTGTTTTGATCATGGACTAGATTAAAAATTCAATTAAAAACGCCTCATATAGTTTTCTCTTGTAACAATATCTATGGTAAATAAATAGTTTGTAAGAATCGAAAACAATGATATCGTTATGCTGTAAATATTTGTTAGTTTTTCCCTACAGTTTCCGGGTTTCTTCCAATTGTTATGAAAACCGCTTGGAAAATCAAAAATGACCTTTAAGTACCAAAATATTGATTAAATTTTCGCTGCACTCTGAATCTAAAAGTTCTATTAAGCACAAAGGTACATATTTTGCGTAGACCAATACGATATTAATAATATTGTTAGTAAATCATACGTGAAGTCGTTTAAATATTATTGTTAAGAATACATTTAAAATTGTTGTGCTACTTGTATTCAAAATGCATATTTGATATTTTATTTTAAAAGTATTTGACTATAAATATATATGGTAATATTTTATATTTGTCAAGTATACATAAATATTATTACAATTATTATTATTATATTATAATTTAATAAAAAAGTACATTTATATAACTATTATAACTGTACAAAAGAAATTAAAGTTTTGGTAAATACAAACTGCTAGTAACTTATACATTTTACCGCTAATCTATGAATAACAATAATCCAGAATACCAAAAACAAATTATTAAAGAAATCATTTTTTTTATTTCTTTGGACGTTTTAATTCAGCCACAAAAACAATACTACCCAATTTTTTTAATACTAGTGAGATAATAAATTTGAAATTTGTAAGTTCCTTAATTAAACTTCTCTGGAAAATTTTATTTCGAAAGTGTTCTTGGAAGTTCATAGCTATTTGTCTTGTAGACGCCCTAAAGATAAATATAAAGTAGAACGTTATATATTTTAATAATAAAGTCAAAGATTTCTTGAGACTAAATTACCGCAGAAATTGGACACTTGTTGGTATTGAAATGAAAACTTTCTGCAAATCCATCCCAATATGAACCGAAAAAAAATTTAAAGGAAGAACAACCAGTCGTTCCTACATATGATACTGCGTTTTCTTTCCAGCCACTAGAGTCTCTAATAGCCATCGCGCTGCAAACTGTAGAGTTGGTATTTTATATATATATATATATATATAATATATTTTTATAATTAACAATTTATAGTTCATTTATTACTTTAACAGGATCGTCATAATGTATTTTGAATGTCATATTTCCTTTCATTATAGTAATATTATTTGAATGTTTGCTCATATAAAAATTATATTGAATAATGATATTCTTCATTGTTCTTACACGTCATATTTGATTTGTAGTCAAAAATAAAGGCTCCCTGAAATTAGTAATTTTGATTAAAAATGAACACATTATGTTATGCTAAACCAGTGTTTTCCCACCTTTTTACACTATAGATCACTGAGAGAACTTTCAGTATATTGTGAATTATCTAGATTTAATGTTATCGGCTAAAAAAATGATCTATAATATCTAATAGGCGGAGTACTGATAAATAATATATATTAAGTTAGTTGGTGGATATTAAAACAATATACCATTTTTGACAACTGCAAAGATCTTGTATGCGGAGGATGGAGGAAGAAACTATTCACATCCATCACGGACTTTGTAATTGTGGGAAAAAATTGTTGTGATTACCACGGGCCATCATTGACGGGCCTGCGCCTCCACAGTTAGGCGCGGGCCATCAGTTTGGAACCACTATGCACAACCAATTAGTAATAAACAAATAATTAAATCAATTACCATCTCGCCCATCATAAAGTTCGGTATTATTATGTTTATGTATCACACAGAGAAATTTCGTTGTTGGTGTAGTTAATATGATAAAAGTGAATTTTCTTGTGTGTGTCTTTGATGGAAAGTCGAGTATAATGATTCATAGATAGGACACAGAAATCTGGCATTTGTAAATGGGAATTCTACTAAAAGTTTGACTATGCATCTTGTTTCGCTTTTCAATTCTTCTGAATACACATTAGCTAAATTAGTTAAAAATAACCAGTTTAACCAGGTATACACACAATATTTTTTCGTATGTGATAATCTATAAATATATCTGCCTTTAGCATTTAAATTAAGCTACCCTTTAGTAGTTTAACCCATACTTTTCCATTTTCTTATCCCCACCTATAACAGTTATCTATTCATGTTTTAATATTAATAAAATAAAGAAAAAACAACAAAAGGAAACTTTTCTGTGGTGACGAGACATTTATTATCACATTGTTATTAATTTTGTTTCACTAATAAAGCCACCTGTATTTGTAAACATGTAAGATCTGTGAAATAGATACATGTTTAAATTTGCATGATAAAGTGTCCTGTACAGATAAATTTCCCTGGTATGTCGTTGCGTGTATCATGTGAAAGTCAATCAAGCAGAGTTTGGTTATTTATTTATTTATCCTTTTTGTATACAAGTATACTCGGATAAAAAAAACCGTTATTATCATTTAATTTCGTTGCCATTGTCTTGACTGTGAATATTGACATAATTATTGTTAAAAAATTAGCTGAATTTAAAATTGTTCAGTATGAGTTTGAGGACGGAGAAGACTAACATAATGGCATATGGCATGAGGATGAAGGTGGCTGAGATTGAAACTAAGACTGAGGATAAGTGAAAATGAGACCAAGGCTTAGATTAAGGCTCTGTAAGCATGAAGATTTATTCAAGTATTTTACATATGCCGAGGGTTAGTACTAAAAACGTACTAGTCCAAATCATTGAAAGTTGCGTAATCCACGATGATACCTTGTGAGTCTCTGGAAATTTAACCACATGCTTTAAGTTGATAGGAAGGTATATTAATAATTACAACTGAACTTTCTTCCGGAAAAATATTGGGTTGCTATAATAGGTATGTAGTAATATTTAAATAAGACTGACATACTTCGCACGAGGGGTGAGTTATTGTTGTAGGTGAGAAGTTGGGAATATAGGATATAGAGGGAATTCAATTTATATCTGTAAGCAATGATGAACCATTGTTAATAAAAAATGTTTTGGAGTGAAGTTCACCCAAAATTGTTATGCACTACAGTTCTTCAGTAATTTTTATACTATTTTTATAATAAGAGTAATGAATTTAATCGATGTGAATACTTTATGTAGCGCACCTGTCTGTATATGTAATTTAAAAATCTATACTGAAAACTGTAAATACTATAGAATATTGCAACGTATAGTATAATATTCCAAAAGAGTTGCTGTACCGCACGTCCACTCAGTTGAAGTAATGTGAAAAGCTTAATCAGGCGGACATACGAATCCTATGAAATTACAGAAACGAACTAGGTACTTGACTAATATTTTATTAAAATCCATATTTAGGTACTATATTGTACCTAAATACCAGCCGTCAGATACGGCGGCCGACCGAAATTCTTTTACGTGATACGATACATAGACTCTTTAACTTAGTAAGTATATTATAAGTATATTATAAGGAATTAAATAAGTAATTTCTTCAAGGTTGTTTATATAGTTTATAATAATTTTACGATAATTTCAATGTTAGATTTTTTTTTTTTTTTTAACATGTATATCAATAATTATTAGTAAACTCGATTGGAACAAGTACATTAATTCACGTTTTGTAATCATTAGTCAATTGTAAGGATTATACTATTTTAATGCAAAGGAAAATACAGTGTCCTAACTGACATAATATTCTTAGTCCTTATAGGCTATGTGAATCTAAAAACATGTCCATGTTTGTATGTATTATTATGAAATGTATGGTAACGTATACGAGACAATATTATATTATTTATACAGTTTTTCAAACTGCTTGAGAAATTTTGTGTAATATTTTGAGAGCATATCGTATATACATGTATATTGTATACATAAATATATCGAATTTCAAGTGGGTAAAACGTTTTTAAACTCTCACTGTTTCGACTATAAAAATGTATGATCTAGCAATTGTGTTAATACAATATACTGGTAAAATAATATAAAACTGTTGTGTATCATAGCGTTATTTTAAATAAATAATAATATGTAGTATACGATATTCATTGTTTTTTTGTTTGTCATAAAACTCTAGGCTACAGAAATAGCAATTGGTCTAAAGCTTATTGGCTAAAATATTATTAAACGTCTTTATTTTTAAGTTTAAATAAATAATAATAATACAAATAAGAAAAATACAATTAAACATAAGTATTTATGTTCAATTTGTATTACATTATACGTATACGCTGAGAGAAAAAACAAATGTCCACTTGAGAAAATAAGTATATTTAGAGGATTTTAACCTATGTACGTTTTTTGTGGAAAATGTTAGTTTTATTGCTTCCCCGAATTTATTACTTTTGTTCTATTTATGATCTTTTTTGTATTTTGTAATAATCAGAGGATGTTTTTAATGGAGATAACCTTTTATCACAAGTAATTTCAACATACGCCGACTAGTTCTTCGACCACGGGTCTATTTTACTATATGCGTATGCAGTAAGTGTTTTATAATGTAATGAGAATTCTCATACTAGACACAAATTAATAATGATTGACATAATGATATTCAAATTTCGTAAAGTTCCATATAGGAACTTAGGATGGACATTTAAATTTTAAACAAAACTTTTTAAAAAAACTCAAGTGATATTAGAATAGGTAGGTA
Source organism: Cinara cedri (assembly GCA_902439185.1). Lineage (NCBI taxonomy): Eukaryota > Metazoa > Arthropoda > Insecta > Hemiptera > Aphididae > Cinara > Cinara cedri. The sequence goes on along the minus strand of CABPRJ010002382.1, from coordinate 822,133 downwards.
TATACCTATACATAGAAAAGGAAGGTTATGAAAGGTATAACTTAAACGACTATGCATACAGGTGTAAGGCTTATATACATAATTAAGTAAATATGGTATTGTTATTTAGTAAATATGAACTAAATGTGAAATACAGAATAATAGTGTTATGTTTCGTATGTATATTTCTTAGTTGAATAATATATTTTTTTTATTTTGCATGATATGTTGCAAATATTAATTAAATACTAAATAAACTGTTTGGATTTACATTTGAGATTTAATTGAATATATGTATATTAATTTCTTATCTGCCCTAAACTTGCATAAAAATAAAAAAATAAAAATGAAATGTCCTATTCCATGTCCTAATTGTGTGAATAGAAATACGTTTTTCAAAAATTAAAAAAAAAAAAATGTAATCTATAAAACACATTTAAATTTATTCAAGTTCTCTATACATGTATATTGTCCTAAAGTGTCCTACTTGTCATAATTGTGTTATATTAATTACAATGACTAACAAAAAAAAAATAAAAATTTGTTGCCAAGGTTTTTGAATAAATATTGATTAATATGAAAATACTTAATTACAATATGTAATTTGTTTCTTAAAATTGGCTCGTATTTTCAAGATAATAATATAGTAATCTAAAAATATATAAATTAATATATGTCTGTTTGTACTTGATGCATACTACACTATTCGTCCGATCGCCATGAAACCTTGGGAAGATGTTCCACGTTGTTCGAAAAAGGTTAATAGATAATTAAATCCACCCCCTATTGAATACCATTCCCTAAAATTAGATTTTTAGTTATTTTTAGTAAACAAATCTAACTATTTTTGTTGATTTAAAGATTACCTTGGTAACACGGATGAAAAAGAACATTGTTGTTAATTTTTGTATTACTTTTCCTGTGCCGTGTGGGTATCTATAATAAGAGCATACATAATTTACATACATTCATGATGGAAAAGTCAGAACAAATACAATATTTTTTCATTAGTTATTTTTCAAAGTTTCACATATTTTTTTATTGACAGTGTTTGTCTCAACAAACTCATTAATGATATTATTAATATTCTTGTAAAATCTGTTCTTAAAAATGGTCGTTAATTCGTAATTGCGAATAAAAAAAAAAAAAAAAAATCTATAGTGAAATTATTTGCTTAGTTGATTATTAAATAATTGTCAACCTCGATTTTAAACGACCGAAAAATAATGCCAACTTCACAGATCAGTTTCAAATTTTACCCAACGTTTTAATAGTACAGTTAGTTTATATTTAAGGGGAAAAATAAAAAAAGTTTTTTCCTTTTTTGTTTTATTAGAATTTAAGTATATAGTATATGATTTTTATAAGAATTAGCGATAATCTCAAAAACGAATCATACAAATCTGAGACCAGATTCGGAATTAGCAGTGAAATTCTACATAGAATTCACTATCAACTTGTTGATCACAAAAAAATATAATAATAATAATAAATAACAGTAGTAAGGAAAGGGGAGTTCAACGCCAGGTCCAGGTGCAGGTGCCAGATGCCAGGAGCCCAGTAACTATACTTTAACATGGTCGCCCGAATTGTCCACCTCTTCATCGACATATATTTTCCTCCACCCCCTTTTTCCAAAATAATTTTTTTCCTACGTGCAAAACGTACTTGACCTATTTACACCACGCCCTCTTTATCTAAATATTTTTGAGCACGCGGGCGACTGCAGAGTACGAGTAAAACGAAAAATCATGACCTTTGTAGTGTGGTTAGGTGGATGTGTGTATGTGCGCATATAATTAACAATCGTGTTGTTGTCGTTAGTGTACCTGCTGGTCGATTATAGCAATGGTTATAACAATTATATTGTCATTGACAAAAATCTAACCTGACAGGAAGACGACGACGATTATGTAATATCTATGAAAATACGTATAATATTTTTGTATAGGTACTTATAATTACGATGTAGACGCAAAGGGTGTACGGGATAGTGGTTTAGGTTGTACGACGGGTATGGTAAAATTAGCTCTTGCAGGAATGTACAGACCATCGACGTTGCTAATAACCATTTCGTTTTTGTAATAATGTGCATAATAATAATATTTTGTTGTATAAGTAATATTTAGCAGTGAGTATGGGTAGTGTCATTGATGGAAGACGAGCGCACGCGCGCCCGAAGACGAAAAATCTCATAATACCTATAAAATAATAGGAGATATATGACACCTGGGCTCCTTACTCGTGGATGGGCGGCCATGTATTAGGTATAGCACCTGGGCTCCTGGCACCTGACACCTGTATCTGTCTTAGATTAAGGTACTTGGCGTTGAACTCCCTTTTTATTGATACTAATAACCATTAAATTTAAAATTAAATATAAATTATGAATTCTATTTTTTTACTACATTTCGATTATGTCAAGGATCTTTCTGGCATTAGATATAAACATTCTCTTTTTAAATTATCATATTATGAAATGTACATAAACGTCAAATTTATCAAAATTACGAAAAATTTAATTTAATTAATGAGGCCACAAAGATAATTCCAATACTGGGCATTACCAAATTAAGTTCATAGATAATTTTAACTTTTAATTTAGCTTTTTTATTAACTTTCTTTTAAACTAATTCTTTTTTTTAACACGAAGATGGATAGTTTTGACGCTCTCTTTAAGCTTTTAACCACAATTTTCCAAAAAAAAGATTCCTAGATCAATGGATTTTGTAATATGAATTATTCAGGAAAATTACATATCTGGGTTTTTGAAACATATAATACAAATGTATATGTATATATTCTAGTATAATAAAATTAGAGCTCGTATTATATTTCAGTATTAAATCTTTTCGTCAGCATAATCGTTTTATCCTTAACAATTCCATCATTGAATTAAGACTCAAGTTCAAAATATCAAAATAATATGTACTTACAAAGTTACAACCGGTAAAATTGGGACCAATTGTAAATCCTCTAGGACAGAATTAACGTGAAACACTAATTGCATACAAATTATGAAAATAATTCTTATATTTGCCGTGATCGTGAAAAATTGTTTATAATAATTTGAGAAATAATAAAAAAATTATTCGTTATTGTGAAGAATTAAAGCTCTTTTAAAAGTGTATTCTAGTGTTATATGTCAACAATAAAATGTAATACAAAACTGACGGTATACCAGAGTAATTTTTTTTTGTTAGTGTCAGTTTTTATGGAGAGTATAACTCTTAACAGGTCTTATTTATTTATTTTGTATAACTATAATCAGGAGAAAAATAATAATTTATTATAACTGACGGCAATCTATGTATAATTTATTGTTATTTTACTATACAATATTAGGTGCATAATAACACTGAATACAAATTAAAGCTGAGAAGTAATTTTTTTTTTTCGAGGAAAACGTGTTATTAGTTATTAAGTCGTATATAAAATGATTTGTTCTTTCTTTATTTTTCGGAAACACTTACTGGGGGTATAAAAATGATCAGGACTATTTTATATAAAGGAAATTGTACACTGAAAGTTTTGTTTAATTTCGGTCTATTAGGTATGAATACAAAGACCAATAGAAAAAAAAATTGATTGACAATGGAACAAAGTTTTATAAATATTTTTGATTGTAAGAAAATATGATTAACTTTTCGTATTAAATTGTTATCAGAAATCATTGCATGATATTAAATACGCTGCGTGGTTGTCCATCTGGTTCTTCTGGTTATTCTACCGTGATTATCGAAGTTCATAACTATTGAAATCAAAACAAATTTCATCCGTAAGTAATCAAATGGTGCATTTACAATAGCAGCACTATTTTCATTGGCTTGGCCATTGTTCTTTAAGTTCACTTCGGACACAATATTATTATTATGTTCCTTCTGTGGTATCACAGTATGGTTGATTACATATCGATATTATGATTGTGTACATAGACATAATCTATATTGTTCGAGTAGCTTGTTAAAATTACTTTAGATAGCATCGTAGAATATAAGACTACGTTATATAATAAAAAATATACTCGTAGTTTGGTTTTAAAGCTTATTTAGCTCCATTTGGTTAGTCAAATGGATCCTACCAATGAGTAAAACCTTTTTTTAACCACACACTTCGAGTTCATTCTTCAATTATTAAAGTTATAGTAAAAATTTAAAATGAATTCGGACATACTTCGCACGATGGGTAGGCCACTGTTGTAGGTGAGAAGTTGGGTAGGAAGAGGGAACATTTAATATGTATAAGTTCGCAATGATAAACCATTGCTAATAAAACCGGTTCAGAGCGGAGTTCGGTTTGTAGTGTTGCTTTGTCAACAATATATGTGTCATATGATGGTAAAATAAATGCATTACATGTTTTCTTTAATAGTATTTGTTTCATACTGTAACTATTTTCCCGTTTTTCCTACGTTTTTTCCCGGTATTCACATTTATTATGAAAACAGCTGGAACAATTAAAAATTGATTCCCGTAATGTACTACGCCAGTCTGATTTCCTTTCAGAAAAATTGATATGATTGTAAATTGGAGCAATATTGACGGTAGGAAAGTTGTTCACAGATAATAAAAAAATAAACATCATCGTAAAATCAATATATTCCTCAATTTACCCAAAATCTAAAATACTATTAAATATCTCAATAGACCTAATTACAATATAATATACAATCAAGTAATTTTATCTTCTTCGGATACATAGAGTACCTCAGCAAAAGCTGATTAAAAAATTAATGTAATTTATTTTTTAGGTATATAAATGTATTACAATAGTACGAATATGCAAAACCAAATTCACACAAATATGTTAATTGCTAATATCTACTATATTGTTCAATCAATATATAAACTATAATAATACCATTAAAAATATCGTTGATACAGTTTATTCTTATTCCCACGGACGTTTCACATCAATGATAAAAATAACGCAACCCACTTCTTTTTTTGTATTACTGAGATAAAAAATACGAAATTTGTAAGTTCCGTAATAAAACTTGCTTGGAAAATTTGTCTTTTTTAACGACGTTGGAAGTCCAAAGCCATTTGAATTGTAAACACCCTAAACATCAATATAATATATAATGTTGTAATGTTTAATAATAGAGTTCACGATTTATCGAGATGATATTACTGCAGGAATCGGACACTTATTGGTATTGAAATGAAAACTTTCTGCAAATTCATTCCAATATACTCCAAGAAAAAACTTAAAGGTTGAGCAACCTGTCGTAGCTGCAAATGAAGCGACGTTATTTTTCCAACCATCAGTTGAGTCTTTAATAGCAATCTGCGCATTAAACTATGGAGGAAATTTTATATAAATTATACAAAAATATATTATTATTTTATGATATACTGTTTTTTGTACTTTAAGAGAATCGTCGTAATGTATTTTGAATGTAATATTTCCTTTCAATTCGGTAACGTTATTGTAGCTTTTACCTAAGTACAAATTATGCTGAACAGCATCATCCACATTTCTCTTACACGGCACGATTGCTTTGTATTTAATAATATAATCTCCCTAAAATTGATTAACTCTATTTAATGAACACATTTCGTTATGCTGAATAACTAGTATTCATCAAGCATATATCTATATAAGTACATTTTTATCCAACAAAAGCATCATAAACTTTGATATTATGTATTAATGTTAAATTAATGTTAATGACATTTAACTATTGAAACGTGTGTGCAGTTAATAAAATAAATAGTAATATTATAAAATAATAATTATAATAATACTATTAAAGGTAATTTATTTTGGTATGCGTGTGTTTCTGTGATGTAGAGCCGACTGTATGGCAAAAAGTCTGGAATTTCTAAACAGGGATTCTATACATACAATTTATGTATTCATTTTTGTTTTCATCACTTTATCACTGAAAAAAATAACATTATTTTTTTTTAAATTTTTAAAATAACCATTTTATAAAATATATTATTCTAAAAATTTTAATGTATTATACATTCATTTTAGATTTAATAGGTTCTTAGTTTTAGTGGCTTTGATGCATAGACAATAGGCATGAAAACAATTAATTTTCAATAAAATAACACGTTATATGTTAAGGAATCACAAGGAAGTATGGTAATTCCTTATCTTCTATTGAATATTAATTGTTTTCAAGTCTTTTTTTTCATATATTAAAGCGACTATAACTAAGAAACTATTAACCGGATATGAATATATAATACATATATGATACATTAAAATTTTTAAAATAATATGTTTTACAAAATGACTATTTTGATATTTTTCTTTACATAATATGTGTCCCTCTCACATAAAATTCGATTGACAAAAAATGAATATTGGCAGAGTTACTAGCATAAGGATAATATTGTAGAACACTCTTTGTATACTTATATATAATAACATATTTTGACTGACTGATTTATCATCGCCTAGCCCAAACCATTGGTCGGATCGGGCCGAAATTTGGCATACAGATAGTTATTATGACGATGACGTAGGCATCCGCTGAGAATGGATTTTTGGAAAACCGACCCCTAAGGTATTTTTGGTACAAATATCTAATTATTTATTTTTATTTATTCATTGGTTACTTTGGTGACGTGGATGAAAACTTCGTTGTCATGGAGAAGAAAACTATTATAATTATTATGATTATTATTTATACTATATTATCTAACAGTAGCAAATCATTGTCGGGTCTACTAGCATAGTATATAATAAATTATGACATTGTATTGTAATTATTATTTAAATTTCTCTGTATCAATTAAAATTAAATTTTTTTTGTTAATAAAATTTGTTAACCTTACACAATTATACTATTGAATATTAGAATGTGATCAAAATAATAATGCATACTTACAAATGGCAAATTTCGTAACAAAATTGAATCTTTTTGAGCAGCATTTTCGTGAACCAAAAATTGAGTACAAATTATGAAAATAAATAGCATGGTTATCATGATCTTAAATACGTGTTTACAATAATATTATATTTATATTATAATGATCAGTAATTATTTATACGTTACACCGCGTACAATGCTAGTCTTTTAAAAGTAGACGCACGTTAACTACTAAACGTAACACTAAACAGTATTTACTAAACAGAATTTAGATTTGATGATGTAAACCAAGCGAATTAATTTTTGTTACTTTCTGTCTTGTGGTGGATAGTATTTTAATAGTAAAACCTTTGTATGTATTGTGTTTAACAATGATCAGACAAACTAATAATAATTACAATAATGATGACTATCTACGTATAATTTATCGTCATTGAGATGTATATAATAACACATAACACAAATTTAATCTATGTATAGATGTCACTTTCATACAGATAGGAAGTTGAACTATCGGAAGTAATTAGTATTAATAAAATATTTTATACATTTATTGTACTATTATTATAATATACATTTACACCAGTGCGTTCTTGAACAAATTCCGGGCGAATAAATGTATTATTTTTTTTTTTATTATTCACTTACATATTTTTTTCTTACCGACCAAAGAACAACGTTTTGCACATTCGTTTAGAGTGTTAAAACTATTTACGGTCTAACGTTAACAGTATTGTCGCTCGTACGTAGTTATAGTAGGATTCTAAAATTGTATGCTACTTATAATTTATTTTTATTAATAAATAATTTAGGAGTGGTATTTGATAGTTTTTATAAAGTCAGTGAATAAATACTAGTTACGACTTAGTAATTATTAAATATTATAAATTATTATACCTAATTAATTAACAAAGATAACAATATTTCATTACAACCTGAAAGTATGAAATCTGCAAGATTAATCCACTACAGATTTTAAATGGTAGTATATAGTAATGTATTAACCTATGTATAACCTAACTCTCGGGGGGAGAGAGGGATGTCCGTATTACACAATTACAGTGAGTTCCGCTCATTCTGATTGGTTTAGGCCATTTTGATTCTATTAATCGGTTGTTTCCATAAAACATTTTTTTTTTTTTTTTAATGATTCTATATTTATACGTAAACTTGAAATAAAATAAAAAAGCCATCTGTAATAAAAACCATAATAATATAAACAACTTTTTTTTTGGAACTATTAAGATAAAAAATGCGAAATTTATAAGTTCCGTAAAAAAATTTGCTTGGGAAATTTGATTTTGTTATAGCTGTTAGAAGTTTATATCCAATTAACTTGTAGAATCTCAATATACAACGTTATATACCTATTTTAATAATAATAGATTTCTTGACACAAAATTACCATAAAAATCAGGTACTTTTTGGTATCGAAATGAAAACATTCTGTAAAACCATCTCAATATGTGCCAATAAAAAACTTGAACGCCGAGCAATCTATATTTCTAACTACCGATTGAGTCTTTAATAGCCATCCGCACATCAAACTTTAAAGTAAATGTTATAATATAATTAAGTAGTCAGTCAATAAAAATAATATTATTTTATTAAAAAAAATATATGTCATGTTTCCTTAAATTTCAGTAGCGATATTGGATTTTTTGATTTTTTGGATATTTCACATTCATTAAAATACTCATACATTATTCTTGGGAATTAACTTCCTATGTTAAATGGAATAGATATCTACAAGTTGCTATTTTCATAAAAGTCTCAAAGAATCACAATTAATTTCCCTACCACCTATCTCCTTCGTAAATCATCATTAAATTATGCTTGTTAAATTACCAATAATAGGCAGCTATAAAATCTTTACGGGTTTTTTAGTAAACTAAATTAACGTAAATATTTATATTAATAGTTAATAGTTTCAATATAGGTTATTTGTACACAAGGGGCATTACATTATTATATTATTCTGTGCCTGTGTGCATACTATATTATTTAGTTGCCTATACATAAGGGGCGTTTTAAATATTATTCAATATTATGATTGGTACTGGATTGCCCTGTACATATTAAATAGTCAACAACAATGGAACTGAGAGCATATTATTCTGTTTTCACCATATATATATCATACGAGAAAACGAGTTTTATTACATACTGTCAATATAGCAGTGCTTGGTTAAAGATGACGAGTTCAATGAGCTCCTCTTAAAATGTATTGGTTTTTGTTTACAATCATTTATTTTGCGTTCATATTTAAACGACAAATTATGATTTAAATAAAAATATGGAGTGGACAGTGATAATGGCTCTAATATCTGAGGTGGTTATGTTTTAATATAGAGTCTTTTTAGTTAGAGGGGGAAGGAGAGATATAAGAGACTAAAAAGGTATCTTTATCTAACAATAACCATCATTAGCCATAATGAAAATAATAATTATTTTTTAGTTCATGATTTATACAAAACTATTTGTCCTATGTCATATACCTTCCTTCCCAACTTCTTGCTTAGGCACAATAATAATTAAGGCCTATTTTTGAATAAAATACGACACATTCTGTGTAATGCGGAATCCAATGTGTGTAACCCGAAATCATAAAGTGTATAATAAGTTATTTTTATTAACTAAAGAATAAACTATCGTAATTATCCCAATATTCAAAATTGAATAAAAAAAAAAATCCAGAAAACACTTATCCAATATAATCGTTATGATAAATCTTTAATGGTTATACAGTAAACCATAAACGTCTTAGTATCGGGCTATAGTATTAACAATTTTTATACTTGACAAGAATTTGTGGTGCATTATTTTAAGATTTAAAAGATAAATAATATCCAATAATTTTACTTTGATTATATTTTAAATAATTTCAAATTGAAAAAAACGAGTCCATGTTCAAAAATATATTGTCATGTTATTCATATTTACTGCTTAATTAAGTTTAAGAATACCGTGGTACTAAAAAGTGAGACACATGCGGATTAGCGTCTGTTCTTTTTAGACGAATTCTGTGTAGTACGAAAAATGACAATGTTTAAACCCTGACAATGGTCTATTTATATAATTGATATTATATTACGGCGAACTTTTATCTTTGGTGGTACGGACATCCGCGCGAATAACGGATAAAAACATCAAAAATTACGTACGCACGTCCGAAAAAACGTACGGTAATAATTCGACGACACACACATGGAAACCTATTGTCTCAACCGAGACCCAGGGACGTAGGTCCCAGATACTGATTGAAAAACTTCCATTTCATATTTTACAGGTACTTCTGAAAATGATTTTTATCGAGTTTATGTTATACTTTTGATGTGTATACTATATACAGTACCAGCAATATTTATTCGTAAATACTTATTAGTACAACATCACCAATAAAATAGTAAGACGCTAATCGAAAATCACAACAGTAATACATTTTTTATCGCATGACGCACAGCGTCGTCGTCCAAAAAGCCTATGCAAAGGTCGTGGTAAAGCGATTTTACAAATATAGGCTAACTTTTTTTTTGGCTTCAACACTCTTTTCGTGAATCGTCTGTTTCTTGTAGGCCTTGGGCGCAGTATCTATTGCAGTATGTAGTGCTATATTATATATATATTGCATATTACACCGTACGCGTTTATTCGGAATAATTCAATATAAAATCATAGTTGTTACAAATTCTGAAAGAATAGTTACTTTTAAATTTTCTTTACACTGTTTAACTCTTTAAAAAAAAGTAGGCGCACATCTATAAATTGAGAAACATAATATACATTTGATGCATAAAAGCCAAAAAAACTAAATATAAATATACATATATATATATAATTTTTTATATTTTATATATTTTTATTTTTTGTTATTTTCCGTTTTGTCGAGAGTAGCTTGTATTGGAATTCTCGGTCCTACTTATTATTCAGCTCATTTCGCATTTCAGGAATAACGCTAATTATTATAATAATAATTGATGGTTATCATCTACGTAGTCACTTATTATAATTTATTGCCGTTGCGCGATTTATAATAACACTGATTGAAAACGTGCATCTGGTATGCTAATTTTTAAATTCGGAGCGTAGCGAGGTATCTATTATTTTTACTATGATGTGTGTTTTTATTTGTTTTGTCTGTGAGCAACTTTTCTACTAGAAATCTTGCTCCAATATATCAAGTGTAGCATTTTTTCTGAAAAAAAATGTTATCTAGTTGGCACTTTGATGAGGCAATTGTTCGATTTTCCGAAGGATTTTCATAATAATCAGGAAAAACCGAGAAACAAATAATAGGCAAAACGGCAAATATAGCCGTGGTGTTACCGATTTTATTGTTTTTAGTTTTTGCAAACTATGTTTTTTCCAGAAATATTACTCTGATAAAAAGGTGCCTAGAGATCTTTTTTGTTGAATTTTTAATGTTATCGGTGAATAAGAAAGTCGTTTTTTGATTGCGCCTATAGTTTTTTTTTAATACTTGAGCAAAACCGAAAAATACCGAAAAATTTACGAAAATAATCCTTTTATTATTTTCAATTATATATATTTTAAATTCGTTTTTTTTTTTATTATGTTTTATTAAAAATATTCATAGGGACTATACATTTCGACAGAACACTTTTATTTGTTTTTTTAACGTGGTAAAATTTAAAAACATTTTGACGATTTTTGAACTTGTAATAGGCATTTTATGTTTTCGAGTTTTTACGCATATTTTATTTGATAGGTAGTACATGGATATAGTTTTTAACCAAAACGAATTGTTTGGAAATTTAACAGGACGTTCATTATAAATTGTACTCAGAGGAATTTTTATAAGAGTTTTAATATCAACTTTTGAGGAAAGTCTATTTTTGTTTGGTCTAACAATTTTATCCATAGAGTACTTACTGAACAAAAATTACGTAAAAAAACCATTTAAAAATAAAATGTCTAAACATAACTCAAACATGGCTACAATGTTTTGAAAATTGTACAACGTTAAGAAAAGGCAAATATAAGTTTTCTAACCATACTTCATATTTCTTTAAACTGAATCAAAAAAATAAAAATAAAATACAAACAAATAATTGAAAACTTAATACGATTCATAATTTTTCCCTTTTTTCTTACGTTTTTCCCAGTTTTTTCTATTTATTATAAAAACAATTGGGAAAGTTTAAAAAATAACATACAAAAAGTTGTTTATAGATAAAAGAAAAACTAAAAATAACTATCATTGTTAAACCAATATATTTCTCGTTTAGCTCAGAATCTAAAACTATTTAATAGTATAGCTTCTATTTTTGTATTTTTTAAAATTGTTTTCACTATTTGCCCCATTGTTGACATATTATCATTATTATTTTTTTAACCATTTAGAACAGGTAAACTGGGTTGTCATGTCATAAAGGTATTAGGAAGGATTTTTCGGATCTTTTAAGTTTTAATTGTTTAAAACTGTTATAGCTCTAAAAATTATGTTTCGTACGGTTCGAAGAATAGTATCCATCAAAGATTAATTATTACGCATTAGTACCTAGTACCTACATAAATAATAAAATAATGAGTGTCGTAAACTCATAACATTTCTGTATAATATTTATACGTTATGGTTACACGTGTATTCGTTTTTGTATTGCGAAAAATATAGTGTGCTATAATATATTTTCTTCCTTTTCTCTTTTGCTTTCATCCCAAATATTTGGGGTTGGCTATTCTGTCTTAAACTTCCACTTGAACCGATCTCTCACATTTTTGTGTAATTGTACTTTTTAAAATTGAAAACGAAGTGCAAACGAAAATACCACAGACCATTAGATACAAAGTTATAGTAATCTGAAGTTAATCGATTTTATGGTTTTTGTTAAATACCATACATCCGTTCAATATTTTGTAGTTTACCATGGCGCAACGATTAACGTGGAATGTAGGAAACTTTTGTACCTGGTTTGTAAACAGTAGAGACAAATGTAATTTTTGGATTTTTTTTTTATTGTCACATTATATTTAATGTTTATGCTGTTATTTATCATGAAGTTTATTTACGAGGCGTTTAAAAATTCCAGGTGCATCGAAAATATATTCGTCTTGAAAGTGATATAACTTTTAAAATAATAGTTTCCGATAAATTCTTATTATACCATCATCTTCAGAATTAAAAACCCTATATAGTTTTACAATGATGTTTATTATAATTTGTATTTGTATTTTGCTCTGATTTTCAAGTGTAGCACTGTTTCTGATAGGAAATTGCGCTGGCGTGATATTTTAAGGAAGTAATTTTTTGATTTTCTCAGGGGTCAGTTGACGTCTATTTTATCTTCAGAAATTACTCACTTCTGTTTTGTATGATATTGTATTATGTATGTATGGTATGTATTATTCCACCAAAATCTTATAACTTTACTTTTATAGACTGTATTGATAATCTTGAACTCGGCGAACAATTCGTAACAAGCGATTGATTTTATGTAGAAGTAAGTGAACAATCTCCAAGAAATGCCTTAAATGGATCATAAATATTTTCGCTTTAATTAGAAATAAATTCTCTGTCAACTATGGCGTAAACTATCTGAATCTATATAATATGAATGAGGTTAGATTAATTTTTAAATAGTTAATAAAATATATGATTATTATATCAATTAAGTAGTTAGATATATGATTCCAATAGAAATGTTTAGGGCAGATTAAATTGCAATTTTTTTTCTAAATACTTTTCTAAATACTTCTAAATACTTTTTTCCTAAGCAAAATTCTAAAAACCACTGATATTACTTTTAATTTGTTATCATATTTTCTGATAAGACTTTCATAGCTGATAATTATGAAACGTTAGATGCGTTCGAAAATCATGGCATGCACTGGCTGCACTGCTATAGATGTGGACGATAAATGATAGTATTATAGTTGAGTTCAATCTAATTCGCAGGACGTATATTTAGTATAACTAATATGATAACATTATCACTTTTATAATATTATCGGTACATTATTATTAACAAATTCTTAATTAACACGTTTCTTGACTATCCAGTAACAGCATTCACAAAAATTCCTTTAGACGCACCGATATAATGTGGAGGAAAAATGTAATTTCGGAATACTTTCATCGACTAAAAGAACAACGTTTTAGACTTTTCAGAGACCCACGTCAACAACATTGCTGCTGGGAGTAATAACTTTAAGATACACTGTGTACTACTATTCCCCTCTCGTCAACCAATACTATAGCGGCCAAGTCTGCTTTGGAATTTAACGTATTTTTTTATTTTATTTACTTAAAATTGCGAGAAAACCTTGATATTTTTAAACGTGACATTTTTTTTTTTTTTTTACTTGGTTTACACACAGATATACGTTTATACACACACGTGGCAAATATATTGATTTTTTAATGCATGATACTCGATATGTGGAATATTCATTAATATTAACCATTTCAACATGTTACTTTTAATATATTTTGCAATACCCACATGATTTTTAAATATTTTACCAACTTGCATCTCTTTCTGGCTATTGATTTATTTTATAATGTATAATATAACATGTAATAAAACTCAATTAGTAGCAAATATTTTTGATTTATTTTCCTATAAACACGATTTTATATTTCTAATTCTGTATTCTAGAGAACGCGAGGAATCAATGCACACATATGTAGCAAAAAATATATAGTTTAAAATGCTAAAAGTTAAAAAATTCGTGGATTGGTGGATAGTAATTTAATCACCGAAAGAAAATAACCTAGACAGAGTGGCGTACTTACGATTGGGTGAAGCAGTTTAATAACATAATTTAAACGACTAATTCCATTCAAATCATACTAACCCATTAGTTTTATAAAAGTTGAGTACTTCTGGGTGGGGTGGGGGGGAATCTCTAATCTCCATTTCTGTTAATTCGCCTTTGAACGTAGAAATAAAATAAACAGATTATTTAAGTGTAAGCATCATTTAGTGCACATTTAAAAAAAAACTAAAAATATTTATTCAATATAAAAAAAAATATGGTATCTCAACAAAAACGGACGACATCTTTCTAACTAAAACGACACAATTTTCCTTTTTCGACCGATATTGATTTTCTGCCAAAGATAAGGGAAGCATAATATCTTTTCAACCTTTTGGAAATGACGTCAATAAAATACTAATATAAAATATATTCTATGGATATTTCAGATTTTGACGATTATTATTTTTAACTGAATTACGACGAATTGAAAATAATAAAACCGTTTATTTTGCTGTTTTTTTCTAATTATTAGGAAAACTATTAAAAAAAAAAGATAATAGTCTCAATAATACACCAATCGGATCCAAAATGATAAAAAAAGTTTTTCGTCATTTATTAATGGGAGTAAGATTTCTGGTAGAAAAGTTGCTCACAAAAATATATAATTTAATAAAAAGCATACATTTCATTAAATTATTCACACATTACCAATAAACCAATAAATGCATCGTTACTCTCAGAATCTAAAATAGTCTGAGTTTGCAAAATGTCTTAAGCTTATTTTGGTCTTTGAAGACTGGTGGGAAAGGAATGTTTATTCGGTTACTTTCTCACCAGCCGTATCCCACGAAAAGCTCAATTGAGAATTCATACGGTCTATACAGATGAACTACATTGAACTAAATAGCTTTAGTTTAGGAATCCTAATCCCTATGACTTTGATTAAAAATTGTTATTCTCGGTGATTGAAGACGCACTGTCATTTACTCTTCTTCATTTGTTAAGCTCTCTCCGATGAAATGGATTCTTTTTATTGTATTGCACACCGTATTTAGATTTCCCAATTGACTACAACAAGATATAATAAGAAGATCGTCCTGTTTTATAATATTTCTGCCTTTACCAAATACCTTGTTACATTTCACTGTACCTGATGTGAATAAAAAACTGTATGTCTATGTCTTTTGACAATAGCATCATGCTAACTCATTTCATATTTCATTTCTAAATTCAAAAAATTTTCCGAATGATTCAACTTCAACTAAACATTCGAATGGTTTTCTAGTTTTGATTTAATTTTACATAATATTTACGCGCATATTTTTTATTCTATAACTTGTTGATCTATTATATATATATATGTATGTTATAGTCTATAGAAAATAAAAATTATAGAAATAAAATTAATTCTATGATATTATAATATACGCTGATAATATTTTTTTTTTTAAAAAAACTATTGTGCTTATTAAATAGGTTTAGTAGTATTATAGCGGTGATCCGAGCGGAAACTTTTATTACAGATGACTATCTGTGCGTATAATAAAACTTCTCTAAATTAAATTCGAAAAATCACTGAATAAAAACAATAATGTATCTACCTACAATTATATTTCAACGAAAATAATAACATTCTTATCGAAATCTACATGACAATGTTTGTATAAATGATTTTCCGTTAGTTTCGTGTAAAGCAAAAAACGCTACATAATTTGGTGTAATAATAATAATACAAGTCCGTCTACTAGTATGGAAAAAACAATGATAAGAATTTGACTGGTTAAATCAAATTCTGGGGGGAACGGGAAATATAGATAATCGGATGGTTTTTTTCTTCCTCCCAAATAATTTTGAAAAGTGGATTTGTCTTATTGCATTGCGCCTTTAAATTGCGATTTTATTAAACCAAAAGACGAGAAGTGTTGGCGAGTTCTCGTTTATTCGCGGGGGACAAAATATATTATACTATACAGTATAAATCCAAACGTCAAAAACAAACACCTTATAAACTGCAACGACGCATATTATTATTATGTTTTATTGTTCTATTCACTTCAATTGGTAATAATTGCTATTTTATTATACAAACTTCAAACTACAATCCGGTCGGAATATACAGCGAATATAAACGTCCCACGGACGACACTGCAACTACAATAATATTACAGTATTCTTCCGTTTTAAGGCCGTACGATAATAATTGTTTTTCAGCTCGGGCATAGGTTACCTACCAAACGTAGGCGAAAATGGCATCAGAACCAGACGAGTTGACGGTGAAATCATTTTTCGGGCCTACGCCGTAAGGGTGACAGATCTTATAGGATTCTATACATATTATATATATAGGTTATCAAAATTTTATGTCACAGCAATTATCTCCTATAAATATACAAAATAAAGGCAAATGTATAATGAAACATTTTAATTAAATAATGTAATCTAAAATTATGCGTGGACTTAAAATTTGTTGACATTTTGGGGAATTCGGAAATTCAATGGCAGCCTAAATTCTATCAATACGTTGACGAGATATTCCACTTGTTAATTTTGGCAAGGGGAAAGTAGTGGAATCAAAATTTGTATAGTTCCTTGAGTGGCGTTTTTGTTTATATTTTTTCGGTGAAGTGACTTATATATCAAAAGTGGACGAAGAGGGGGTATTTTTCGTCGAGAGCTGAAACTTAACAAATTGAAATATATGCTTATTTTTTTCAAGTAAATCGTTTTTATATCTATGTCTTCAACTTCGAATTTACGTTTCCGATAACATGGCAATTACGGCCGCTATACTGAATTCACTAGATTACTGGAGTATAATCAAAGAAAATGAGTTTTTTTTTTTTTTTAAACGACGGCTCATAATAAATTATTATTAAATATTAATTTATATTTCTAATATTTGATTGTTTAATTTATAGAAAATTATTGGTATTCAGCTGTCATAGTATAGCATTGTTCATCAAATCAAGAATACGAATAGCGGTGAATAGAAATAATAATAGATAATATAGACCTATTTGACGTAAATAATAATCAGTGCCGTGTTAAGGTGAAGTGCCGCCGGGGGCACACGTTTTTTTTCAAACTTATAAATCCCCCCCCCCAAATAATACCGATCATTACTAAAAATAAAAAGTAGTTGATCAAATTCCTCAGACAACTTGACACTGATTTTTTTGTAGTCATCGCCACCCAGAAAGATACTGTATATACGCCACTGTGTAAAATTGATTTTAAATAACTTTTTTTCTCATTACTTTTTTTGTGCTGATAATTTTTCATTTGCCAATGAAGATCTTAAATAGTTTTTTTTCAAATTAGAGAGTTTTCACTAATAGGAAAATATAAAAAAAAAATGTACACGTTGCAATTATCGAGGATAAAGTCCCGTAAGCGCCAAACCGACGCTTAAAATATACATATGTTTATACGTAGCTACGTATTGTATTAATAAAATATAGGTTAGTACGGAATTCGGAGGTCGAACAAGTTAGGAGTGGGGTAC
The DNA here is from genome assembly GCA_902439185.1 of Cinara cedri. Lineage (NCBI taxonomy): Eukaryota > Metazoa > Arthropoda > Insecta > Hemiptera > Aphididae > Cinara > Cinara cedri. The sequence goes on along the minus strand of CABPRJ010002382.1, from coordinate 804,098 downwards.
CGGAATTTCTTCTCCACTCTCCCCCCTCCCCCCCGAACGAAGCGTTTTTGTTAAACAATTATAATTATTGTCATTATTATTATTGTCCTTCTTATATTGTACTTCGTAATATGATTTATTTTTATTTACTCGCGCACACACATACCAAAAATATAGTATATGCGAAAAAATGTAATTGTGTAATTTTTTATTATTATTATTTTTTTACCAACGCTATAATGGGCAACATTTACGCAGTCGTTTAGACTATTTAGAGACCCACGTCAACGGTTTTGTCGCGCCGGGAGTATTAATTTAAAGACCCTCCGTCCGCCGACCGCCGTTCTGCAGCAGTAACGCCTGCGTCGGAATTTAACGTATTTCATTTTATTCGTCTGAAAATTATGTGTAAAAAAGAGGATCTTCAAAAAAAAAAAAAAAAAAAAAATACGACCTTTTTCATCTTGCTTTGTGTGTGTATATATATATACGTAATATTACAATACGACTGAAAATAATAGAACGTAAAATATTGTAAGATATATTACCCGTTTTGAACTGACATTGCAAAACGACGGCGGCGTCTCTTACATTTTAAACGTTATTACGGCCCGAATAATATTCGCCGATAGATTGAGCGATTCGGATCATTTTGTTTTAAAACCGATGACACTCTATACTATTATGTGTATTGTATAGATTTTGATTAGGCATATGATTGCGCGTGATCGCACACGATTTTTATCGAACGCCGTTAGAACCCCAGCGGTGATGTAAATTAATTAAAAACCTATACAGGAATTCTGCGGTTATAGGTGTTCGGTCAAATGCGGAAATAATCGTGTTATAGAAACAACTGTCAAGCGATGCCGCGGAAGCCGGAGATTACCTAGCAGAGGAGTTTAAAAAAAAAACAATGTTTGGTATCGCAAGAATGAAAATCGAAAACACTCTGGAGGTCTCTGTGAAAAACGTGAACTAATAAGTACCTACGTGAAAACTGAGTCCGTGTACGTGCGAATAAAAAAATGTTTACTTACGAATAATTAACACACGTGAATTCACTATCCGTATGCACGTTTTTTTTGCGTCATTCACGTGCATCCGTAGTGTAAATAAATGAAAAATAACGTAGCCCGCGTGTGTTTATACGTGTACACGTGAATAATTACGCGATCGAATGTTGATTTCACACGTATACGTGCAAGCGTAAAAAATGCCAATCGGATAAGAAATAACTAATATGCAAACGATTAAATACTAGACAATTAATTTTGTATTATATTAATGACGTATTGTGTTAAGTTTACTTACAGGTTCTTAACACACACACACACACACACCTATTTTAGGTCAAGTCGGACACACAAACGGAGGCTAGCAGTCCTAATATCTGACCTAACGGAATTAAAATATCTAAGCTTGTGGAAGTTTTATAACGGGGCATAGAGAAATAATTTGTCGAGGGAGTAGACAACTTTTTCTTTGCTGTTGTTGTTCGTTCGAATCTCGTCTGGCCAGAATAAGCAATTTAAAAAAAAAATCCGGTTTGCAGATAAGTTTGGGGAATCAAGTTATCTCATTATTCCCATTCTGATTTATCTTCTGATGGACTTTAGTTCTTAGATTCCCGAACGGATGGCGTATTCGCGCCACGTCGCCATAAACTGTATTATTGCTGTGGAAGTTTCGTTATAAATACATAATATATTAAGGTCGCCGTATATTATTTTAAGTATGTAATGCAAAGTTAACATATTATTCATCAACGTATACGTCATTTTTATAGTCCGTTCAAAAGGAGAGAACTGTTTTTATATGTATATAATTTATAGGAGAATGGTTGAAATTTAAAAACATCGTAAAAATCAAAAGAGAGGAAATATATACCTATATATATATATATCTACTTATATTATATTACAAAAGGTTGCATTTTCACTTTTACGCATAAAGTTTTTGACCTTATTTTTACAACGGCGGAAAGCGGGCAAATACGTCGCAACACATTTTCCCAATTTTGGAAAAAAAAAAAAAAAACATAAACTCTTTTTTTAAAACCTATAAAAAGAGTAATAATACGCTACGTTACGCGCTAAAATCGTAACGGCAGTACCCGTCAACAGCGTCTATTTGTTTGCGTTTAATGTTTATTATAATTGTATGCGAGTCGATTCGGAGAGGTCGTGACATCAAAATAGACTGTCTATAATATGGTCTTGACGAGTCGTACGGACGATTAAATCGAATACGAAACGGTAAAGTTTCTATTCGTGTCCATTTGGGTTCTGAGGGGATACCGCACCCGCGTCTACCGGCTCGGAGCCAGTACGACAATCATTGATCACTGTAACTCCGGTTACGCGACGGACCGTTAACGTACCGGTTGTCCAGATAACCGGGGTTGAAGCCGTGTACGCCCGGTCAACACGTTCATTTCGGCGACTCACGGTTTTTATCGATTGCCCATATTACATTATTATTTGTTTTGTTTATACGAGGTACAGCATATATAACATAAATATACATATATATAAATGTGTTTATTTATTTTAATTCAGCTTATAACGAATCACTTAATAAATTAACAAACATTTTCATCCGCAATATGGACTCCATATAAAACCAAATGGAAACTAAAAAACACAAAAATATCGAACGCTTATAAATAACTTAAAATGTTTTGATTTTCTTTACGTCTGAAAATGGCTAATGTTAGTATTCCAAAAGAAAAACAAGTCTCTTGGATTGTTTTCAACCGGATTTCAATCAAAGAACAATTGAAAATATTGAATGTAAGGAATAATAGACAAATTATTCACGGTTACAAAAAAATTAAAATTAAAAACAAATTCATCCAAATACGTCCATCTATTCAAAGAACCCCCAACCGTCCTTCAAAAAGTCAGTTATTATAGTTACTTACGACTGGTAAATTCGGGAAAAAATTATGTTTTGTTTTATTATCGCCATCGACTAAAAAAAAAATCATAAAATATTTAGTGAAAATTAGAAAATAATGTCTTCGTCGTTATCATAATGATATTCAACCGGTAAAATATATGTACGCGTTACCTATTATAAATTGCATTACCGTAAAAAAAAAAAAAAAACACTCGGAAATTTAAAAATTCTCACAATATTATTATTGCACTATTTATACTTTTACTTTGGATGCCATTTACGTTATGTTTCGCGTATTCTCTTTGCATTTCGTTTTGGTTATTTACTTGCAACAATGTGGTTATTTACATTTTGAATACGTTTTGATAATCTCTATCGGTCAGAATAAACAGTATGATTATAGCCGACGATGTCAATCAGTGAATAATAAAATAACGCATTACCACTAAAAAAATTCAATATTATAAACGCGATAACACACGATGGCATGTGTCCTTCGTTCAAGTCATTACCTATACCTTTATCGATATATCTGAACGCAACGCAATATCTCAAATGGCGTGCCTAATAATTATTAGGTAAAGGAAAATTATGTTGAAAAAGCCGGACGTCCTTTGTGCACCGTGGATGAACCGCTGCACTGAGCAGGAAGTGCGAACGGTCTATATAGAATATAAATGGTAATTTAATTGACATTATCAGATTAACGATGAATTATTGCGATCAAATAACAGATTCTGAACGAAGCAAGGTAACCCTATCAACATATATGAAAACCGATGCAGTGGCGCCGAACCTAATTTAAGGAGTGGGCATACGCAATAGAATTGGTAGTTTAATATAGAACATAGTAAATGTTACAGTCAATATAAGGAACAGTAGACATATTGTTATAAATAATATGAACCAGTCTATTCCTATATTGCCGTAGCGTGTACTATATGTTTCCATTAGTTAAGGCAGATAACTATTTGACTATAAATATAACTATAACTGTTCAGTTAATAGTTTTTTTTTTTTTAAAAAACATTTATAGTCAAATTTAAAATTTTTTATTTTAAGTGTTCCTTACCCTAAAAAAAAATATTCAAATATAAACTGTAGCGCAGAGGCACACAAATTATTTAAAAAAAGTATATAAAAAATATTAAATACAACAAAAGTTATTTCAAGCGGCAGATCATCGTGGGACACTCTGTATACCTTTCATTAATATTTTCCATTATTATTTATTTTTTTGTTTGTTTTATAAGCAGAGTGTTAAATATTTTTATTTTTTTTTTTTATGTTTATTCTAATTTTTTTTATGGCATTAATACTAATTAACTGTCTTTACGATCGTAACGTGTTGGTTATTAAAATATTTTCTTATTATGTTTATTACCTTTTTTAAATGTCCTTTTTAAATTCATATTATGTTTATTAACCAATTTGTTTACATTTTCACTGGTTTTAAGACAATTTGTTATTGTTCGAAATTATATGTGTGTTGAGTTAGCGACTAAATATTTTCCGCTTTATGAAATATATTTGATGCGTCGATTATACAGAAGAAAACGAGACTTAGCGCTGTTCGAAATAAAGTCCGGACGATCACAGTGTCACCGCTTACATAATCACGTTGAAATATAAAATTCGAAATGAATATGCATCGAATTGAATGTTTCACGTGAGTAATCACGCGGGAAATGGTATTTTTCTTTTCTCGCGAACGGATATTCGAATAATCGTTCGAGATAAATCTGAAAGGGTAAATAATCGTTTCTTATAAATTGGGCTATTTTCGATCGGGTCCCGGCCCTGTCTATTTTCAATTATACATTGAGAAAGACGGCGATGAAATTAATTTCGCGTAGAAACAAAATTATAGGTAATTTACAACAATTTGTATGAATTACGCAACTTATAATTGTGATTTTATTAATTGCCTTCCCCCGGCCACCGACACGTATACACTCATTAGTCTTATTGTTTTAGATCCAGTTTGGCATGTAAACGGAAGTTAGCGAAACACAAATAATATCATAGTAAAACTAAATCTGAGAACACGATAAAATAATACGTGTTTAATGGGCACCGTCCCGTGATCAAGCTTCGCCAAATTAGCGGGATTCTATGATTGCATCAAAATTATATTTTAAAAGTGTTTAATTTTGCTGAAAAGTAAAAACAAAATACGTATCGTTTATTTTTTTTAATCGGAAACTCAAATAGCAACTACGGCTGATTTATTTATGTCCCGAACTGCCCATATAAAAACAAATCGAGAACATCAATAATAAATTAACAATAGGTCGGCCGGTTTTAATTGTTGACATTATAGTAGACGTTTGTTTGTTTACGGCACACCGCCAATTAGAATAAAGCGTATTATTATGAAATTTAAAGTTCAAAATCAATACGATAGGTTAGGTAATATGATCCGGTATAAACACTATAGTTTTATCGAAAAAAAAAAAAAAAATGTGTTCCGTCAAGTATATACAGTGAAACTTCTTAATAATGGACGCTCTCGGTCGTTGAAACGTTTCATCGACGCGATAATATTTCAACGACTAGACGGATAATATAAGATATATATATGTATGGTATAACAATGTACATAACCATAGAGTAATACAAGATAACTTATAATTGCGTAGACCGTTATTTAAGTTTTCTACGATTATTCTTAATTTGCGATAAAAATGATTAATATCAATGTTTTAAAAGCGTTCGGTGTTTAGAGTGTCCTGTATTTAATGGTTTTCCAATACACAAATAGTGAAACTGTCCCTGTACCCGAAAGAACGTCCGCTATTTGGAGGTGTCCGTTAAGGGGTTGTAGTTGTACTTGTATGACGCATAATATTATTAAAAAAAAATATATATATTGTTTGTTTTAACGAATGATCGCATTTACGTATTTAAACATCACATTGTATACGGGGTTGATTTACCCGCCTACTCTTACCTCCTCACCCCGTCACGTAAAACCGCCATTTTTATAATAATGTTTTTTTCTGTTATTTTTCTGTCATTGTAATATTGAATTTACAATAATGTTAATCGCGTTCACCTCGCGCGTCAATATCGTGGTGACGGTCGTTCAAACAACGCTAATAATAATTGTACGTATTGCAGACACGCATGAAACGCTGTTTAGTTAACCTTTACGGAAATCGTGCGTTCGGTAATTATTATTGCCATAATGTCGCGGTAATAATTTTGACATCGACACGTTTGGGTACTTACTACGTCAAAGTCTATAACACTTAAATATCGTGAACCGTCATTTATAAAACTTAATTGAAAACGTATCATAATATTGTCAAAATCACGGACCATTAATAATTCTATAAATGAATGAACTGATTGTAGTATACGAGTTCCAACACTATTGAAAAGAATGATTACAGGTGAACGCTGAGGTATCATAGAAGAAAAATTCTGTCTTAGGATAATGGGGACAGGTGCAGCCACTGCTGTAGGTGATAAATTTTGAAGGTAGTATATGGGAAATTTAATGCATATCTGTACGAAATGATTAAACATTGCTAACGAAAAAACGATTTTGAGCGGAGTTCGGTTAATAGTGTTGCTTTGTCAACAATGTATATGTCATATTAAGTTTTGAAGTACAATAATTATATATATATATTATATATTTTCTTTAATAATATTTGTTTAACAGTGTATCTTTTTTCCCAATTTTTCTAAGTTTTTTCGATTTTAATTTATTTCCCCCCGGTTTTTCCATTTATTTGGAAAAAATAAAAAAAAAAATAACTTCCTTAAAATACCTTCTCAATCCGATTTCCTTTCAGAAAAAGAGCTATCATTGTAAATCGGAGCAAAACTGCTTGTAGAAAAGTCGTTCACAAGAACGACGAAGGAACGAAATAAGTTGTTCTCTCACTCTCCTGTCGTATCTATAATTTTGTTAAACATTCCCAATCTTTCTTTCTATAAGAAGGCATGGGATCAAAAAGTCAACATCTACCGTAAGTCGAGACACGCCAACCTTCAAACCTCTAAACCCGTCACCGGGTTTAATGCTACCTTCTGCTCATAATATTTGAGTAAGCTAAGCAACACCGGACAGCGAATTTATCATATTTACTATTTTCTGCGGGCGTAACATTATTTATTTCGCGGTTTTTCGATCGTTTTTGACAAGTCGATTGATCATAGGCAATATTTGGTTTATTCGAAGAGTTTCGAGTGACGTAGTAATCGAGTAATCGATGACGTAACTTGTGCAAATCGATAATATTCAGGCCATGCCCGACACACCGACGCTCAATAATTATAATAATAGGTACGTTTTAAATGGAAGAAACTGTCGTAAATATTTTAATCGAACGACAATGTCATTGGAAAATACTAATGCTACCGTATCGATGACGACGACGACCGACGTCGAATTTGATATATTACCGAGATTCTCTTCGAGAAATGTATTTATATTGAGACTGATGACTCCGAACGTCTTTCTGGTTATAAAATATTATAATATTATATATTGGATCGAAAAAAAAAAATCATGAGTAGCAAATATCCGTTGCTAGAGTTGAATTTTCCCCCAGCTGAATATTGCTGAAGTTAAAATATTTCAAAATAAAATATGTTTTTTTTTTTTTTTTTTTAAATGATTAGAAATTGAACAAAAAAAGTTTTATCAAAATATATAAAGTAGTTCTCGAAATGATTGGGAACATACAGTCGGTGTGGTCGGTGGTCGGAAGCTCAGACTTTCTTAAGTCTAAATTATTATTATTTACATTTTAATTTACTTTTATGAGCCTAAGGGTATTTAAAACCCACAAAAACGTGAAAATGACCGTGGAGGGGTTTGAAAATTAAATTCAACCAAAAGCACATGTTTGCTGCTTACACAATGTATGTACAAAAATTCAGCTAGCTTCATTTGGAGGATTTATATTAGACAATTATACACATAAAGTTAAAAAAAAATACCCTCCTAACTAGAACACACGGTGAAATTCATGTTAAAATTTAATCAAAATTATGTTACTAAAATCCAAGAAAAAAATTTCAATTGCCGAATTTGAGCCGTTTTGGTCAAGATGAAAGTGTACAATTGTACTGGGAAAAATATCCAACAGACACAATACGAGTACGGTGCTACTACAGTCATTATTTTCGGGTAATACGAGTAGGTACCGAAAGAGCTGCAAATATTTCTCTGCGTGATAATATTTCTGCCGTAGTTGTTTTCTTCCGAAAATTAGATCCTCGTTTTCCTCCGCAACGAAAATAATAAACTGTCATATTCCTTTAATCGTTTTTGTAAACAGACGAACATAAATCATAAATGACATATTCCGATCAAGCATATTTGCCTAAACATATTTTTTGAAGCACAGAAGCATGGACATTTTAATCGGCTTATAAGTGAAAAAGCCGAAACGATTCAAACAAAATTACGTAACGTGTATACTGTATAATACAATCGTCAGTTAATTATTTGAATAACACAGTGATACAAGCGAAAAATGACGCCCGAATCGCGTAGAGCGGTTCAAATTGGTTCCGACGTATTATTTCGGAAGAGAATGTGAACAGCGGAGAAAAAGATAGGTGGTAAGTTATTTTTAACAACAGTATTATCCCGTCCGTTATTTTACGTACACTGTCATCACATCATTTATTTCAAACAAAATCGATACAGCTCGTTTTGTCGAAATAATTAAAAATAATGTCGTAAAACTTTATCCCCGAAACTCGCGTGGACATTATTTTTTATGAATAGACACTCCGGTATAATATTATCCCGATTAAATTAATAAACGGTACCGATGGGACCTCTGTTGCGGTTTCACAGTTATGCACTCGTCGCACATGGCGGTTGGGTACGAATTTTTATATTAATGAATAATAATATTACTGTCGGTCATAATGTTATAATAATATTGCATGGGAGCAAGGCGAACCTGACCGCCAAACGTTCCGCCGGAGTATCGCAATATCGTTCGGTTCGGACGGTCGTCAATAGATAGCGGCAAGAAAATAATGTACGCGCAATAGAAATCAAATAGAAATCCGCAAACGGATTTCGGTCGTTTGACTGTGTCGAGAAAATCGTATACGGAATGAATTGCATACTATCGATCTACCTCGTGAATGATTTGCCGTTCAATTGATAACGTATTGGGTTGATTTTGTATGGTATAAGTCAAATTTTGAAGACCGGTGAAAAATTGATATTGTTCACGGGCAGTGAACCATTGAGACGAAAATTTCTACTGGAATTACTAACAAAAAAAAAAAAGTATTTTGGAAATTTCAAAAAACGATACAAATAAAAAAAATATTAGCCCAAAAATCCGTATATTTTGAGATAAGTTATAAAAAAATTATTATAACAAAAAAAGACGTTGTCCGAGAAAAGAAACACATCTCTGTAAAACTAATAATATTTGTTTTCCTTATACCCAGGATCTAAACTAAAATAGATTATATTATATCGATATTAAAATAGACTACGACGAGTTTAAAATATATGATGACGTAGTTATTTTTTTTACGCGAATTCTAGTCGAGACGTCGTATTATTTCATTTTAACGCGTATTTGTGTGTGCATCTCGAATACATTTTCATTTAGTATGACGATATTGAAAATTTTTTAAAAAATATTACATTTTTACGAATATTATTGTTAACGAATGCCTGTAGACAAAAGTACGCGGGTAGTAGACGAGTTAATGGTGATGGGTGATCTAATGGTCTGCACACTGGGTTGCTTAGAGGCCGGGACTGAAAAAAAAAGGACTGACTTCATTCGCGATAAAGGCGAAGACGACGAGAATTTTAACGAACATCATCTGCCACGGAAACGAAACGTAATCGTTCGGTTTTCATTAACTCGTGAAATGCAAATGATAATGCAATCCGGAAATTTGAAAAATCGGCTTAGTGCTGAATTGGAATCTGACGGTCCGTAGGAAAATCACAACGCGACCGCAAAATAGGTATAATAATGCAGTTTAAAGAGCGCACCCGATCGAAAAATCTAACCAGTCGCGTGCTCAAGGGGCTATCTCACCCCTCCCCCCTTTCTCTATTGGCTTAAAAATATAACGACTATGGGCAATTTAATTTTTAAATGCACATTATGTAATCATATTATCATGTTAGATCAATAGTATAACATTGTCAAGTTACTAAAGATCAAGTTTGATTTATTGAATACAAATTGACTGATCAAACATTCAAATTCCTATAGTTTCTCGTTGACGGGTTCGGTATAGAGGGAGATTCTACGGTTTATTCATGATTATTAGTGTTTACAACAATAAAAAAAACACCGAAAATGTAAAAAAAGAAAAAACCATTTAATTTATATAAAAGAAAATAATTAAAAAATGAACTAAAAAATGTGATAGGTTAGGTATGTCAAATTGTATTAGTTTGTTTTATAAAAAAAATTAACTACCATATATTCACTTATATTTTCTTCTGGAAAACTGTCGGTGTGTACAAATTGCCATACCAAATATTCGGTAAAGTATTTAGCGAAATCGATAATAAAATCTATTAAACATAATTTTAAACATTATATCGACAAGAAGTCGTCTTCTCAATTGGGCCGAAAAGACATTTATGAGTAAAAAAAGAATATTCATCCAATATCTTGGATATCAAACGGAACGCATCTTTATGTGAAAACTATTCTTCTATCATTATTAAAAAAAATAAAAGCCTTTGCCTTCGAATCCTTACCCTAATGATTATTATTATTGCTATATACGCCCCCCCCCCCCCCGTCTGAAATTTCCGGACACGCCATTGAAGCAGACGGTAAAATCGATAGTTCCGTGTAATAAATTTGCTTATACTGTACTCATACAATATAATGGATCACGTAAACGCATTATCCCATATTTGACCGACGTACGAGGAGAATGTTAACTATTTTTTTTTTTTCCATATGGATTAAGAGTGTCGCAAGGCGAGCGGCCGGTTTAATATCGATGTGTTTTTTTTTTCGTCCCGGGCTAGCCGCGGTCGGCGCGGAAACGCTTTTTGCGGAATAATAAAAACCGCGCCGAAAATTGAACGTATCCGCGGCTCTACCGATCAGACATCGGATGTAGATTGATCTATTCGGCCCGGCGGCGGCGTTGCTCGACTCTAGAAAAACTTACGTATTTAAAGGGATTACCGGCCTCTCGACGCAATATTTATTTGCTGGAAATGCACGCGATTTTATTCTCAATAATAAAGCCCTTAATTTGATTTCTTCTTCCGTTTCCGCGCAGGTCTCTTTTTTTTTTTTTATTCTCCCGGTTGTTTCGTCCCCCTTTTTCACAATAAATACACATTCCCGACCCTACCCGGGCAAATTTATGACGTTGCAAAATTTTCGCATTTCCCGTTTCCCGTAGTTAAAAGTGTTTAAATCGTTAAAACGGTTCACGGAAGGTAATTTCCATCGAAATTTATCGTCTTACGTATTTTGACTATCGTAACGATTGATAACGTCATTTTCTCTTTTCAAATTTTTGTATTTTTTCGATAGCAGTACGAACATACCTTACATGATTTTCGTTTCGACTAAAAAAAAATGTTAAATATTTTACCATTTATTATCTATTGGTATTGAACAATGAGTTTGGCAATTCGTTTGATACGTTTCGTTGCCTTTTTACAGACTGCTAAGGCTTACTGTGTACACGAGAGAGCATACTAGATAAGTCGATTTAAGTAAATTCAACTCATGTATAACTTATAGTTTGATGAAGAAACGACTGATTTGTTTTGCAACAAAATCGTTAAAAATTACGATAAAAAATAATCGATAAAGGTACCTTATATTAAAAAGAAAAAATGCGATCATACATAATAATATAATAATGCGTATAAAAAACAATACGTTATAATACCTGGAAAAAAATATCGTATAATACGATATGCATCGTTACAAAAAATATCTGAGAACAATAATTGACAAGTTTTTATTATTTAGTTTTTTTTTAGATTCCGAATGTAGCGAAGAATGTATTGATTTTATAAACATGTTTTTTATACGGTGGACAAAAACTCTACCAGAAATCTAGCTCAGATATTTACGCACGGTATCATTTCTGAAAGAAAATATATTGTATAAATGGCATTTTTAGGATTACATTTTTTGATGTTCCGAGTGGTTTTCATAACATCTGGGAAAAACCAGAATAAAAAAGACGTCCTAGGATAATGGAGATGGGTGCAGCCACTGTTATAGGTAATTTAATGTATACCTGTAAGGAACAATAAACCATTGTTTACGAAAAAACGATTCTGAGCGGAATTCAGTTCATAGTGATGCTTTGTCAACAATATATGTATGCCATTTTATAGTAAAATAATTAAATAGGCTTTATATATTTTCTTTAATAATATTTGTTTAATGATGTACCGGCTTTCCCGTGTTTTATCCAGGTTTTTCACATTTGCTGGGAAAACTCTTGGAAAAATGACCTCTCCATAATACTTCACTAGTGAAATTTTCTTTTAGAAACTTTGCTATCATTCAAAGTTGGAACATAATTGCTGGTAGAAAATTTGTGCACAGCAAAATAGAAGCCCGTAATATATTTTAACTAATACCCACATTTCTTATAGTTTCCCATTTTTTTTTTCAGTTTTTCAAATTTGTTGAAAAAACTCTAGAGAAAATGGAAAAATCACTCCCTTAAAATACTTCCCTACACCGATTTCCTTTCAGAAAAAATGCTGCTACATGTTGAACAAGTCTTCTGGTAGAAAAGTTGCACACAGATAAAAAAAAAATAAACAATTTTGCAAAACTATAAGCTTCTTCGATCCACTCAGAATTTAAATGTGAGAAAACGGGAAATTTACGAAAATAATGTTTTTTTAATTTTTCAATTTCGTTTTTTGTTGTGATTCAGTAAAAATATTTTTGTAGAGACTTGGAATTCTGACAGGCAACTTATATTTACCTTTTCTACACATGGTTAAATTTTCAACAAATTTAAGCCATTTTTGAGATATTTATAGACATTTTTGTTTTAGCAATGCAGTTTTCGTTCAATAATTTGACCACTTGACTACAGCGCTGTAACACCGAATCTCATTTTCGTTCATGTCTGGTTTTTTTGACACTTGACACTTGACATCATAATTCTATACTGCGAATATATTCAAAATATCATTAAACTAATTTTTTTTACACAAATATATAACACTATAGCTGTCTCGTATGACTTTTCCCGTGCACAGTGTGGAACGAAAAATTAAAAATAAAAGAAACGTGTTTAACTTTTTCCATTCTATTCCCATCTTTATCAAAGTTAACTGTTTTTAAGCCAGTCATTTTTTTTTTTATCGGTACTTCCTGCCTTTTGACAACCATATATATCACCTCTATATTGATAATTGTTTTTATCTGTGTCGCTAGGATGACCAACAAACACTTTCGTTCCAAGACAGTGTTCTACATCTGCACGATGTCATAAACCGTTGGAAAATGTATGGGTTCGTTGATATAGTTGTACTTATTTAAATTAGACAATTAGGCTTCTAAACTAAATCAATATACTAATATCACTTATAACCATTAAAAAAAAAAAAAAAAAAAAAAAAATGAATAAGTTATATTTATTGAACGTTCACTTTAATGGAAGCTACTAACATAATCATATGCTCAACAGCCAACATTCCAGTTTGATAAGTATAATATAATAGTCGAAATGTGAAATAATTGACGCCTATTAAAAAATTTAACAGTATAGAACGTGTATTAATTAGAATGAATTTTATAACAAACAAAAAAAAAAACAAAAAAAAAAAAACACTATTTGTGAAAGAAAACAATTAATTTTCGTAACTACAACGCGGTTTGCGGCGGTCGGTGCCCAAGGAACTGATCAATGATTTCGGCAAACTGGAGTCATTACTGTTGGCGTCTGCAATAAAAAATATTATCAAATGAGCATAATACATTGAAATAGAATATTATAAGTTATGCGCTACCCGCTGCCCGTATATTACGGGTGGCAAGCCGACAAAATGTTAATGTACATTAATGTAAAACACAATATTTATTGAATAACTAACCGAGAAATAATACAGTGTTGTGATAGCATCAAAAATCGACCGTAATCCAAAGCAAAACCGAATAAATACAAAAATTAGTCAAAATAATAAAAAATGATTAGTTATTAATTATTAAGTGGATTTCGCCCTATGAGTTAATTCACAACGACGTCGATTAACCGTGGTCGTAACTGTCTGCGTCTGCAATATAAAATATTATTGAATGTGCCGTTTTGTTCTATACAATTTAAAATAGTAACGCATAGGTATTTACGCGCGATAATGATTTATACAAAACTCGGTACGTTATTATTAATGGCAATTGTGAATTGTATTATTTTTACGAACACTTAAGGTTTTTCAACATTCGATTAATGTTCTGCCGGACATTAGTACCGATTCGTTAAACATCTTGCGCTATAATTACAGCAATCCGCAATAGAAAACATTATCGTTCAAATTGTATAGGTAGGCATATTAATATTATCAATGACCTATGGTAACTACGGAGATTTGTCTATTATTCATGAGTGTATACATAAGTAAATTAATAGTTTATCGAATTCGTTTATTTGGTACAATTACACGTTAAACTATATGTTAATAACATAATTTGCGTGTTTCATAGCTCCTTTTCTCAGCCAAAATCCTACATAAGCCACTGAATGTTCTGCAATTCATAAAAGAATGTATTCTGTTCGTTGCCCGTATATTAAAATAATAATAATAATAATAATAATGTACCCATATGAATAGGTAATATTGACGTACTTTTCCGTGTCTTAAAGCCATTGGAACGGTCCTCATCAGGAAGTCAGTTGTCACAAACTCTACACAGAAACTTGACAGGTTCACGAATTTTGTCTTTGTGTAGCTCTTCATTACGTCTTTTTGGTATACACACAACAATCTACAATATAAAATATTATCACATATTAAATGTAAGTTTACTAATACAGTCAGTGACGTATTTATAAAGGGGGGCAGATTAAGAAAAAATATTTCTGTACCGTTTTTTAATCCTTTGAAAAGGATTTTAAAACGAAACCAATTTAAAACACTATTATGTACAAAGAAAGTGAAATTATTTCGTAAATATTAAATCAATTAATAATTTTATGTCAAATTGAACTATAAATTGCCCACACAAAAATATATAGTTAAAATGCGTATCAAATTTTTTTTTAATCCGGTTATTCGTTAGTTATATAATAAATCGGCATAATTTCTATATTTAATACATCCCTCCCTTAGCCAAAATCCTCAATACGCCACTGAACATTCTACAATTTACAACGGAATATATTATTTTGTCCGTTTTCCGTTTATTATATCATAATATTGACGTAAGTTTACGCGTCCTGAAGACATTGGAACGGTCATCATAAATGAACCAGTTTTCACACACTTTACACAAAAATTTGACAGGTTGACGAATTCTGTCTTTGCGTAGCTCTTCGTTATGTCTGTTGGTATACACGAAGCAATCTACAATAGAAAATATTATCGGTTATGCAATAGTTTGGTGTACTTATATTAACAGTGGCATATTTATAGGAGAGTAGGGGGGGGGAACAACGGAAAAATATCTCACTCTTGAACTGTTTTAATTTTTAAATTCAAATTTCTCTACTTTTTATTCGGAAAAATGCACAATGTATTTGTTGATATTTATATCTAGTTATCAAAAAACCCGATCGTTGTTGGTGGGGTATGCACTTTTTTAGTTAAAACAAAACCACTCCGAACCACTATCATACTATGAAGGAGGTTACAGAAGTTCCCTAATAGTAGGTAAATTAATCAATAATATTTATTATATTTATCAAAAATTGATTGATCATATTGAAATATAAATTATTTACAAAAATACATTAGTAAATAAAAAATGTATAATTTTTATTTTACACCCGATTGTATGTAGTAGTACAGTATGTTGATAGGATTTCCATATTTCATACCTGCCCGCCCCTCCCCCTAAATAAAATCCTAAATACGCCGTTAAATGTTATAATATGCACTATAAAAGATAATGTTTTGACCGTTTTTTTGTGTATCATATTATGATAATGACGTACTAGTACACGTTCTGAAAACATTGGATCGTTCCTCATCGGGCAATGAATTGTTGCATGCTCTACGCAAAAACATAGCCGGTCTGACAATGATAGAAATTTTATTAAATCGTATTCGTATTCGTACTTATATAAAATATTTTGGTAGGTGTTTATGCCATCTTTTCGGTATTCCGTCCTTTAATGACAATAACAATGCCAAATAAAAGCAAGAAATACGGAAAAAAAAAAAAATCCATAAAAATCGCTGAATAATATTTATCGGAGAATTATTATTATTATTATTTGCGAATAGCTTATATATTATTATGTTGAATAATATTGGATACGTTGAAGAAAACGAATATAATTCGAACAATATACGTGCAGGTATATTATGTTGCATAAGTCTGGGTAGACGATGAAAAAACGTAAATTCACGGTTTAGAAAACAGCAATGTGGGATTGATTGAATCTCCGTCGGTCGGCTTTCCGTTCGTTAGTGATTACACGTTATATAGTTACTAGGATACATAGACGGACAATATGTGAAAAAAAAATTTGTTATCATGCAACAATAATAATTTATTGTTATCTCCTTATATAGGCCAGAATAATTTTTTTTTAAGTTTTTTTCTCCGTTCAAATTTACATACTGTAAAGTTTACTAGACGTTGCAGTTACGTACGATTTTGTTTACTGTGTGGTTCACAAGTAAATAAATAGTAAATGATTGAATTGGCAGATTTTTCAAACACAATATTTGTTTTTATATAAGAAATACTTTCATTGGGGAGGGGTTACCGGGAAAAGTCGAAAAGTTGAAAGGAGTGGCTTAGTCTATTTATTTAATTCATACCACGGTTTAGTAACTGCAGAACTTGTCTTTTCTTTTAATAACAAAGAGTATATATATATCGTACATATTATATACACCTAAAGTTGAATTACCCGACTTTGTTAGGTTCAATTTTGAACCAAATTGTACTATATATTAAACTTGACTAAGTTCATTTACAGAAATCGTTATCATCAATATACACATGTTTAATAAAACTAATGGACTAATATGTATTTTTCGGCTCATCTGAATTGCGTCTTAAAGTGACATTTTTTCCGAGTTGCTGGTTTTACAATAATCTATATAATTATTCTTTCCTCTTTTTTCTTATGCGTCTTAAAGATCATCAAGGTCAATTGCCACAACAACAACGCCCCTCAAATTCTCCCTGTTCCTTAACACTTCCTCCACATTTTCCACCCTAATCATACTGAGGTGTTCGTTGATTTTATCAGTCCACCGTTGTCTGAGTCGCCTTTTAGGCCGTTTTGTGTTCGGTCTCCATGCTGTTATGTTCCCCAGTATTCCTTCAGATCTTCATATATGACCGGCCTAACTTATAATTATTAACTATAATTTAAAAAAAAAAAATTACTTCTTTACAGGTAGATTATATTTTTAAAATAATATTACTCATAGTTAATCTTTATTGTTTTACAAAATATTAAATTTTTGCTTTTATTTATTACAAGCTGAATTACCCGGCTTCACCCGCGTTCGATTTTGAACTAAATTGTACATATTTATTAAAACAATATTAAACAAATATTATTAAAGAAAATATACAACACAATTTATATTTTCTTGTATTACCATAATAGGACACACATATATTGTTGACAAAGCATTACTATCAACTGAACTCCGCTCAGAATCGTTTTTTCGTAAGCAACACTTTGTTGTTACTTACAAATATAAATTAAATTCCTTTCTGTATCCTACCTTCTCAACTTCTCACCTAACCCCATTTTGCAAAGCACGTCGGTCTTTTTAAAAGTATTTTTGGTTCTGTTCCATCCGAACAATTGTATGAATTGGATATGTCTCGTTGTTGCTCAGAGGTCTTCAATTCGACTCCTACCGCTCGAATATCAAAGGGGTCAAACATCATTAGTGAACGTTTATCCCCAATCAATTTTCACCGGGAGAGTAAATGTGCTAGCTGTGAAATTTTACCACCCGATAGTTTACCGAGAGGTGGTATTGTTTCTCTAATGAAATTTTACCGGCGGCGGTGTCAAATATCACGGGACCTCAATTTTCGCTGTTACGCCGTTAGGTATGTACTTAAATAATGCATTATAACATGTTGTACAATATGCGTAATATGAGAATTCAATTTTCTTCGTGAAAAATATAAAACCGCCCACCCACCGCCCACGGCGCACGGACCTAATAATAAACCGAAACGAGGGCGCGCGCGTAAAACGGTTTCCGATACTAAATTGTTTTGGAGGACGCGCGTGCGGATTTTTACGAGACGCGAGTTTACGGTCGGCAAACACATAAACACGGTATACACGCTCTAAAAACATTAAATTAAACCGAACTTTGGAGATATACTCGTATATTATATTTTTATATTTTATAATACCTAACAGCGCTGTCCGGCAGTGAATTTTACGCGCTAGCGGCGAATGGACATTGATTTTTTTTTTTATTTTTATCGTATATTTTTCGCGCTATTTTATCTACTTTTTCCTTTTTCCTGTAGATTCTGAGCGAGGCGATAAATATATTGGTTTTAGTATGTACATTTTTTTTTTCGCCTGTAAACAATTTTTCTATCGCAATCTCGTTCCAATCAAAAAACGACAGGAGAGCTTTTTCGTTGTAATTCGGTTAAAAATCTCTGAAGAAACCTGACATTCTTACACGTTTATTTTATTGGCTATTTGTAGACGTGGTAACATTTTCTAAACGTCCTGATGATTTTTGAGTTATTGATAAACATTTGACCTTTTTTGAGTTTTATTAGTTTTCATTTAATATTCTTAGTTGAAATTGCTGTGGCCCAACAAAAACGCTTGTCGATTCTATACGAGATTTACAATAAATTTAACATAGTATTTAAAAAAAAAAAAATTGCACGTAACGTAGCAGTTTTTAATAAAAACCGTAATAATTGCGGCATTGTAAAACATGTACAAGAGAACTTCGCTCAGAGTCATATTGATTAAATCAGATAACTTTATGTAATCTACCTTCCCAACTTCCCGTCTAAAACACTGGCACGTCTATTAGCAGCAATATCAGATATTTTTTAATTTTTGTGTCCGCCTGTGAACGAACTTTCTAAATTATCTTTTAAATTTCTAGAAACACACATAAATAAAAAAACATATTAACATACAAACAGTATTTTTGGTCTAGTTATCACACTGATGAGGACATATTTTGCTCAATAAATAGGGAAATTTGACAATTTGTGTTGAATTATCGGTTACCCTGGCAACACGGGAAAAACTATGACTCATAAAACAATTTTCAGAATCGTTTCTCGTACAGATGCACACAAAACATAAATTAAATTATTCTACATATTATTATTCTCTTTTTTCACTTCCCTTGTAAAACAGTGGCAAACCCATCAGCAGTAATAGCCTTTTTTGGTCTTTCCGGTATCTCCGTGTAATATATATATATATATAATATTGTACAACGGACACCCATCCCGGGAAAACATTCCCGAGTAATATGTTCATACGAGTAGGTTTCGTTGGTTTTTTTTTTTTTTTTTCTGAGGCTTCCGTACTGCGAAAGAACGGCGTTTGGATTTATGTACGTATTTTTTTATTTATTTAATTTTGTTTTTTTTTTTTTGTTTTTTTTTTTGTTTTTTTTTTTGTTTTCTCGTGCAGCTCCTTTCTGAACACGATAATAATATTATTATTATTGTTATTATAATATTTAGTAGCCACGACCGCGCGCCAGGAACGACGCCGCAAAAAGGAAATACGGAACAAAAAATACACACAGAGACGAAAAAAACTCGACAAATACCAGAAACGCATACAATATTGTTATTATTATTATTATAAAAAAATTCTTCTGCACGTTTGTGAATAATAGCGGGAGAATATATTATTGCTTGTTGTTCTGATCGAATACATGACCCAAAATCACTCGTGAAAAACGATTAAAAGGTATAATAATAGTAACAATATATTTTCGACCGTGGTATAGCGAAAAACATTAAAAAAACCTAAGTCATTGTTCTCTGATTGCGGCAATCTGATTGTGGAAAAATGCGTTTAGTTACCAAACAATTACAGTAAACAATATCAGCGAAACATTTTGTCCGCTAAATTGGAAACTCGGTTGCTCGAAACTCCATTGCTAAAACACGTGTGCGCATATAGTTTGCACACATTTACTAAAATCACAACTAAATTTAACTAATCATAACTTAAACTAAACCTCATTTGCGCACATTTTTACAACTCGTTTGAACCGTTTGGTTATTTCTCGTGAACTACTCGTTTGTGCATAGATTTTCCTTCCCACTTAGGACTGTCAGTGAATTTTTTAACTTCTCCTCTGGTTAAAAATGAACTTTTGGCGCGTTTTGTGTTTAAAAATATTTATAATTTATAATATTGCTGTAAAAAAGGAAAAAAGCGATAATTTTAATTTGTCGTTTATTTTAATTACTTCAAATGTTGACTACGGAAGCGGTTCATGAATTGTTGAATGTAGGTACCTATATACAACTATTCAATTATTTGTGTTAATTATTTCTTTTTGACAACAGTTAATACATTTTTTTTTTTTTTTTTTTATCGATTTTACTTTAGATCCTGATGCCTTAAGAAAAAACAACACCCCAGAAGCATAGTTCGACTTAAGGTGGGCCGTTTAATATTTCACTATATTTTGATATCAAAAGACCACCGATTGCCGAGTACAGATACAATCGAGCATTTGAATGCATTTGAACATATCAGTATACTATATGTATAAGTAAATGTATATCCTATACAAGTACAAGTATATATATATATATATAATTATATGTATATCGTCCGGTGAGTGATACATTACTTTACATAACTTCCTATGAAAACGTGATTATATTCAAACACACACAAATAATAATACACAAACAACGAGACAATATCACTAACTGGGCTGGTTCTCCTGGTCTTCCATCCGAACCCCCGGAGACGAGTGATTTATCGAAGCTTCTTCGTATTTTCTTTCGCTTTCGTTTTAGCTATTTCGATATCGACCGCCTTCATCTGAAACTTTTATTTGACCCGATATCTTCCCTCACTTACATTTACTGTTCCTGAACGACCTCATATCTGAACCCCTCGTTCTCATTGTTCTTCTTTCTCTCCCTCCACGACGTGCCCAAACCGTCTCGGTCTAGTTTTTCTTATTTTGCCCCTTTTGAAGCCACGCTATGCTGCCTCCACGCGTCCACCTAAGGCTTAGGTCCTAAGCATTCCCATCTCCGATACAATCATTCTCTGTTCTATTTTTTCTGTTTACCAACGAATACGTCAAGCCATACAATATGGGGGGAGGGGGGTCGCGGTAAGACACGGTAAATACAACGTTGTTCACCGGGCACAATGGTGCGTATATTGTTTTCGCACACCACCGGTTTCGAGTACAACCCGTCTTCTCGGTCGACCATGTACGCCGGACGGTCGGCAACACCGTACTCGCCCGTTAAAACGCGCGCACGCACGCACACACGCGCGGCGCGAGCGGGTCCGAAATGGGTTTAATTTAAAAGGATTTCGACCGCAGCGCCGGACGGGTACGCGCGCGTATTATAAATCGGCGTGTGTATCGTCGCCGGATCACCTGGTCCCCAGAGCGCGAAACACTCTCTACTAATAATAATAATAATAATACGCGTACTATATGATATTAAATTATACCGTTCGATTAATTTATCGCGCGCGTGCAATAAAATCGCGCCGGCGTTATTTATCGGTCTCCAGAAACTTTCGGCCCGGCTTATATATGTATGTGTGTGTGTGTGTGTGTGTGTGTGTGTGTGTGTATAGGTGCACACACGTATAAATAGATGCGGCCAGTACGGCCGTAAGCGGTATTATAGTATACATGTATATACGTATATATTCTAATATAATATTATATAGGTGTACATGTGTACACAGGTAGTTTAGTAATAAATTCGACGTTAACGATGATAGATGTCCGCGGATCGAAATTTGAATAACGGCCCCGCGCACCGGACGGTCGCGAAAACTCTCGCGTACGTATATCATAACCGCGCCGCCGCCGTCGCGCCGTGTATTTCAATATACGCGAGCACCTAAACGTATATCAGTGACGTAGCTGGGGAGGGGGGGAGGGGGTGTGTGCGTTTTGGCGTTCAAACATCCCCCTCTGAATATATTTACGTCGAAAATTATAATTTTCTCTGTACACGGAGTTTATACGTCATCTACAAGACGTGTTGTGTAACGCGCAGATAATTATTAAGTATAGGCATGTTCAATAGAGTTACAAAATTACATCTAAACACAAAATAGAAATAAATCCTGGCCACGCCACTGATGTATGTACGGTTATATTATAACATATACAGATACGGGTGCCCGTAAGGGGGGCGGTGGTAAGACGGGGCGTCTGACCCCCTCCTGGACTTCACAATTTAAAATATAATTTCAATAATCCATTAACGTAGAATTTTAATTCAAGTATTTTTCGGCGTTTGATTTTAACATGCCTCTCCCTGACAAACTGCCCGCGAGTGCCCATCATGTATGCAGGCGATTGGTCTACTAGACGTACGAGCCGCCGCACAAACGAAACAATGGTAGGGGGTAATAGTTCTATTTAAGTGAACTCCTGTTATACTTTTTGAGGTAGCCGCGACTATATAAACTGATGTGAATACAGAAAATAAATTATTAAAATCTGTGGTGGTTATAGGGGGAGGGCGAGGGCCTCAACTGGTTCTGTTACTACCTCCAAACGAAAATTAAGGCTTTTTATACGCCAGGCCAATACTGATTGGAATATAATATTAAATATATTTATAAGAAAATTAATATGTTTGCATAATGAAATCAATAATTTTTGACGGACAGAGGGCGTAACCAGTTAGTTTTGGTTGCCATATTATGATAAGATTTTTACCGTTTCACTATTATATTTTAATCGTCGTTTTACATTTCAATAAAGTGCTATTTTTTTTTCTGTTTGAAATTATGTGGAGTTTTTTAGCGGGAAATTTACCGCTTATCGACCACAAGGCAAACCTTTTTAGCCGTTTGACCGAGTTGTCGATTGAACTTTTTGTTCTTTTTTTTTTAAAAAAATTAAACAAATTACAAGGTTCGCATGTACACTCATATACACACACACACACACACAAACATATTAAATAGAACCATCAAAAGTATTCGAAAACATCATAAATTAAAACGATAATAACAATAGTAATTTAATTTAAAACTTCCATTAAAACACGATGCAATCTAAAAGTTTCGAACGCTACCAAAAATTGTCACTACCACAATTTAGACGCGCGTATATATTGTAAAACATTTCCTCTCGATTCGTTTTATAAGCGAATAATTGTCGCTTCGTGGGTATATTTTAAAACGTTATCCATAAACCAACTTTGGCAAATAAATTAGCCGCAACGAATAAAGAAAGAAAAAAAAAAAATCACCGTAACTATAAACGCCTCACCATTTTACCGAAACTGATGTATACCGACGTGTAGAAAATTGTTTATAAGATTTCGTTTCTGCGAATTATATATGTTTTCACCACGAAGGATGGGTTGACGACCGTGACGATGTTTTTACTTTTGTAAAAGCAGTGATACGCATTTTAGAATTGCGTACGACGAACGGAAAGCCGTCAATTATTTCACACAAATAATATCTTTAACGTTCTAGATTCCGAGTGGACCAATGACAAAGTCATTAAACAGTTTTTCATTTTCACGATATTTTTGAAAAGAAAAAAAAAATGTTCATCTTTTAAACTTGCAGCGGGAAATATTTCGCCTTGAATGTCGTCTGAAGTTGCCACGACGGTGCACTTATTTTTTAATATCTCTCAGTCTTTTTCTTTGGAATTTATGAAGAACTGAACTCGTTTCTGAACGGTTTTACGAATACGTATAATAATTCGTCGGTGACGCGGACTAACCATCTCGGCCATCTCATCCGTTATTCGCTTTCATTTGGATATTATCAAGACACTTTAAAATATGTAAATAAATTCGTCTGAGATTTTACGCCGTTACAATTTTTCGTTAACCGCGAGTGTAAGAGGCGATTTTGTTATTGCGGACCAGTGATTTTATATCCACCGGAATTATGAGTAAATTCGATTTCGCATTTTTTTTCAATCGTTTCTAATATATTATCCACGATATTTTAATATTGACATTCTATACCCCCGAGTAAATGTCTCCTTTTCGTTTTTATTACAGATAGTACCACGGACCGCATTTGTTTGTTTGCTTTTTTTTTTTTTTTATCTCTTATCCGGAGAAGAAATATTGATGCGGGCGCGGTAGTCTAAAAAAGATGCCTCCGGTCCGGTGGTCCGGAAACATCCAACTAAACCGAAGCTCGTATAGACTCGTAAAAAATCGGGATTTATACAGAATGATTCATTCATCACGAACCAGCGATTATATGTTTTTAATATACGGACATTTTGAGTAAATTTGATTTCGGTTCGTTCGGGCATTATATGCAGAATAGAGGTTTCGATAGAACGCGCGTTTTGTTGCGCCCGTGTCTCCGTGTCACGGTTGAACGGATATCTCTGTTCGGGTATACACGCATTCCACGTGCCGTAACGATGGAATTTTTTTTTTCGAAAACTTTTCACGTATTCGTGGATTACGTGAGTTCCGGATTTAATTTCGCGTTGTGGCGTATCCGGCGTATACATATAACGGTGTTATATCGTTTGTCCGTAGTCAAATTGTGTTAACGGCAAAATTATTAACACCCGACGCGCCACTGTACGACACTGCCCGACACGCATACCGCGTACAGTCACCGGCGCGGCGCTTCCAGGAAGACCCGGTGAACAGGCCCGGCGAAAGCGTTTGAAAATAAAACATCGTGATGGTAACATTCAGAACGCTCGATGCTCACGTTCAGTTACTTGTGCGTGGTGAAGTTTCAACCGGTTTCCACGGGGTTACCAAGCGTACTGCAGTACTCTCCGGACGATACACGCCGTCGCGCGTTATAACACGCCTGCGTATATAACATACGTATTATATTGCCCGGACGTCCGAGTGCGTTTCCAAAATGAGTTGTTCACAAAACGCCGATTGCAATTCTCGTCCGATAGATTTTCACGAAGTTAATATCTCCGACAATCTAACCAACGGGCTGCAGATATTACACAATGAATGTTTAGGTTTTGACCATTTGTATTAAAATTTAATCGTGTTGCTTGCGGGCCGGTGTTAATTTAGGGAGGCCATTTTAATTTGAATTTCTCTGGAAGTTTCTCAACAAATGAGAAAAACCCGGGAGAACTGTACACTGTTAAACGAATATTAAAGAAAATATATAATGCCTGCGCAATTGTTTTACCACAATACGGTACATAATATGTTGACAAAGCAACACTGTTAATCAGTAGCGTGGCCGGGACTTTTTTTAGGGGGCGTTTTTATTTTGTATTTTGATGTAACTTATTCGCAACTGTATTGTGTGTATACAATATAAAAATATAAATTATTTGTTAATAATTATAGCTGTGCGTAAGAATAACATAACGCAATTCGTAGAAATCGAATGTGTTACTGCGTATATTATAAATTATAATTTTCAGCATACATATGGTCAAAGAGGGGTGTTTGAACACTAAAACACCTCCTATCAACTGAACTCTGCTCAGAATCGGTTTATCGTTAGAAATGGTTAGCTTACGGATAATATACATTAAATTTCTCTTCTACTACCTTCCCAACTTCTCACCTACAACGGTGGCTTTACCCACGACGGAAATCGCCTGTTTTTTTTTTTATTTATATGTTTACATTATATTTCCAATTTAAGAACCTTGACATGACTCGCAGGGTGTGACATTACGACATCGGGATCTAGAATAGGTAGTTGACGTTAAAAAACCGCAGCGCACAAGGCAGTTTGGTTAGTAGAACTAATTACTGAGGATGTCGGGGTCCGTTTTGTGGTTACTGTCCTATGCGATCACGGAAGCACATGCGTATACAACAACATGTATGTTTATTTCTGTACTACACGTCTAAATTACAGAATTTTCAAAATGTCACCCTTATTCCGTATACCACGAAATTTCGTTAAAACTGTTTGACATAATGTTGAATATTTAAATTTATTATTATATACTATTAATAATTGACACGTTGTCAAATCATAAACCTGAATGTCGTACGAAATTAACGTTCGACATAGACGCTTAGTTTCGGCGCGATAAAACAACACATTTCAAATATTGCTTCATATACCTAATATTCTGTAAGTTGTAAGTTGCGTATAAAACTAGCGAGTTTTGTTGCGTTGTTCACAACGGAACCTAGTCGGTACCTACTTAATATATTGCGTAATATCATTGAAATACGCAATGGTATAATATGTTTTTTTTTCGTTTCGAACTATTACATACGGACGGTTGTCCGATTCGCGATAATAAAAAAATATTTATTTTATCTATGCTATCGATAATACTCTAATTTAAATTAAAAATAACACACTCTTCTCAAGATTGCAATCACTTCTAACGATAAGGAAGCAGGATATCGAACTTCATCGTTCACCCACACAGTTTTCGTCATCTTCACCAATGACGGGTGACTATAATATGTGATCAAAATGTGTACATATTAGTTACGGTCGTAGGTGTATCGATTAATGTAATTGATATTATTCTAATATTACAAATGATATTGATTGATAAATGTAAATTAAGTCAACCTATTTGGCTCCCTCTTCGCTTGTAAATCGCATGAAAATAATTACAATTGCGAATTTCGCTATCACACATTTATACATGTGTGTCCCTAAGGAACTGTCTCAGTCGCTCTTCTGGTAGCTATGCCACTGGAAAACTACCCGGTTTCCAAAATACTAAATACAGAGTCTCTAATACTTCTTTGCTAATCCACAGCTTTACCGGATTGTTTTTAGGTTTCCTTAGATTCTCATTTGTTGTTAATAAAATCGCTTCTTTTAAATTTTTCCATTTATCCTCAATAATTGCCTGGTTAGTTGTGCATTTGTTTATTATTTCATTAATTTCGTTTTTAAAAAGAAAAAAATATTTGTTCTCGTTTTTTTTTTATATTTAATTACTTCTAAATTCCATTTTTTCTTTGAATTTTGAATTCTTGTAGGTTTTTTGAAGCTTAGACATGTTTCTATAATAACAGAATTATTATCAGAGTCCACATCTGCACCCGGGTAGCTTTTACTTTATTTAACCTGGTTTCTATATATTTTTCTCACTAGTATGTAATCTTGTAATTGGTATCTATTACCCCCTCCGAGAATAGTCCAGATGTATGTTCTACGTTGAAGTTGTGTGAACTTAGTGTTTTGGTGACTATCATATCTTTCTTCTTACGAAATTCTATTAGCCGTTCACCTCTTTAGTTAAATTTTCCCAGGCCAACTTCCCTATTACATCTCGTTCCGCTTCCTCTCCTATAATGGCGTTCTAGCCACCCAGTATAAATAAATTGTCCTCTTTCTTTGCCAGTTCCGATATTTGTTCGTTCATTCTTATATCTCTTTATCTTTATGGCCGGATGTATGCATTATAAATGTATCCGATTGTTTTTACTCTATTTCAACAGACATTTATCCTTTCGATATAGGAACCCTATTAATTAATAATTATTAACAACTGTTAATCTAAAATTGTTTGTATTCTATAGATTGTGTTAAATGTACCGAATTATAGAATTTTTCTGTAAAATTAGTTTTCGGGATGTGTGACGGGCGAAACCCCCTACGGGTTAGATTGAAGTCAATCATTGCAAGGTGCGCTAATTTTTTTTATGTCCCCTTTTTTTTGTTTTTCAAACATTGTATAATAGACACCCATACTGGCCATACTGTTTTGCGTTTTTCGAATAAATAATCATCCGGGGGTGCTTGACTACGAAATTACTACGTGACACCGTACGACATTGTTCGCGAAACACTTCGCGGCCCGCAAACAAAAGAAACAAAAAAAAAAAAAAAAAAAAAAGCTATTTATTACTTTTTTAAAACGAATAATGGTTGTACCGGGAGCGCATAATAATATATTAGGCAGGCAGGCGAGTAGGTATATTATCTGTTTTATGGCGCGTTCCGCGATTTGGGGATTAAAAAAAATAAAATAAAAAATACACGCGCGAGCCGCCGTCGGATCAATAAAGACGTAGTTTTTCGCTAATTGTTTGTATATTGCGCGTGTTTAACATAATAATATACCAATATACCGTGTACCGTTTGGACTATATATTTCTATTTAAATACGCGCTACTTTGTACTGATTAATAGCCGGCGGGAAAATTGAAAAAAAAAAAAATCATCTTCTTTGTGGACCGCTAATATAAAAACGAAACACTGCATTCTGTTATAGACTCAACGCGCAGCCAGTAATCGATTGGTTTCACTTTATTCTGATGTGTGTATTTTAGATTCTGAATACTGGCGTTTAGTTATGAGTTACAAATTAGTATTTATAAAAATGTGTTTTTTCTACTCGTAAAACAATTTTTAATTTAATAAAAATATTCCGATTTGTTCACGCTTCACTTGAAAGGATGCGGAATTTTCGCCCATAGGTTACTCTATTTTGAAATTCCCATTGGGGCTATGCATAAAACAAAAATATAAAATAAAAACATTTTATTGGTGAGTAATATGTTTCGATTTTTTCATACAGTAATTATTAAAATTATGTCGGATTTTCGCCCGGTATCACCTTGTTTGAAAAACTTTATCGGTAGATTATTTAGATAGATATAGCTCCTACGGGATTTATCGGTTTTACTACGATGTGTGTTTTCGTATTTGTTATTTGCTTTTATGTATAGAACGTAGTACTTTTTTTAAAAGGTTATTTTTTTTTTGATTATCTAAGAAATAATTAGGAAAAACTCAAAAGACAATTATAGGTAGAACGGCAAATATTTACGGCACGTCGCGCGCCGTGACGTTACCGATTTCATGGTTTTTAAATTTTTGCAACATATGTTTTATACCAGAAATAATACTGCAATCAAAAATTCGATTTTGTTTCTTTCAATATACAGCAATTGCTTATGAATGTCGTTTTTTGATATAATGATAATTGGGAAAAACCAAACAATTTAAATTGTATAATATGTACGGCATCGTGGCGTCCCGGTTTAATTATTACAATTTTTAGAATTTATGTTCTACTACTAGAAATAATGCTGCAATAAAAAAAAAAAATCAAAATATATGTTTTGTAATTTTTCATCTAGTTAGTGACTAAAACTGTCATTTTTTCGATTTTCTTTGTAGTTTTTTTTAATAATTGAGAAAAACCGAAAAATACGCAGAAAGAACAATCATCACGGTAAAACCAATAGATCCCTCACTACGCTCCGAATCTAAAAGAAAAAAAAAAAACAGCGAAACAAATACATTCTTCGATGCGTTCAGAACCTAAAACGTCACACAACTGTGTAGAACGTTTGTACAATACAGTGAAAATGAAATAAAATTGAAATAAATAATGCGTTCGTCGCCCGGGACTACAACGAATTGGGTATAATTGGATGGGCTAGAATTTCGAGCGCTGTGCCAAAAAAGTTTATTTTTGTAATCGAATACACTTCCCGCGTATCGTTTACATGCGCTTATAGATGCGATTACTAAGTACTTGAATATTTGTATTTGTTTATTTTCGTTTTTATTATTTTCAGATAAGTAGGTACGCGTGCATAGGAAATGCCAACCAGCAGACGCAAATGACACCATTGTTGACGGGGATGATTTGAATAACATAATTATGTTGATTGCAAGGATGACAGTTTCCAGAAATCTCGTATTTTTGTGTCTGCGATGTCTTCTAATTTGTACACGGTTAAATCGTTATTAAGGCGAGTTAAAATTCGGGAATCGAAGGTTTTTTTTTATATGCGGATTGTAAATTTGTAACGATAAAACTTTGGTCGAATTTCAAACCGAATTCAACCATTTCGTTAAGGAAGGTGGTTATGTTTTAGCTTTGAATACCTCTAACCCTCCCCCTATACAGAGTCATGGAAATACAATTTTGTTTGTACATTGTGTAAACTCTAAGAATGTATCGTTTGGGGTTTTAATTTTCAACCATTTTTTTTATGCTCAAATTTCATAACGCCACAAAATATCCCGGGTTTTAAATACCACTACCTACAAATACACGGAAGAATTTAACGGAGTGAAATAAATAGCTCTGTTGTCGAGAATTTGCCTTTAGGAACATTCAACATTTAACCCCCACCTCCATTTCCTGTTTATATGATACCAAAAATCTCAAGAACTGCTTTGCATAATATTATTTTGATGGAACTCATAACCTGAATGTTGTAAGGTATTTGTTATAAACTTGAAAGAGAGTAGTGGTATTTGATCATCAGATAGAAGGGAAAGGGTAAACATGGACATTGGGTGTTTAGTGAATACAAATCATAAATAAATACAAATTAATTTAATTAATTGCACGGTACACGAACAGTTATTCTTTATAATTTAAATCGAAGTAGTGAGCTGTGAAAAAAAAACGAGTGACAAATGATGCAGTACGTCGTGGTTCGTACATACGTATACGGAAGTAACTAGTCGTTTGAACGAGAATAGAGAAATAACGAGCGCGCGAGTATTTCAACGCAAAGTGACAAAAACAAAATAACAACAACAAAAAATAACTTAAATTTAAAAAAAAAACAGCTGGGTAAAGAAAAATAACTAAATTATTTTCTTCCGGCCTACAATTTTTTTTTCGACTGGTTAAGTTTAAAGTCATCGAAATAAGTAATAAAAACCATTTTTTTGACCTCTGTTTTTTTCATTCACTTAACTTTTAACTCAATTATTATTATTATTATTTTTTCATATAATATAAACTTAATAAACATCAAGTTAAATTTGAATGACATTACGTTAAGTCAATTGGCTTGTACATTTCAGACTGTTCAAAATGTAAAATAACTATAATAAGTATGAATAGGTATAATTTGATAATATTTCCAGAACAACTCCCTCGTGTTTAAATTTGACAATCCTTAATTTCAAAAACCGAAAAACTCGATTGATATTATTTTCACTAGGACAGTATTTTATAATTTAAAAAAAAAAAATAAAAATAATAATAATAAATTAACTTAACTCAAGTTAATAACATGTTCGAATAAACTTTTCTCGCGTTCATTATTTTTTTTTTTCAATTTAATTTAATTGCTGAGTCATTATCATGATCCAACTTGCCCTCGTTAATTAATATCGATTAATGACATACGATTCGTTTTATCATCGGGACGCCTGCGGCGGCGCTATCGATAATGAAATATCGTAAATTAATCCGTTAAAAAGCGCACGGCGTGACGGCGGAAAATGTGTGTACGTACGGTACACACACGTCGTGGTTGTGTGCAACGATTATATACATATATGTATTAAAAAAAAAAAAAAACAAACAGCTGTAGCAGGGCAGTACACCGAATGTTTGACCGGAGTGGTCGATCAACACCCGCGATGTTATCCGCGAGTAATAATAATGCGCGTGTAAACAAACGCTGAGCGTGTTCGCCGGCATTATTTCTTCGGGCCCGATACGATCGCAGCACACAACCGTTAAATAATTATACCTCGTTGTCGGGGCCCATCAATTTTCGCAGTCCGGCGGCACGGCATTTAAAATACGAAAGACTTCTGGGTTTACTGGGTGGCCCGCCGTAATATTGTATTATAACGGCATGTGCCTGTAAAACAGATATACACGTTACAGTGTACAGATTGGACGACTAAACGGTAATCTATATAGGTACAGATAACAGATATTAAGCGTATTTGTTTAAGGCCACAACTCGGAGCTGTCAAGGTTCACTGGGTAAACGCCCGGATTTTCTGAACTCAATTAAGACAAATTTATTCTAAATTAAAAGTTAGTTTAATTGTCCTTTATGTTAACTTGTTAAAAGTTATAAAGTTTAAATTAAAATTAACTTGAACTCATCCTTATAGACTAATAAATTTATTTATGTTCGTAGAAGGTAGTATAATATATTATATTGTAAGTTCAACTTGATTACAGTACAGGATTATTGAAGTTGAGTTAGTAAAATTGATATAAGTCACTGAAGAATAAACTATTTTACTGAACAAGATCTAAGATCTAAGATAATTATTTAAATTAATTTCATAATACGAATTATTTATCTAGTTAAAATAAAAGATGAGTATACAGTTGTAGATAGAGAAATCGGAACATTGCCTATATTATATTATAATATATAAACCGAGAAATTTAAAGTTACGAGCGTAACGAAATTATTGTTTTGGGGTAGGTAATTTAAAAGATATGTGATGTATCATTTATTTATCAACTATTTATTATTTTTTATATTTAAAGACATATTTTCATCATAACAATGTAATAAATAATAGAGGTAGTTTGTCACGCCAGCCCAACACACATGAAAAACTCGTACAACACCATACCTAGGTTATTGTACTCCGGCGGTCATCGTATTCGCGTGTCAGTCGTGTATTTAAATTATTTTCTCCTCCCACAATTAAGAAATTTGAATTGCGTACTATTTGAATTGTTTTTATAAAAAGACCTATCTTACTGGTAGCATTGGGTAATCGAATAAATTTATCGAAATTTGCACATTCTTATACACACTGTCCGTATATTTTGTGATTATATTCTCTACTTACGTATATTTTCCTAAGTCCTTCGCATTTCCCATTGCATTCTGGTAACATTCTCCCATGAACGACAAGACAAGTAATATCTTGATGAGGATAATTCTGTTGGATGTACAATTATCTCCATAAATTGTCAGTGGCTTGTTTCAGTCACTTTTTGAATCTCGTCACCACTGGCAATTTTTTAGTGGGTTCACTGTAGTTTCGATAAACGGTTTTCTGATTTTAGCCGATTAATAATTTATCCTTCGCCAAATATACAAGCATGTGGTCTGTGGTCACTCTCTTTTCTCTATTGCTGCTACTTCTCTTCTTATACCTGGCAGGGAAGTGGGCAAGGTAGAAACCTCCGAGTGGTGCCCCAGAAACAGCGAATATACCTACATATACCTAGATTCATATGGAGACCGTATACATTGCGAAATTCGCTTCTACTGAACACGGTCAAGTTTTACAATTAATTACGGCGGTACGAGTACGAGAAACCGTAAATACTTATCTCCGAATGATCTATACATAATGTACTTAACAAAATCGTAGCTAGTGTTGATACTTATCTGAATAAAAATATTGATAGGTATCTAAGGGAATCTTTAAGGGATATCTAAGGCAAAAAAAATCATTATCTTTATAGTAATTATATAGATAAAATAAAAAAATGCATAGGTACTCGCTTATAAGATAATATTATGAAGCCCGTTTTATAAATGCCATAACTGAGGCTGGGATTTGTATGTAAATATATATTTTTACTAAAATATTATAAATTAGTTATTGGAAATAAAAAATTAATTTCACATGATTTGCAATAAAATAAAAGATATTTTATTTTACATATTTCGTCATAAATACATATTTTTACATTATTTGTAAAATGTCTGCAATGTCTTTTTTTTCTTACATATTTTGTAAAGTTTAACAATTTCGGTGATTTAGTAGTATTATACTTTTATACTTCGATAATAGTACTCGTAAAAATTCTAAGTGTATAATGCAGATAGGAAATAAGTATATAAAAGTATCAGTTAAATATTAATAACTTGAGTTTAGTTTATCTTAATTTATGTTCAACAATTTGATTTTAGTTTATCTTATCTGTTTCTGTTCGATGACCAAACCTTAGTGATCTTAGATTATACTTTATGTGCAGTAATTATTTGACAAAATATATTTACGAATTTACAACAGTGTCAGTACTTACGTTCGCGTAGTTGAGAAAATATCTTTACTATATAAACTAATATATTATTATATATTAACATATTTTTAAATTTTTCTCATTACGTATTATTTATTTTATAATAAATATTTTTGCCGTTTTAATTACATATAAATGAACATATTTTTGGTTTTTATTACATATAAATCCCAGCCGTAGTCATAACAGTCGTAATGTAAAATTTAAATAAAAATAGGATCAACAAAAATAATTTACAAACGTCGTATAGAACTAATAGAACTATCAAGCTTACTGCAAACGTAAAAATTGAATTCCTACTCTATAAATAGGCCAAAATTAAATTAAATAATAGCAATGTGAAACATTATTTGTTATAACAATTTATGATAATACGACGTTTTATATGGGTACTGTGTAAAGATAACGATTTAAATATGTGTTATCTGTATCTAGACGATTTCAGAACAATAAATTATCATTTATCTTTATCTGGATAAATTTTAATTATCCGTGCCTCAACACTGATCATGGCGCCGTGTACGTGAAAACGAAAAAACCCAGTGACTACGCTGTAACGTATTGACATGGCATGCGCCACGGTATTGGAAAAATGTTGTACAATAAAATAATACAACACAGATATTTTAAAATATTTCGTTATATTCAACGCGCACGGGAAAACGTTCGCGACGATGGCTTGCGGGGAGAAACGGAACACAGACCGTTGAAATTATTACCGAGTGACGAAATAATTACGCGCGCGCCTGTGGTGTGGCATTCGGCGCTACTCGTATTGTCAATGCAGTAATAATAATATTCTGCACACGGTTTACCAGCACGCACGCCATTATGTTACATTATTTTCTGCTTTTGTTCCGCCGTTAATTTCGTGCGCTTTCCGTATTAGCATTTTTTTTCACCGCCCCCATTATGATATGACGGTGTCGCAAGTACAAAAACGAACAAACAGCAGCGACCGAAAAGTTATCGAGTCGTGTATAATAATTGAGCTTTGCAAATAAATCGTTAGATCGCTACGCCGATTATAATATGCCCTGCAGTATAGAGAGAGCTTTTATACATGAGAGCCGACCGCGTAACGCATTCCGATCGGTTGCTGGCCTGTTATATACGCAAATCCACGAACCGACATTTTGTATTTTTCTATACAAACACCGGCGACTGCGCAACAGACAGGATAGCCCGTGGTATTGCAATATCGTTGTAATATCTCCGCGGGATGCAGCCTTTGTGGAGCGCTAGAGTAGTTTTTTGCGTGAGTTTGCGTGATAATAAATAGCAACGATTCTAGAGTCCCATTGCAACTGCGTCTCACGGGTGGTAGTCAAATGTTTATAACGGACTATCGACTCCTGAATAACCATGCAAAGATATTGTTATCACATTATTACATTAACGTTATATACGTAAACGTTATTTTACGCAGGTTTTATTTTTGGTAATTTCTAATTTTCCGAGTTATTTCAGTTGGCCGGAAGGTGAAAAAACTCAAAAGCTTTTTTTGTGCGGATGGGAGGGGGGGAGAGGGTAAAAATCGTGTTTATAACGAATTACTAAAACCAGTGACAACGGTGTCTAAACGACTTCGACAGTCTTTAGATTACATAGTTATACTACAAAAATACTGTTGCGCATATAAATGCACGGATCTCTATTTTCAACTAAAAACGCATTAATTTGCTAAATATGTAAGTTGCTCGGGTAAAAAAGGATTACACTTAATAATTATTATCAATCATTCGAACTAGAAGTTAAATTATAAAACTGTAACGTTAATAACGAATGTTTTTTGTCGATATTTTTGAAAATGTTAATACATTTTTTTTATGATTTTTTTTTTTTGAAACAGCGTTTGTAGTTATAATTTTTAATATTATACTGCAGCAGTCGCCATCGGTAATAAGTGTATGCGTGCGTGGTGTGGCGTGTATGTGTGCGCGTGTGTATGCAAACTTCAAAACACACCATCGCCGTACGAGTTTTGCGAAGAGTTCACGCGTTATTTCAATATTCTCACTAATAACGTACACGGCAACGATGATCATAATAATAATAATATTATGCCGGCGATAATTATTGCGTTATTATCGGCACGGTTTAATATAAACACGATGAAAGTAAAACGTGTGTCCGGAACAATTTCGAGAGTTGAGAGTTTGGGACGTGTGTTTTAATACCGTAATATTATATAATATAGGGGTGCACGGGGGTAGAAATCCCGCATAAAGGATCCTTTTAAATATTATATCGTTATAATAAAATAACATAACATAGGTATAAAATCCGTATGCGGCGTACCCGATACCGTCCGCGACATCTGCAGCGCCGCACGCGATTATAATATACGAGACGAGATGCATATTTACAGTCCCTATATCCACAAATATGCAACCCGCCGTGGTTTTTCGTCGACTGCATGGAGCTAGGTATCGATTTCACGCGTTGGACGATGATTTTTTCGGAGCGTTTCGGGTTCGGACCGGCAGGTTAAGTTTTCCATCTCTCCTCCGCTTTATCGAAACACGGGATGGTTGTTTCGGTTGACTAATACTACTAGGTTTTAGGTTTACACTCGGGATATCCGCGAGCAGTAACGGATTCGGACCGACAATTATATAAGGTTAGATTTCATGAAACTCCTAAGGCCTCCGAAAACCCTTAAAATTAAATCGGTTACGTTTCGGCTTGGGCCGAACACGAAGAGGGTCTGTAAATACGCAGACGGGACTATTTACATCATACGTACGTTCGACTGCGAATTAAGCGACCTGTCGGTCACCGTACAGGACCGGATTATACCCAATTCGAGCCCCTGCACTTTTTTAATAGCTCGTTGTAAGGTCATCTAGATATAATTTTTACATTATCAGACTTTAATATTTTTTCTGCACAATTAAAATAAGTATATTATCCAATACTATAAAATAACGACCATAAATTTGATGAAAATGTGTATTGGAAGAGAAGAGGGAATGGTTTACATACTGGTGAACACCAGAACACCGATACCACAGCAATCCGAAAAACATCTTCGAAAAAAAATCCCCGAAATAATTATACTATCAATAATAATATTATTTAGAAAAAGTTTACAGACACACCTAATTCAATTTTATTTATACACGTATGTATAAATTATCGTCTAATCATTTTCATCCGTGTGGCTTTTTAGTCTATGGATTAAAAACGAAACAGCAAATATTCAAAAAAAATAATTTGTTGAATATAACTGTGTTATCTGTTCTCTCAGATGAAGCCCGTATAACTAATTTTAGTTGCCAAATATCTAAAATCGATTGATAAAAATTATTTAGACATACATATTTGGTATCTACACGTTATTAGTTATTACATAGTTATTACGGTTAGTACTTCTTCAGTTCCTGTTGAGTAATTTCGAACTGTGCGACTGCGCAACAATGGACATAGTTAAATCCACACAAGGAAAACTAAACGTTTTAATGGTTATACTTACATACGATTTTATAATTTTTTTAAAATTATTTATTATTATTATACTTGACAGCTGTGTGCACCACAATATACACTCAATCCATTGATTATTAAACTATATTCAATTTTTTTTTTTTTGTACATATAATTTTCACAGTATAGTTGCTTTGCGGATTTTTCTGTGAGGATTTTTTTGTATTCTCAATTTTAGGTTATTGCTTATTGTTCGATGTTCGTTCGTTCGGAGATCGCATCACGCCCATCCCGTTCGAGCAGTTTGTTTTATATTTTTTCGTCTTTGCTTTTTCATTTTTGTTTTTTTTTTTCTTTTATCAACATCGTTAGAAAACGCATGGTGTGTAAAGTGGAAAAATTCTAGAAAACGACAAAGAGCGTCTGGGAGAGCGGGAACTCATTATTTATGTTCGTACTGGCTTTAAAGAACAAGACGGCGGCGACAGCGGTACCATGCCTCGGGCTTGGCCCGTCTGCGGACCGTTGCAGTGCGGTATTTTAGGCCGTCGATCGAATTAAAACGCTCAAAGAAACTAAAAGCGAAAAGTTGTACTGGAAACGCTCGAATAATATCCGTAATGATAACTATAATTTTACCCTTAGTTTTCGCCGGGCTCGTTTCCGAAACTCAAATCGATAATAAAAAGCCCGGTGATATACAATTGCGGACGGCTCTCATGGCGGAGTGATCTTTTTAGTAAATAGTAACACGATTGCGGACACATTTTTATATGAAATTGCGAAATGTATAAATTCTGATACGAAAATAAAACAAATGTTACATACTTCGCACGATGGGTAGGCCACTGTTGTAAGTGAGAAGTTGGGAAGGTAGAAGTGAAATTTAATGTATATCATGTACATCATGATTAATCATGTTTCCGTGAACACATTTTGCATATTAATTCTGTACAAAAATCGAACTGCAGATACCAAGAGAAAATTGCAAAAGAAAATGTTCAAACACCTTATCTACAATGCGTTAAGAATTGACTATTATACAACTAACTGCAGAAATGGTTAATGGAAACCTCAAAACTATGAGGAAAACCATGTACCTGTATGATATAATAAACAAACATTATTATCCAACATATTTAGTCATTTTTATATTGAGCACTTGCCTATCTATGCCTAAATCTAAAAAATAAATTGAGAAATGACCTCTCAATAAGAACGCATTCGTTTCGTTACTGACCATCACCATCCACCCGAGCCGATTTATTTTTGTTCAAACATTATTTAAAACGGTCTTCAAATCTATTTAATATACCTAACCATCTGAAATTCGACATTATTAATAAAATGCATAATAATTCAGCATTTTGAACGCTTCAAAATAATACATTTTCCACTAATACTGGGAAAAACGAGACTACGTTTTTATATCAAAACAATTTTTCATTATTTATAAAGGCGTCTGCGCGATGTTGTATTCAAACAGAAAATTTCGCAATAATACAGTATTCTTTGATGTCGTAAATATTTCCATCATAATAACGCGGACCCGCAAATTGTTCTATATCAAGAATATCACATTTTTCAGACGAGCAGTTTTAAACTTCAAACCGCGTTATAATATATTATTATATTTCTTGATACATATTATTTTATCGTTGTTTTTATGATCGTTGAACCTAAAAATTAAAAAAACGTTATTCAGTTTAAATTGTAGTATTAATCTATACGGATAACCATAGTATGAGAAACTGTATGCCAAAAAAAAAAAAAAAGTGTAATAATCTAAAATATAATAAAAGATTCTATATTACAAGCAACGATCAATAGATGACCGCGGTAGCGCACGTATTCTTTTATCAAAGGTGAATGGGTATTACATCAGGAAAAAAAAATGTTTGACAAAAATAAATAAATTTGATATTTATCGGTGTGATATACTTTTTATTCTTTTCTTTCAAGTGCTTAGTTTTTATAAAACTTAAAAAAAAAAAAAAAAATTATACGAGAATCTTTTGTTTCCAATACACGATAATTATTCAATCACAACACCGAGTGCCGAGTTGTCGCCGTTGTGGCAAATATATGTACGAATGGCGTCCCGTATTGAAATTGGCACTTATCGCATTTTTTTTCGACCTGTATTCAGTACGCGTCCTGACCATAACATCTTCGGGGTCAAACATTTTCAAAACATTTCATTTCGTCATTATTTTTTTTTCCGCGGAGATTTCTATTTTTATGTACGTATCATTCAGAAATGAAGAATTAAGTTACAGATGGGATGCACGGAAAACCCAAGCAAATCAATCGAAATTTTAAAAGATACAATATTTTAAATTTTGTTTTTTAGAGTTTTAGATTTTCTTTTTACTTACCTTAGATTTTTTAAAATTTTCGCTGCAAATCTGCGTTTTAATAATAATAAGCATCTAAAATACATTTTAACGTGTTATTTCGTACTTGATCAATATTTTAAGAAGAAACTGTAACATTCATTAATACGATTTTTCAATAAAAAAAAAATGAGACATTTTTTTATAACGCATTATCTCCATAAAATTCTCGTGATGTTGTTCGTAAATGATGTTCGGGGTGTTATAGACTCATGTGGATATACTACTGCAAAGCAATTTTATCTAAGAACATTAAGATTATCAGGCGAATATGTCTTATACGAATTGGTTCACTGAGAAACTGTGCAGTGCATTTCCGTTGGACATAGTTTTATTTTTGAGTTAATGATGGTTTGATAAAACAAATACGATCCATCATTTAATAATGCACATTTTTACAATTGTAAACATTTAATGTACGCAATAAACTTTTAAACAATTAACATTCTTGAAAATATATCGTTTACGGTTTGATTTTTT
This sequence comes from Cinara cedri, assembly GCA_902439185.1. Classification (NCBI taxonomy): domain Eukaryota; kingdom Metazoa; phylum Arthropoda; class Insecta; order Hemiptera; family Aphididae; genus Cinara; species Cinara cedri. Next base: position 763,874 of record CABPRJ010002382.1, on the reverse strand, counting down.
AGTACTAGGGTAGCATAATATAATATCACCTGTATAGCTTTATATTTCATTATTATCTGATAAGTTACACTTGATTAAAATCAAATAATTCCCCAATTAGGCCAGACACGCCAGCAATACTTTCATCTTATTCTTAAATCGTAATTGCGGCGCTTAGGTTGGAATTGATGTTTAAATATAAAAAAAAAAAAACAGAATTGAAGAAAATATTTTCGAGGGCCGTACGGATCTTTTTTAAAAACAAAATTGTCTACAAATTACAGCCATGTTAAATTTTACGTTTTTTAACTTCAATGCAACTTTGTGACATATTTCACTCGGTTTCTTAAATTGTAACTGCACACCATGGGTGTATTGGTTATTTAATCTGTCAACTTTTATTACATATGTGCGATTGACGTACAATAAATTACTGTCAGTTGATTTTTAATCATTTAATATCATTTATACTTCAGTCAACCTATAAGCCAGTGTTCAGTTTTTGTGAGCATTGTTGTTCTAATGATAATAACGACATAGAATTTTGGTTAAAACATTTGTTTTCATTATAAATCATATGCGAAAATTGTTCCACCGTAAAGACACCATTTAAGACTAGTGCTAAATCGAATGGAGCAAATTTTCTACATTCCAACGACTTCTGTAACCCGTTGTGTATAATTGTCGTCAACTATAGATTTATAGATTCATAATTTAATTTCATAAAAACGGATAAATATTATGTAAATATACACGTGTATACATTATGTAAACATAACGTGTGCGCAACGGGTCCCCAACCGAGTGTAAACTTCTACATCAGATAGTGTCAGCTCCTACACTAGTTAGTTTAACAGAAAGTTTGAAAAAAAAAAAAAATGCCGATCGTATTATTTTTGTTTTGAATAATGTCCGGCATTGCGTAAGCTACAATCCATTAACAAGACATAATATCCAATAATCACTATCAATTATATTATTTCCTGAGGTGTTGAAATATGTGTCCACTAGTGTACCTACGTAAGGAGCGTGTTAAAATTTAGCGTTGCCTATTTCAAACGTGTAAAACAGTAAAAAAGGTCTACGTAGGCGATTACGCTGTCTGGGGTTTACGTGTTTGTCGTTTATTTTTCATCATTATATTAATTCTGTTAAAATGTCGTCGAGAGTCTCGTGTGGTCGATAGGGTCGTGAGTATTAAATATAGGTAAGCTATCTGCAGGTTTAGCCGAACAAACACTTTAGTCATCACTGCGTTATATTGTATACAACAACTTGGTCACTATAATTTCGCGGGCGTAGCGTATCGCGATCGCAGCGACAACAGCCAAGGAGCTCTTTGATGTCATAATCATAATATTATCACCGTCCGTTTCACAGCACTTTGATTCGCGGTGCGGTTGAACATTTCGCGCGTAATGAGGTAGGTAGGTAAGCAAGCGGACAGGTATACGTGCGACGATGTTCTTCGCATCGTAGATAATATAGGCGAGTGTACGTGCAATTTTCTTTTCCTTTTTTTTTATTTTTTTTTTTTCCACAAAGGAATGATTAATGTGTTTAGTTTTACACGACGTTTCGCGGTTACGAAAATCCATTGCTCGGTATGCACTGTACGTAATATTGTACCTACAGCCTACTGTCTACCTACATGTTGTTATTATTATATTAATTATACCGAAAACATCCGAGGGCACATTGCCATCTGCCGTACCCGCGTCGTTTTTCGTTCTATGCGAACACCGCCGCGCTGTCGCCCGAATTTTCGTTAAATGACTCGCGATAATAATACCGCCTGCCTGCCCGCGTACGCAGCGTATATTACAAGTTCACCCCTATTATAATATTACGGTCGCGTTCTCTTTGAAATAATAACTCGTCGATTTGTACGCATAAGCGAAATTCCGCCGGCGCGACGAACGATTATCGAGTTTACCGGCAATTATTGTAGCGGCCACTTCCCGAAGAGACGACTACTAAAACGCTGAATTTTCAAAAACGAGATCATAGCCTGTTATCCTGTTATTCCTGTATTCCTGTTGAATGGTATATAATATGGTTGGCTGGACATATTGATCCGGTAGAGACAATTTGATCCTTTTTCGGGGACTTTTCGATCCGATTTGTGAACAAATTAAATTGTCATAACTGATCAAAAACTCCCAATCTAATGTCGCCTTGCCAGTAACACTGTGCATTTTCAACTCAAGTGTAGAGTCGTAAAAACCACTAGAAATGCCTTAAAATAGATTTTAAAATGTCGTATCGACCGAAAAATCGTTCAATACTAGGAGAAAAACTGCAGTATCTTAGATGGTACATATTTTCTTAGTAAAACTAATTTCCTAATTCATGTAATTAGGATTTATTTACTAAAAAAATATTAAATATAAATTTCAGTAATAGGTATCTAAAAGGCTCGAAATCTATCCTAGATTAATGGTGAGAAGTGCAGCTACTGTTATTGGTAATTTAATGTATATCCGTAATCAACGATTAACTATTGTCAACGAAAAAAACTTCTGAGCGAAGTTCTGTTGATAGTATTGCTTTGTCAATAATATATAATATGTCATATTGGGATAAAATAATTAAATAGGCATTATATATTTTCTTTAATATTTGTTTAATATTGTACTTATTTACTCGTTATTCCTACGCTTTTCCTGGGTTTTTCTATTTATTGGAAAAATTCCTTGGAAAATCATTGTATACCCTAAGATAAAACCCGAGTCAGATTTCCTATCAAAAAAAGTGTTATAATCATATTTTGGAGTAAAAATTGCAGGTAGAAAAGTTGTTTAAAAAAAAAAAAAAATATGAAAAATAAACATCGTTGTAAAATCATTAAATTCATCGTTCCACTCGGAATCTAAAATTAATGTTATAAAATATTGACATTTTTAATGAAAAATAAAAATAATCCTACACTAGAAAAAATATAAATTTTTTCGTTACAAGAGTATGAAAGTGTAAAACCTTAACCCTCCCCTGAAATATTGTTTTGTAAACGCACCTGTTGTGTTGGTAATACGTCAAAGTGGTGCCCAATTTGTGACTCGAACTTCATCGACTACCAAGATTGAAAGGTTATTTTTTCAGTGTGTGTATGTTTTTTTGACTACCTACTATAGTTAGGTATGTATTATTGTTTTTTTTTTTTTCAAATGCATGAAATACGTTTTCGTAATATTTGTATGTTTTTCATGTACCTAAGGAATTCTAAATATTTGTTTAGGTATATTGTTAAATTTTTGAATACCAAAAGACGAGTAAAATTTCTCCACCAGTGTATATCACGGTTTGAAATTGGTTTTTATCGAGATTTTCGTGTAAAGAAAATCTATTATTTTGTACGTATTGATACATTTTTGGAGCGCCTAAAGATTGGGCAAAACAACCATTCATCCACAGGAACGTCTAGTGACAGACACTGTAGAGACAAGCATTCAATTAATCATTAGTTAGGGGACCAAGTCAACCACACTCAAAAATTCATTGTTCTAATTATTATATTTTATGTTTGGTTTTATAATTCCTTTTAAATGTATTTTGTTTTTTTTTTTTTTAGGGTACAGGTAATTCGATTATGGCTGTTAAAGTATGCATAAATGTATAACAGGATTCAATATAATTTAAAAAGATTTTGTATTACAATAATAATATAAAAACAAAAAAATAACCTAATATAGACGATGTTTACAATACATAAACAACATAATGCATAATGAAAACTTTATTATATTATATTATTATATATATATATATATATACATATGATAATTATATATTTACATTACATTATAAAAACAATCAAAATGGGCGAAAATTCGTCAAAACGCCAGATAGTGATCATGCACATACATTCAATACTAATAATAATAATAAAAAAAAAAAAAATCATAAAAATAAAACTATTATACTTGTGATTTGTTTAACAACAATTTTACAGATTTAATTTTTTAAAACTATTTGCCTATTCAATTATGATTTTTTTATCTATGTATTTAAATTATGCGATCATTATATTTAGTTTTTACATTACTGTTATATGATGCGAAGTACAACCAAATATTGTTCAACAGTAATTGTATTCGTTATCATTAAGAATTAATGTCTGAGTAACATTTTTGAATAAGGTTTAGTTCTTAAAATTATACGATTATAAAGGTGTAGAAATAGAGAGTGAATCTATATATATATATATATATAAATAAAATCCAAATACCACTAGCTCACTGATCGGTGTATCTCATAAACTACTCAACATATCCACTTGAAATTTGGAATATTGGTTCTTTTAATAATTTAACGGTGCAATAAAAAAGGATTTTTGATAAGTCAACCCCTAACGGGATAAAATAGACGTTTTCAGGTGTATTTGGGAGGAATATCTAATTGCTTGTTTATTTATTTTTGTTTATTCGAGGGTATACCTTGGTGTTACGGAAAAGAAAACTATTATAATTATTATTATTTGCACTGTTCAAATTTCACAATAGAACACATTTAGTCCGCCGACGGTGGACTACTCAACTTCCACCTATTTGTTTTCATTGTATTCTGACACGGCCAAAACCAAAAATTAATATGGATAAAATAATAATAATACAAATTGGCACGGTCAATAAACTCCGTGCGGTGACGCCGGACGGTATTCTTTGGTCTTTTAATATAGTTTATTTAATGTCATTTTTGGTGTTTGTACTTATTGTGAATTTCTTATTATATTGGTGATACGAAATTCTACGAATGGTTTTTTTTTTCTTTTAATATTTTTGTTAATTCCTAATAAGCTTTTAATGGTTAAAGTCAAGAGAAATTAAGTTGAATACCTAGTTCTTAAAATAGAACTTTTTTTTGGTGGAGTACGATTTTCATTTAATATTTCAGCCTGACCTAATAAAAATGTCTTGTTTCATCTACATACAAGTAGATATGAGCGAGTGTATAATATACTCATGCGAATTTACGCGAAACATACCCACGCGGAAAATCACTCGAAAATAGCAGCACGTACGTTGTAAAAGAATATATTATTATATTTAGGTACCTACTATACTTACTTTACGTACATAATACGACCTTGTTTTATAAATTTTAAAATATACAGGACTATGTAGATACCTATAATGTTATATGCTGTTTAACATTCACTTGGCACACTCGGCATTTTAAGGTACCTAGGCATACTCACACACACATTGTATTACAGTGCGCTCGGATAATACTACTTGTTTACATTGTAATATGTAACCGCGTAGTAGTATTAGTAATATAAGTAGCATAAAATTAAAACTATTTCTTTTTTAATTAATTATTTTAATAATGTAAATAAATTAAAAAGGAAAATTAGAGGTGAGACATTGATATCTGAGAACCAATTTTGTTTTGTGCCAGGGTGAATGATGGTGGAACCGGTGTTTGTATGAGACAGATTTCAAACGAGTACATAGAGAAGAAGAAAAAGCCTATATATGGCTTCTATAGATTTAAAGAAGTCTTACGACAGTGCCGAGAGAGGTTCTCACGTGGGCGTCAATAAGAAAAGGAGTTTTGTGATTATATAACAGTTTGATAAATGATTTATATATGAAGGTTCAAAAACGAGTGCACTGTCATTTTCTATTGTAATCAATGAAGTTGTAAAGGAAATACAAGGTGAGGTACCATGACGCACGATGTCTGCAGATAATACAGTTTTGATAGAAGCGAATTCGAAAGAAGTTAACAATAGACTTTAGGAATGGAGAATAGTACTTGAAGGGAAGTTTCCTAAAGATAAGTACAAGTAAAAACGGAGTATATATATTATGAGTTTAGAGGAACATGGCAAAAAATTAACAGGAAAAAACACCTAATTAGAATAAGTAGACATAATATAATTTTGAGAGCTTTAAGTATCGAGAATCTTTTTTTTAAAAGAATGGTGACTTTGACGAGGATGTGAAATATAAAAATAAATGTAGTTTAATAAGGTGGAGGGAAGCAATAGGTGTTTTATGTGACAAGAGAATTCTAATGAGACTTAAAGTTAAGTTCTAAAAAAGTGTGTGAGACCGGCTATATTTCATGGCTCAGATTGTTGGGTGGTAGACAGAAAAATAAAACAGAGAATGTTTAGGTGGATCATTGGAGTGACGAAAGAAGACAGGGTAAGGAATGAATACATAAGAATTAGCTTAGGAACTACTATTGAAGACATTCCATAGTAGATAAAATGATAGAAATTAGTCTAAGATAGCTTGGACATATAATGAGGAGAGACGAATCAGAAACAATAGGAATTGTAATAAAAATAGTTGTAGGAGAAAAAAGGGGGAGAGGATAACCAAAAAAGTAGTTGGACATAGTTGAGAACGACATGAGAATGGCGGCTATATGTGAAGACAATGTGAGGGATAAGCTCAAGTGAAAGTTTATTACAGGGGTGAGCGACTCCAAATATTTAGGATGAAGATGAAGAAGATGAAGGAGAATAAGAAGAAAATAAAATTGAGGTTTTCCTATATATAATATAATATATACAATTTGACTAGAAAACGTATATGTTCATAAAAGTGTTGCATAAACGTATACATCCTGATCAATCGTGTATCTCGATAAGACACTCGTTTTGAAATTCGATTTTTAAAAAATTTTACTCAAGTCACTCTAAAATGTTATTTTATCGTTATTTTTTTCGAAATTTTTAATTTCCACTAATTGTGGACGAGATATGCAACTTCTAATTTTCAGTAGTAGAGCAATATTAAGAAGTTATGTAAAATGTCGTCACAGAAGTCATCTAAAAACGATGCTCCACTACTCTACGCCTACCTAAAATTAAATGTTATAAAATACCTTGTTAATTGGTTGACGGAAATTAGAAATGTTCACACCAAAATGTATTTAAACTAAATTTGTATCTGTTTATAATATTCAACGTCAAAAATAAGGGAACGAAAAAATCACTGCAATGTAACATTTTCGAACTGTTTGTTTTCTTAAATTGAAAAAAAAAAAATATGAAAAAAGATAATAATTTCCGAAATAATAAGTGTTACTCTGTATTACACCCTGTATTATAATAATTTACTGAATACGAAACATCACAAACAGCGTATAACGAAGATGATCATATTTCATCATACTATTATTTTATTCACAAGTATTAAACAAAAAAACACCTGTAAGCAACAGGGCTTCGTTAATACAAAATGGAGTTTTTCCATAACTCTTCTTTATGATGGGAACGTTTTTGAAAAACAATTGAAAACCAAATAATGTGTAATACCATAATAATATTATATAATTGTACTAAACTAAATTCGAAAAAGGTTGAGGATAGGTCAGGTTAGGTTAGGATATACGGGGTGATTTAGTTTAATTTTATATTTCACGAAAAACTATTCTAAGCCGAGTAGTATTTGTTGTGTTTTCAAGTGATCTTTACATTTTTTATAAGGTAACCCGGACAGTAAAAAAAAAAAAAATAATTATAAAACTAATGTATCGATATTTGTATGGTTTTTGTGTACAATAACTTGTATTCATATGATACCCATCAAATAAAAACTAAAAACAATTAATTTTAAAACTCCAAATGCTTATAAAAAGCCTAAGAATCACAGAATAGTTTACCGTGCCCATAAAATGCTAAAATAAGTACTCCTTGAAAATGCCGGGTCTCTACAATTTTCGTTAACCAAAATTAATCAAAAAAAAAAAAAAAACAAAATCGAATATAATTTACAACCATTGATGCCGACTATGCCGTAAACTTGATCGTGTATCGTACGTTTTTTTTTAAATACTAACTAGTAAAAACTTTGTTTCAGAAAAGATGCTAAACAAATTTCGTTTCACGGTTTCTGCTAAAAAATTAATATGGATAATGTTTAATATAGATAAACGGTGTAAATTTGTCTATTTTTCTTTTACGTTTTTTTCCGGTTATTTTGTCTTCTATTCACTATGGAAATAGATTTGAAAATCAAGAACCAACATTTAGAATATACTAACTAGATCCGAAATTTAACAAAAAATATTATATCTTCTAATTTTTTTGATTAGAGATTTAGATTTCTGGTAGAAAAATTACTTACATATAGACAGAATAAACATATACATAATAGTTTACATTATAAAAACTGTGTGCATGGATTATAATAAAACCAATACATGCTTCGCTTCGCTGATAATCTAAAAATTATAATCCGTGACGGCATTGATGAGACTTTGAATATTATAACAATACAATATACTTATATTAATCCTACTTATTTTTTTTTTTTTTATAAGTTTGCACGATCTTATTACTATATTTGCTGCCGTGGATTACGAAATACATTAAAAATTGGTATTTCAATACTTTGAATATAAACACATAAATTCTCATTGAGCAAAGTATATACGCGATACAAACATACATTTAATATTTACCAGTGTTTACAAAATACTGTAAATAAATACACAAATAACCTTTAATGTCCTACATATTATGTGCGTATTACATTTTACATAAATTGTCGAGAGAGGTAGACACTTAAAATGTTAAATATCGTTAATAAATTATTTTAAATACCTACAACATAACCTTATTAAAGTTAAAAGGATATAATATTATTACCATCGGATTACTGTAAATATTTTTTATTGATCGTTTATTGTGTACAAGTCAAAAATAACAAACGCATCGCTCAAAATTGTACATAAACATAAGATAAACCAAAGACAATACTGTATTTCAAATATTGCCCGTCCCTGATTATAATAGATGCACGTAGTCTATATTTCATTAAACAGTAAACGATATTATTGTATGAAATCAAATATATTTCTCTTATGCTTAGTACGAGACGTGTGCCGTTTAGGTTAAAATTTGAGTTCAGCAGAGCATTTGAAAGGTGGGATTAAGAAAACGCATCTCCCACCTTCTTGATTTTATTTCCAATATATTTTATTGTTCATTTTTTTAAATTCATATTTCTTTAATTTTTAGACGGAAAAATTAAAAACGTGCTGGTACTCCGGTTAATTAAAAAAACCCGAATTAGAATATATTTTGTTATTTAACCGTTAATTGTTAGGTTACATTTTAGTAGGGAAACCTACCCGAACTACTATAGTATAAAGGAGCTAGGTTTGGTTAGTACCCAAATAGTGTAAATTTTAGGGCAAACTGAAAAAGAAATCTGATTGGTTCTTATAAAAATATATAAAAGAATATTTGATCTTTTTATTAGCCTAGGTCCTTGATGCTGCACATTACACAGTATGACATAATTTCCAAATTAAATATCTCCCTCCTTGTAAAAATTCTAAATATCCCACTGTTGGAGTTTAAACACAAATGAACATAATTAAAGAGGAGAATATTTTCAATGACTGCACATAGCTTTTTTTCTAAAAAAAATCTTCATACAAAAATGGTATAGTTATTTTAATTTTTAATTTTTAATAGTTTTAGTTATTTCAATTGTGCCATTTTTCTTGTTAAATTTCAATAATTTAAAAAAAATGATTCAATAAATCCAAATACCTTAGGTTATGTGCTGCGTATAATATATGAGAAAAAGTTTTACATACATACAGAAAGATGGATCTGACCTTTTTTGTGTACATGCAAGACAGAGACCACACTTGCGACATCCTTTTAAATAAAAATATGTACATTTACCAACATCCCGCACATTTAGGTACTTTGTTATAATTACGAATGTAATGTAACTTTATATCATTGTGTATCTAGTTTCCTAAATAATTTAGGAAACTAGGCAAGTTTTTAATTATTATTAATGCACATGGAGATTGTATTGGTCGTTGCAATCAGTATATATCGAATGACGTACAATGAGTTATTGCCAGTTGATCGTTAATCATTTAATATAATTTATATTTCAGTCTATACATATGCGAGTCAGTGAACAGTTTTTATACCCAATAACGATTGTTACAATGTCAACAACGAAATAAACTTTGTTCAAAACGTTTGGTTTCATTAAAATTCGTACGGAGAAATATTTTCACCTTGGAAATGTTCAGCGTGTTGATTTAGCACTAACCATTTTAAACATGTCGATTACCGTTTCAACCCGTCACGTATGCCAGGCATACTACTAGCTTCAAATAAGAATATTAGTACAATATTGTAAGTCCTATACTATAATAATATGAATCGAATATTTGTGACATTTATCTCGTTTCGGCTTAAATGTTTCAATAAAAAATATGAATTATAATTTAGGCATTATTACAGAAAATGTATGTTCCATCAAAAGGTTTATCGAAGCCGTCGTATTATATATTAAATATAATATGTAAAATATAAATATATACATTATATAGGAGTGATGATGAAAAATGGAGATTAATGGTCCGGGCGCGCATTGAAATCGACTACAGTGCGATATTAAAATTAATTTTTTTTTCTCCTCGGTCAAACGGTAAAAGTATATTGTTGAAATTATTGCGTGAATGGAACAGATATCACTGACGGAGCTCGATAAAAAATACAATTTTAATTATTAATAATAATTACTATTATAGGCATATTGTAATATGGGTAATCTACAGAGATCGTGTGTGCATCGCTCTTGGAAAAGCCACATCCTCTTTTGTGAAATGAAATATTATAATAATTATATTAATACTACAGAAAAGGACAATCGATAAAAATGGCTTCGTTACGTTTTAATTTTTTCTTAAATTCACTATAGGAACACGTAGGGTGTTATAATTCGTATTATCACGAGTCACGAGTTACAGATAATATAATTTTTTTAAAGTAAAATATAGTTATTTATTTAAGATAAATACCAAAATATAAGAAAATATTCAGTTAACCGGATAAAGAAAAAAGATAATAGACACCAAGTCCACAAATCGCCAGCTACCCAGCACAAGTTCTCAGGTCGTTTCGTTATTTTTATTTTGTTCCTGTAAGTAAATATTCTATCAGAAATGTTGCATCGATCAAAAGCTTTCTAAGTATATTCTTGTAGAATTTTTTAAATGGACTGTACACTGAGAAAGTCATTATTCGATTTTCTTTGTAGCTTTCTTACTAACAATTTTCTTGTCACAGTTTTGTACAATTTGTTAAAATCGACTTACGAGTTTTCGCAGTGTAGTCGACAATGTATATTATATTATATTATATGTACAACAAATATTTGTCTTCATACTTGGTACACAAAAGGATTAAGACTATTTTTCGTTGTTGTCCGTTAAATTAATTTCTATACGTATGAGTTAGTCTAATCGTTAGTAATAGTCTAGATGGTGTGTTCTTTGTGAAAGTTTTTGAATTTGAAGAACTTTAATAGTGCAAATACACTTTCCGCCTTTGATATTCTCATAACTATCTCATGCGACCAATCGGCTTTCTCAGCGAGTTATACTCCATAAATGCCTATTTAAATTCTTCAACTTTTCTAAAGACCGCTGTATTCACTTCGTTGCCTTAGAATAACTCGTATTATTTAATAAGCTCGGGAAATTCGATTTTCTGCTATTAATCTGCGCAGTACTATTTTTGCAGCAAATATTTCTAGAACTGTGGCTACACTAGAAATTTCGAAAAATATTGACTTTTTTTTTACACGTTTTTGTTTTGAAGAATTTAAGAATCAAGTAGCTCTAAGTTTACACATTAACATTAATTTGTATCATCTTTAATTTTGGAGGTGAAACGACTACCAAACAACCTATATTTAAATTCATTTGAATAGTGGTCCTCTACTTTACTTCTACTCAAACTTAATAGTGGAATATCTCGTCAACAGATCGATGGAAATCAAAAATGTCAACACGAACATTTACGAACTAATATTTCATTATATTTATGACTTTTTTTTTTTTTTTGTAGGTTGCCTTTTTAAATAAGCGGACAGTCATTTCACCTTCAAAAATAAAGATGATGAAAACGTAACATTTTCGTGTTACTTGTTTTTTAAATTGTCAAAAAATAAAAAAAAATTACGAAAAAAGTCAATAATTTTCAAAATACGGTGTGTAGCCACTTAAATAGATTACTCTGTATAGCTATAGCGTTGTCCTCTACAGATCAACCTGGAATATTCGGATCATCCGCAAAATATCATATTATAGTATACCTAACGACCGCGTTACGGAACATTCTTAAATGATTAGTAATATGTAATGATAATCGTATACACCGACGCATTTGTACGGGGTCCCTTAGTATTTTTAATGACACGCGGAGGTGGCGTTGCAATTAAAAAGTAAACATAGTACGACGTCGGATACAAAAAAACTGTCACGCGTAATCGGGAACCTTTATAGTGAACAACGCGATATAGATTATTAATAACGTTTGATGTGTGTGCGTGTATGTATACTTATACGTAATTATTTTTATTATGTACGTCGTGTACCGTGTAAAGTATTGATGAGATATGCTGCACGAGTGCAATCGAATTTTATAACGCGTCAAAGTTAAAATAAAAAAAGAAATAAAAAGAACACTGTGCGGAGGTGTTTTTTTTTTTTTAAACAAGCAGCGATGCCATTCGAATCCGCGAGTTGTATTTGTTTATCATTATAATAATATACGCACTATATCGTTATTTTTTTTTCTTCTGCGAACGGTAACTCTCTATTCCGAACGAGGGAAAGGGCCGGGGGTGGGGGAGGGAGAGAGAATATAAAAAAAAAAAAAAATAAAAATAAAAAAAATCCAGAATATTATCGCTGTTTTTCCTGTTCCCGATGTAATAATATTATATTATACGATTTGTTTATAGTAATATGAAACAACTATGCCACGCCGCGCCGCCGACACTCGTAATCGAATGTAAATGCGTATATAATATAATATAGTTACATTAACATAAGTAGGCGTTTTGCCGCAGCCGAGCCGCAAAGTCTATTTTATTGCGGTGTATGCGAAACCCGGACACGTTATACGCGCGAAAAAGGCCATTAAATCATTCCGCGGGGAGAGAAGAAAAAAAAAGAAAGAGAGAGAAAAAACACAAACTCGTTTGCCATTTTCGTCCGACTACAAGTATGTCGTAGGTTATTCGTGGGCTGTGTTTCAACATCACACAATATCCAAATACAATAATAATACATAGACGACAATAACGCGGAACGCTAAATGCTAAAATAATAGCGGCAAAGCCATCGCCCGGTATCCCGGCGGTCGCGTGAAAATCCGAAATCCTAGGCGTCGACGACGCGCCGTAAGTATAAAACATGATTAGTTTGTCGCGGCAATTGCATCGAAATGTCCGTAGTCTTATTGTCCAGTAGGTTTGATTCGTAATCTAGTGTATTTGAATACATTGAAATACCTATGGATATTACGGTAGTGTCATAATGTTCTGAATTTGAATGTCTATAAATTGTATTTTGTATTGAATATTTTTCTAGTGCGGTTTTTCTAAATCATAACTTTTTTATAATACTTTCATTATGCACCGCGAACACTGCTGATTTTATCTACACAAATTTGAGGTCAAAATACAGAATCGTTTTCAATTAAATGTTTAATTACGTAGGTCATACGTTTTCTAACCGTTTCAATACTTGGTTGATCGAATGGAAATCAATCGTCTACTGTTTGGTAAATCCAGGAACGGCCAAACGGCCATCCAAATATAAACGTAAACAATTTGTCAATCTATACTGGATCAAATTGTTCCGGGGATATATTGATCCGGTTTTTTCATGGAAATATTTTGATCAGCTATTCCCGTTTGTAAAATGTAAAATAATTCAATTTTCTTAACTGATCAAAATGTTCCAACCATTAAAAAAGCCAAAAAAATAAACCCGATCAAACTGTCGCAAACCGGATCAAATCGTTTATTACCTACACGTCAATTCGACTGTTTCAAAATTTTTTCAATAGAAATTTTGAACAATAAAATAAATTAAAATATTGCGCGTGTATGAATTTTCACGTAAATTTGAACTTAAAATGCTCATAAAAATGTACATCTACATTTTTATAATAAGCTCGATAAAACTAAATGAACGCGTTGCGGTTTATGCACAACAGTGAAAAATCACGAATGCACGGCTCTTGATGTTCACGGCACCGGCACTCATCGTCTAGCCGGACTAGCGAATCCGATCGTAACAATACGCCAATTTATTAGCGGCGATAACCCGTGTACACACGCGATTACTATCAAATTATTATTATCACGGTAAATTATGATATCGTATTAAAACCGTGTAAACCTATCTAAACACTCGCGTCGCTATCAACTCACGCGAGTACACCGAACAAACCGCGTTTTCAACGGAGAATGGCTGTAGGTATATACCTATTATACTTACTGATGTTTACAGGACCGTTTGTCGTCATCGTCGAAATATCCGTGTAGTCCGTACTATAACAATACTATATATATATATATAATTTAAATACCTGCGTTTATTGATTATCGTTGTGGTTTTCGTATACTGTTCAGTTCGCTTGTATAATTCAAACAATATAATCCCTAAAGGGTGGGTGTACCGTTGCATTATTAATAAATTAATCGCCATCGCGCGTATATATCTGGCGACTAGACGGATTTATCGCGTTCGCGACCGCGCGCAATCTACCGTGACGGCGATGACCAGAGTTGCGTGAAAAATGGTTAAAAAAAAAAAAAAAGACATTTAAACATTATTTTTCGTAATTTTTAACGTTTTCGAAGGAACTTGTTTAAAACAATCCCCGGCGACGACCGTCAACTGAAAAACCGGCCGTTTTCCCTTTTCCCAACGAGGTCGCGGACGATTGTCTATTTTCGATCGGAAAAATAACATTATAATATTATAAGTTTGGAATGTTATTCAAGATAGTTTTAACCGAAGGGTCATATTGGACACACGACTGTAAACGAAGAACTGTCAAAAACGAGGTGGTCTCACCATACAAATGATACATTACGTAATTTTTTTTTATTTAGGCGGGAAATAATTTAAAGCGCCTAGGACACAAGGGGTATAATTGACATTTTTTTGATTTCGAAAAAATCAAGTTTAAAAATTATTTGTATTTAGTACAATTATTAAAGTACATTGTCATATTATCACTGTTCTTCTGTTGGAATAATAAGTTTTGAACACTTAGCAGTTAAGATACCTACGTTTTTTTATGGCTATTGTGGACTCTTGTACCTATTTACTTCTAATATGTTATAATATTTTCATTTGAAGACTGTTTTAGTGAGATCTAATATTTGTTACTAGATCGCAGCGCATGGCAAATAATTTTCTTATATTTCTTTGCCACATAATAAAATGGACTACTTTTAGTTCAGCTATGCTCTTAACTCGATTTTTTTACAAAATGTTCTAGGCCCGTCATTTGAATATCGATTTTAAAATATCGTATGCGTCTACGATTTTCATAATAAACCGATTTCCCAATTCTTGCATTGCGTATTCGCCTGGTAAATTTCAGTGTGTCCCCAAAAGTTTGTAGCAGACAAAATCGAAAAAAGATAAATAATCAGTTTTCCTCAAGTGAAAAAAAAAAAAAAAAAAGTAAACATAATTGATCATAAACAAAATAAAACATTTTAATTTATTTCGGATAGTGGTATACTATTATTAATAATAAATGAAAAAAAAAAAAAACAAAAGAATGAAGAAAATGAAGAATAAAAGAATTTCACTGTGACAAAGTGGTCTTAGGATAATGGGGACGGGTGTAGTCACTGTTATAGGTGGGAAGTTGATAAGGCAGGATTAGAAGGGAATTTGACGCATATCTGTAAACAACGATAAACCATTGATTGCTAAAGAAAAGAGCGATTCTGAACGGAGTTAAGTTGATAGTAATGCTTTATCAACAATATATATATATTATATCATGGTAAAATAAATAAGTAGGCATTAAGATGTTTTCTTCAATAATGTTTTTATAATTTTATACCGATTTTCGCATTTGTTGAGAAAACTCCCGAGAAAATCAAAAAATGACCAACTTATAGTACATTTTCAGTCAGATTTTCCTTTGGAAAAAGTTTTATTATTGTAAATCGGAGCGAAATCGCTGTTAAAAAAGTTTTTCACAGGAAAAAGAATCTTAAAATTTAACTAATATATTTCGAATATTTTCCTTGGTTTGTCCATTTTTTTTTTTTCAATATTTCACATTTGATGAGAAAACTCTTGAGAAAATCGAAAATTGATCTCTCTAAAGTACAGGACTGCCCAAGAAAATTTTCCTTCCAGAAAAGGTTCTATATAATATACATCGGAGTATGCTTTTTGGTAGAAAGTTTTCACATAAAAACAAAAAAAGAGTTGATACTGGGGATGTGAGCGGTTACTGTTGTAAGTGATATGTTGAGAAGATAGGATATATAAGGTTATTTTATTTATATCTGTAATCAACGATAAACCGTTGTTTGACGAAAGACTATTCCGAATGTAGTTTCGTAATACATAATTTAAAGTGTGGTATTTTTTTTTTTTGCGATTTTCGTTTGAACTTGATTTCAAAAAGCTTATTAAAAAAAATAGTCGTTAGATGATTTTGGAAACTTTACCACGTTTAGGTAAATCCAATATAAGTATTATTACCAATTTTCAAGTATTTACGTGTATTTATAAGCGAATTACAGCATAAAATTCCCAAAAATTAAAATTACTTAAAAGCTCAATAAAGACTAAAAAGTTTTGGCAATGATAAGAAAGAAAGTATGAAAGTAAATAAAAAAAAAAAAAAAAAAGGTATCTTGTAATTTTTTTATTAAATCATTTTTTCTGGTAGAAAACGTCTTCGGTGTTTTTATAAAATAATGAAATCGTGAAATTGTACGTTTTTTCCCACTTAAGTGCTTTAATTTAAAAAAATGGCGTCCAAAATCAAAAAATGATATGTTTAAAAGTACAATCTAGGCAACTAGAGATTTCGAAAAAGTGGCTACACGTGAAAACCAGAGCAAGTTTACTAGGGAGAAAACGTGCCCACAGACTAGAATAAAGAACAATGAATTAAACAGCATTGTAAAACTAATAGTTCCCTTGCTAGGCACAAAACCTAAAAAAATAAATAAACAACTTTACAAAACCAATACATTCTTCTCTACACTCAAAATCTAAAATGAAGAAATTTAAAAAACAAATTTTCCCGAAATTTCGGTTTGTTGATGCATTTTAGGGTTGACAAAATAATAGTATTAACATTATATGACAGATTATGATAACAGTTAAAGGCGTAGGGTCACAATAAGTCGCAACTAGACATTATGAAGTACCTATGAAAAACCTACTGTAAACAAGAAATAAATACCAGTGATTGTGTTATTGGAAGGAGAACAGCGGTTCCTCCTTCTGAATACTTTAAAGCAGTGGAAACGATTTTTTTTTTGTGATATTAATTTTTTATTTTTCAATAACATTGACCAAGATTTGCATATATTTGACTTCTATAAAAAAAAATGGGTGAGATAAATATTTGTATATTCTTTATTTTTTTATCGTTTGATTCGTTTACGTTTCTTACTAAACAAAATAAACACGAGCGAACAGCGCGGGACAATGTTCTCGTAATATTATATTTATACAAATTGCTAGTAACGGTAGGTAGGTATATATTTAGGCAGTAGCAGTCCACTAACCGGATACCGGGTATACTGTTATTACCTATCTATATCACGCCACGCTGTGGTCAACGCAAGGACACCGGATCGCTACGGATCGTCCGACTCGCTCGTGCCCCTGCCTACTTAACCCTGCAGTGCGGCCGTGTAACTAACCGATATGTTTATTAATAAATTACTTTTGAAACGATGCCGTTATACCGGGTTAGGTTGGCACTGCGGCCAGGTATCGTAACTATATATCTGATCCCGTTACGTTACCGAAAAACATTAAAACGGAGGGGCGGTCCCGGGCGTGGCGTGTGGGCAAGCTGCAGGTTAAACGAACCGATATTATATGATATGCGTAAAGACGTAAGCTCGAAAAAAATGAAAATGAGAATATATTATTTTAGTTGTTTAGATTTATTTAAAATTATCAAGGTTATTTTGGAAGAGTGGGGGTATTTACGAGGAAAATGGATTTTGAATATTTAATAAATGCTCGAAAATTTACCACGAGTTTCTCGTAAATATTGCTCGTATGATATCACCTGTATAAAACTATCGAAAATTATAGAAGATATTTTTTTTTTTTTCATGCGATCGGAAGTAATAATAATAATAGCAAAATGTTTGCATTTTATGAAATATATGTATATATATTAGACAAATAAAATTGAAATGCATTTAAATGTTTATCTCCAAGAGCTTAAGCTTGTGGAGAAGACAGCAGTTCTCATCTATAAGGTATTTAGTAATACAGACGTGAAAAAAATACGGACGTAATTCGCTTGTGGGTACAGACACTGTTGTAAGTGGGAAGTTGGGAAGATAGTAGTGGTAGGATACATAAAGTTATTTAATTTATGTTTGTTAGAAAAAATAAACCATTACAAACGAAAAACTGTTCTGACCGAAGTTCGCTTATACACGGTTTTAAATGCAGTCATATTTACAATTTTTATCAAAATTCGATTTTAAAATCAATAATAATAATAAAAAAAAAAAAAACAATTTATTGCAATATCTTACGCTACTTAACATTTTAGTACTGTAGGTATAATATCACTTAACTATAATATATAGCAGTGGCGCCGAACCTAAATTTAAGGAGTGGTATTGATAGCATTGATAGTTTAGTATAAGCCATTGTACATTTCATAATTAAAGAAGCATTACAAGCAACGCGAACTAGTCTATTTCTAGACTGCCATGGCGTGTACTGAGTGATTGCATTAGTAAAAGCTGACAAATATTTAACTTTAACTATAAGTTATAGTTATAGTCTATAACTATAACTTATAGCTATAACCGTTAGTTTTACGATAAATGACCAATAGTACCTAATAAATTTCTATATATACCACAGCGGCTACAATTAGGCTGCGCGTAGGCTATATACAGTGAAAACATTACACGATAGTATTGTTATTTCCTATTTAACTATTTTCGGTTACAATATCCAAGATTATACATTTTTGTAGCAAAATAATAATATAATTTTGTATATATTTAGAAGATAAAAAATATTATGCTAATTAAACTAAAATTAATGACCATATTATTATATTTATATTGAAAAAGACGAACATACATCTCAAGATGGATGGGATACTGTTGTAAGTGAAAAGTTGGGAGGTCAAGATAAAAATGGGAATTTAATGTACATCTGTACACAACAATAAATCAACAAAAACTACTCTTAGCAGAGTTCGGTTATACATGGTTTGAAAGGTCGTAGGTAATATTTTACGGTGTTCATCAAAATTTGACATTAAAATTCTTATAAAAATAAAAATTCAACATTAAATTCTACATTTTCTTGTAAGCCACTAATCACAACTTATAATGAACTTCCTGTTTAGTTTTCAAGCATTTCTGTTTGGTCTATTGGTCTAACAATTTTATCAAAAGAATAGCTACCGAATAAAAGTTACGTGAAAAACTCCCAAAATTATAATGTTTATTAAATCAATTATAGCTCAAAAATGGCTTAAATGTTTTTAAAATTTTATAATTTCTTGAAAAGGTAAGTATGAGTTTTTTGTCTAAATTTAAAGTCTTGACGAATATTTTTAATTGAATCGCAACAAAAGAATAAAATTAAAAATAGAAGCATATTTTTTCGTCTTTTCTACCTTTTTTTTTTTTTCGATTTTCCTCAATTATTAAAAAGCCTGCACAGATAATCAAAACAAACTTTCTAACTCACCAACCAAATTAAGAATTCAATAAAAAAAGGTCTCTTGTCATTTGTCTATTTGATACAACATTTATGATAGAAAACATAAGTTGTACCAATTTAAAATAATGAAATCCAACCTATAACTTAACCTAATGCTGTGACGCTTTGTAAATATTTGTCAGTTAACCTATACATTTATTTCGGGTTTTTCTCGTTTATTTTAAAAACCCTTAAGAAAATCAAAAATTTACATCTTTAATGCACTCACTAGACAAAATTGGCTTTCAGAAAAAATGTTACACTCGGTGTTACATATATCGGAGTAAGATTTATGGTAAAAAAGTTGTTCAAAGACATAAAAAAAAAAAAAATGATAATAATACAAAACACACATCATAGTTGGACTAATAGCCTCGCTAAGCTCATTATTCAAAACAAACATCATTGTAAAACCAATATATTCCTGTCAATATCGGTTTCTAATGATCATATAATTCCTATGCTAATTTAAAATTCATGTACATATTTATGCATTGAAATAATAAATGATGTAAAAATATAAACATTATTCAATAAAAAATTTAGTTTGTGAAAATAATATTTTATAGTTCAAGATAGTGGTGGTTGGTGTGCGGGGTCCGTGCCTCCCACGAATTGTAGAGATAGGTAGATATAAATTATTGTTTATTGCCGCACATACAAAAAATTTGTTCGGCGCCATTGATATACAGTAATATAATGTTGGAAAACATTTTCATAGCTAGGCCAATCATTGTAGTTTTATAATAGTATACAATTATGAATTGATAATACAAATGAAATGACTTTTGCACGTGTTCTGTATGATCGCCTAGAATTAATTTCTTTCCTTTTTTTTTCGAAAGTGTCGTTTTTTTTTTTTGTTTAGATACGGATTTTTTTTTCTCTTAAGAATGTGTTCGGTCAATAATAATTAATAACTTTGATCATATTTCAATAATTATTATTATCGTCGTTGGATTATTGATAGAGATAAGTTTCTCTGGCAGCGTTTCAAAAGAAAACTTTTAGCGCGCAATTAATTACATAAATTGCACGGACATTTGCTTTTCGCTCTGATTATTTTACAATCGCGAGTAGGTATACAGTTTCGATTAATTGAGTTTTTTTTTTTAATTTTTTGGTTTTCTTTACGTATTTCATAAACTATTCAACCGTTATCCTCATCTCTCTGAATATAATTATTTGATCTTATATAAATTGTCGGCCATATACAAATACGGCCGTCAGCCTCGAATATGATTTAACGTCCTTCGGTAAGAACATTTTAATAATTTTGAAATTATTTTTTAACAGAAACGTATGAAGTCTAAATATATTTATTATTTATCTATGGTTTTAACGATGAAGATCTCTGTTCTTTTTCTTTTTGATTCTCGGGGAGTTTTTTTCTTTTTTTTTTAATCTTCATAGATGGCACAACGACACGGCTTTAATTCATTTTCAGTTGTGACAGATGTACGTATATTGAACGATTGGACCGTAATAAAAGCTTAACAAATTTAAAATAATTTCGATCCGAAAATAAAAATAAATGTATCTCACTATACATAGGTAGGTACTCGAAATTAAAAAAGTTTTAAATGCATTAAAGTTTGTAGCGTAGTCATTCATTTATATTTAGTGGACACAAATATTTTTAAAAAAGCCAGATATATTTCGTACCGTGGGTAGATTTATGTATATAATGATTTTGTTTATACAATGTATGTAACGGTACGTATTCCAAACGAAAACGATTCTAAGCGGATCAGAATTATTTGTGTTTTCCTTCTGTTTCAAAAGTAATTAAGGTTTTAAAGTTTTAATAACCCTGCAGAAGTGAATAAATCAACAAAATGGTAAAAACCAAAAAAAATTACTCGGGAGCGAAATGTTGAAAATTTCAACTAGCGAATCAAATAAAGTACCACCGGCTAAAATTCAATATTTTTCGAGGCACGTCGTGAAAATGTCGGATCATTTTTACTAATCAGAAAAGTGTTTTTCGAGAAAAAAAATAAGCACACGTCTTATTAAAACTCCTATTGGTTCGTATCTAAAAAATGTTTATAACAATATCGTTTAAAGAACTGACAACAAACTAATAATAAACCTCTTGTAAAAAAAAAAAGTGTGTGAATAATGGATCAAAGTTCAAGTATAATAATAGACTTGATTGAAAATGCTACTGTTGGTATTGAAACGTAAGTTAATATATAACCCGTTGAACATCAATATGTCTGACCATAAAATGTTTGAAGAGTGGCGCGACGGTGAAAGAAATTATGAAAAAAATTAATACCGTTTATTTATAGACGAATTTTAGATGTATTTAAAACTTCAAAGGAATATATTATTTTATATAATTTACTCGGTATTATTATTTTTGTAATTAAACTTCCCATAATTTTCCTCGTGCGTTCTTTAGTTTTTTTATACTATTATTATATTGCATCATAAACAAACTGTTAAATAATTTACATCTTTTTTCCGGTCAAATTTTTTTATAAGTTGTTCGTATTTTAGGAATGAATTTGGTGTCATTAGCCAATTTCTGTATATTCCAGGTAATCCATTTAAATGAGTATTCGGAAAGTATTAACTTTTTCCGGAATTTATTTTCTATATCAGTAAAGAAACAAGCTCTTTTCCTCCGAAAATAAGGGTGAAAAAAAGTGACATAAATATACAATTGTAGAGCTGCTTTTTTCTTAAATGTTCTAGAAAATAAATTCCAAAAAAAATTAATACTTTCCGAGATAATGAGTGTACCCACTTAAAAGGATCGCCCGGTATAAATATATCAATACGTATATATTATGTATATACACATAGCTCAATAGTTCAGCATCAGAAATCATTTTATTATTTAAATTAAAAAAAAAATAAATATCATTGTAAAACCATATAAGCTTTTCGCTCTACTCAGAATATAAAATAATACGAAGTAGGTATATGGGGGGATCAATCTATCGTAAAACGCTTATTATCCCGGGAAGTGTTTACGTTTTACAAAATTTATTTTAAAGAAAACTTAAGAAACAAGCTGTTCTAAAATTTAACATTTACATTTTTTTTCGTGACCCTTATTTTGGGGGAGGGGTGGAACGACAACCTATTTTTGTTTTTCAAATGGCAACCAATATTAAAATATTTATAAATAGATGAAGTAGTAGTTAAAAGGTTACGTCAAAAGTTTTAAATTTGTAATTTCGGCAATCCGTTGACGAGATATTCCACTCTTAAGTTTTGTTTGGGGGACAGTAGTGGAGCATCATTTGTATGGTGGCATAGCGCTTGGCGTTTTGAGAACGTACCACTACTATCCCACGACTTAACTACAACTTCATATATTTATGGAATTTTTAATATAGGTTGCCGTTTGGAAATCAAAAGTAAATAGTACTTTCACCCCCAATAATTAGGGTGAAAAAAAAAATAAAAACTTAAAATTGCAGTGCTGCTAGTTTCTAAAATTGTCTATAATTCAAATGTCAAAAAAAGTCAATACTTTCCGAGTGTCTCATAATCATAACAGATCGATCGCTTTTCATACGTCACGTATAGAAATCGTTTTAGAAAGCGAACCGCGATTTGTTAAACGGTTCAAACGAAATATATTTCACGCCGGACGGAATATTTTAATCGGTCGAACAGAACGTTAACATAAACACACAAATTATGTATAAATATAATCACAGTATATCCGATACCCGACGTGTAAGCGGTTATTACGGCACGAGTCGTTAAAATCACGGAATGCGTACAATTATTATAATACTCGTGCGCGCCGAATTCAAATTAAGGTTCCCAAATGATCCTACGAACACCGATTAGAAACTCTCTGAAATGGAAATTTCCAAAAATATTGATAATACCATTACCGTAACGCCGCGGCGGAACGTTCAAACTTCCAAATAATACAAACCTGTATATGTTTTAATTTACGCAAAGTCATTTCTACCGTCCGTATATGTAAACGATCGCCGCCGTTTGTGTACGGGGACGCCGAAAACGTGCACGGGATTCTCGTGTAATATACGAGGTCTATACATAAAAACGTGTACTCGTATGTATATGTGCATATAAACGTGCACAATGTGGGTCTGGAGGTAGCGCAAGTGCGGGCGGGAAGGAGGTCGGGGGCTTGAGTTCAAAAAGTGCGTTTCTATGTCCCCCATCTAGCGAGTCGGTAGATAACACGTAAAGGCTTTTTTGCACGCCACCGCGTACACGTGCACACGCTATTTTTGTGTGGGAAACCGTTCGCAAAAAAAAAAAAAAAAAAATAAAAAAATAAAAACTATCGAAAAACGCCCGATGTTATTCTTAGTGTTGCGCACTTGATTCAGTCCACCCTATATTTCGGTGGTAGAGAGAATGGCCGGTTTTGGAACGAACCGGGTGGGTCCTTTTCGAATAAACCGACTAAATTTTGATTTTCGCTCAAAATTATTTTTGTTTCTTTCCTTTTCTTTTTTTTTTTTGAAAGCATAATGCAAGACGATAACGGATTTTTATAATATTATACAACTAATTAAAATATTTTAATATCGCATACATTATAATATCTAATATCTATCTACTGCAAGATTCTCCAAAATATTGGTAACTCCTAGACGTGAAATATTTTGGATTTGTTTGATACGTATAAAATACTGATAAGTTTATTTTTAAAAACGACTCATAATTAGTATTTCGTTCGTGACCGGAAATGTGCATCACCTAAATTACAAAACACTCGACGGTATTTATCAATTACATTTAAAAATATTTCAATTATAGAGGTGCCCATCACCTGCTAAATTATAAAAATACAATTTCCTGGTAATAGCAGTAGAGCCAAATGTTTAAAAAAAACATTACTCAGAATAGTGATAAAAAATATGTTCACCGTGTTTTAATTAATTACTGACTACAGAATGATAAAGCCATAGGAACAAACAAATCTATAGTCTCTTCAACAGCTATAGTTATATTGCAATTTTTTATACAAAAACCACTTGGTTAGTATTATGTTCGAAACAATACTGGTATAATATTTCGGTATGATTTTCCTCTTTTAAATGCATCACGGACAATTAACAATAAATCAAAAACGAACAATAAATCTATAGCTTAGAATAAAAATATATTATTATATTGAAGTGTTACCAATTTAAAAAAAAAAAAAAAAACTAGAAAATAAGAAAAACAAATTTTGTTTTTGTAAATTTATTCGATAGCTAGACATCTGTTATTTAAATTTTTTAATTATACTTAAGAGGAATTTAACACAAAGTACATTATGAATATTACTCAATAGTGGTCTAGAAATTAATTTGAGTTTGAGTTTAATGCATTTATTTATTTTTCATAAGCGATTTTATATAAAATGTTGACGCAAATCGTCAACAATTACAGCATTTCAAAATATGTTTTACCGACCTTCGCTCCGAATCGTTTTTCGTTGGCAATAGTTTATATTTGCTTATAATTATAAATTTAATACCTTTATGTATCTTACCTTCCCAACTTTCCATTTAAAACTGTGGCTGCAACCGTCCCCTAATCAGATCTTTTTTTTATGAATTTTTGTTTATATTCTCACATTAAAATACATATTGACGAAAATAATTTTCTAGATTTAAAGTAAGAGCATCTCTTACTTACGCTTATAACGAAATCCTGGCTGCGCCCTATTGATCGGATACATGTATTGGTAGGTATTAAAACTTAGCAAATTTTATCTAACGATAATACTGAAATACATTTTGTAGAACATAAATGGACTAGAAAATTGGCAGTCGAGTCACATAACACTTTTAATCGGATCGAAGCCGTGCCCGGTTACAGATGAAAACATTTCGATCCAATAATATTAGTTTTTACCGTCCGCGTTTCAATAATATTATTATAAAATTACCTATGCGACTATAATACCTACTTTCACGGTATAATGGGATAATACTATGTAAAAATTAATGACGTTTCCGTTGAATCCTTTTTGAAAGCTTTAAAAGCTAATTTCAATCATTATTTAGAGCAGAACGTCGCAGTATATACATAAGTATTTACCGTAACTGTTTTGAAAATAATGTTTAGAAAACGCTAATGTTAGTATTTTGGGTTTGTTTGATTATTTTTAACTGAATTAAAACAAGAAAAAGAAAATCCTAAACAATATACCGTCAGATTTTTTAAACTTTCCTGTTACCTTAAGTTTTTGTTCAAATCAATAAGAAAACTATCAGTGAACAAAATAAGTTGGGAAGATAGTAGAGGGGAAATTATCATATATCTGTACGCAACAATTAACCATAACTAACAAAAAACGATTCTAATTTGAGTTCGGTTGATTATGTTGCTTTGTCAACAAAAAATTTATCAGATTAAAGTAAAATAATCACATATGCGCTATATATTTTCTTTAATATTTTGTTTGTTTCCTCGTTTTTATTTTCAGTTTTATTTCATTTATCGGGAAAACTTCTTAAAAACCCAAGAAAAGCTACTTACCTTCTCAGTCCGATTTCCTTTCAGAAAAAGTGTTGTTACTGTAAATCGAAACAAAATTGTTTGAAAAAGTTGTCCATAGAAAACAAAAATTAACATTATTGGACAACCAGTACATTCCTCGCTCCATTCAGAATCTAAAATTACCTTCCCAATCCACCAACTAGATAAAATTTCATTTTAGAAAAAATTCTATAGACAGTATAATATTATTAAACATTTTAATAGAAAAAAAAAAAGAAAATTCTCTATAAAAACATACTAAATAAATATTGTATAATCTTTAATTTAATGACAACATTTTTGTATTCAGTTAATATATTATTGGAGCCAGAGTATCGTGTACAAAAATTCTACCAGAAATCTTGCACCAAAGTATTAAGTAAAGAACCATTTCTGAAATGGAATTTTTCATGGTACTGGCACTTTTTGGTTTTCCGAAGTTTTCCCAATAATTGAGAAAAACTGGGAAAAACGGGAAAACGTACGAATTGTAGGTATATATTAGTAAAAAAATATTGCGGCCTTTTTCTTACTTATGAAAACTTTTTTTACCAGCAATTTTGCTCCGATTTACAATAGTAACACTTTATCTGAAATTTAATCTGACTGGGTTGGTAAGGAGGCAATTTTTTGATTTTACGGGAGTTTTCCCAATAAATGGGAAAATCATGATAAAAATTAGAGGAAAACGGAAAAAAAAAGACACGATATTAAAGAAATATTATTAAAGAAAATATATGTATAATGCATATGTAATTATTTTATCATAATGTAATATAATATATTATATTGTTGACAAAGTGACATTATTAACCGAATTCCGCTCAGAATCGTTTTTCGTTGGAAATGTTTAATTCTTGCGTACAAATGTATATTAAATTTCCTGTCTACCTTCTCAACTTCTCACCCAAAACAGTGGCCTACTAACGTGTGAATTATGTTCGTCTTTTTACTATATTATATTACTCGTTGTGGAAAAACAGTGACGGTCAAAATGTTACTGTGACATTATCATAAATTAAAACCCACGCGAATGATTATTTTGTCTTATTTAGAATTTCTAAAGACCTAAAGAGCCACAACAAAACATTCGCTCAAATTCCATTTCACTATACTTATTGTTATATTGTTATATCATACTGATTTCCTTACACAATGTCATGGCATTCCAAAGGAGGAAAATGAGAAATTACCATAGGTCCGAGATACGCTGATGATAAATCGAACATACTATTTACGAAATCTGGGTAGCTCTCATATTATAATATATTGACTATCAATTTTAATGCTGCGACAACTCAAAAACGGTCTTTTATCAGGAGAATGATGTCAACTATAAAATATAAAATAAATTACTTGCGAATGCAATGTTCGATTCAACTGTTTTCTTTCAAAATATCATATAATACCATAATTTTGTATACGGCTCTTGTGCATTGTCGACTTTTTTATTTCAAAATGTGACCCCCCGAAGTTATTGTTCTCATTCATCCCTTCTTCATTTTAAACCGGCGTATTTTTTCAACGAATTAGGTGTATTAGGTTATAAATTTCTCCTTAGGACACTAACAATGAGCTTAGGTGTGGATGTGATGGATTTTTTATTTTTTCAAAGTTGATGTTGTTATCGGCCGCTGTGGTCTTATCTTTTTTCTGTCAACTAGGTAAATCACGAGCTCCTCTAACTGCGGCTCTACCGATCAATAGATAAGAGGAAATGTTTCTAAACTTAAGTTTTAAAACACCCATGTATATCGCCGCTGTATCGGGTTATTGCTAGGAGTTGCTAAAGTTAAAGGAACTGCGTGGTTTTCTGTAAACACCAGATTTATAGTAGACCGAGCTAGAAATCATTTCTATGCAATTGAGGGTTCAAAAATCGTTAATTTAAAAGAAAAATTGCATATTTTATCGATATTCATTGATTTTCGCATATTTTTACACATAATAATAAATTAAAACCTAACCTAATCTTATCTAACCAACTTAATTAAGTAATTTTCAATATTTGCTAAAAAAAAATTGATTTTTTTTTTACTTTCTTAACCTATGTATTTTAAATAATATTGAACTAAAACCCAATATTTTTTAAGGTAGTTATTTATTGTTATTTTTTATCGTCTCAGTCTATTATTAATTTAACGACAAGGGTACGATTCGCATAACCTACATGTTTTATAAATAATTAACTTTGAATAATTGTTTGCATGTTTAAAATTTTGTCATTCCTATTTTGTCTTTTTTTTTAATTCTTTTAACTTCCGAGGCCTAGTTATTACTTATTACTACATAATATAATTACGGTTGTCGATTACTAAATCAACAAGGAGATAATACAATATATTATTCGTAACATTTTTTTAGTAGAATGAAAATTAAAAGTAAAACAAAAAAAAGGGGTTAAAAGGGGAAGGTAGAATAATAATATGGTGCAGAGGATAAGAAATAGTAAAATATAATAAATACTAATATATTGGTATATGACGTGAAGTGATATTGTTACTGGGTAGTATGTATAATATGGATGCACGGTAGTTTGTCGATCGATGGATATGTGTGTGTATCATTTTATGTGTGTGTGTTTATACGGTTATCGTCACGACATATACTAATACAGAGACGTATTATATTTGTATATCCACCGGCAGCTTCCTATCGCACGAGATTATATTTTTTTATTCATTTATTTGCAATTACCTAATTTTTTTTCTACTCAATGTTCTACTACGAGAATATGGAAATAATCACTTACTTCGGTATACTGCTTGAAGTTCGCAAGAAGTCCGTTGCTTAAAATTGTATGGAGCGTGTATAAGGATGCGTAGGTTTCGATGAATTGTTAAAATAAACACAAATATGTTTTCTAATTGTTTTGCCACCAGGTCAACTATGTCAATAAATATTTATATGGCTATACTCAGACGTCGGGTCGCTAATAAGTCATGACTTGCGGAAGAATCATCCGTTTAGTATAAAAAATCGTTAGCTATCATTTATAACGTACACATTTTGTTTTGAAGTATTTACTAAAATACAAAATGTACAGACAGCCGTTTATCCTGAGTGACGACCACTGACCTCGTATGTTGGGCTCAAGACAGTCAAGTATAATATATTGTGTGTCTTTATAATAGGTTATGGGGGGAAAAAATAGACATGTTTAAATGTATGATAGAAAACAAGGTGACAATAAGTACTACTACCAGGTTCGAGGAGATGTGGATTAACCAATTACAGCAGCCCGCCTATGGTATTTTCAACTGCCGTATAGGTTTGGAAAGATGTAGGTGGTCAGAATTTTGGATGAGCAAAAAATAGAGTGCTTCCGCTGGGCGAACATAGAAAAAGGAAGATTCGATTGAAAGGATTTACGTGTCTCGAGTCTCTCTCCCTATTCCCCACCCTGGTGGCTCCCATACGATCGCCGCAGTAGCTGCATGTGGCGCCAATGTGTGGACAATGCGCGTAAATAATTGAGAGATAATTTATGGCGTACTTATGTGGCGACATTGATATTTATGATGATGGGGCTGGTAATTGTACCTACTACGTCACTTTGCTTGTTTATTTGAAAAAAAATATTAAATACTTAGTGCATTACAAATTGCAACCCAGTTTTGAATGACCACGTCCCTGTGATCAACATATAAGTTTTAAACAAATTTACATGAATTTATTACATTATTGTTGTTCAAAACGTTATTAATTTCAATTTCACTGTTAAACAAATAAGTATCCAAGTATAAGTACTTCATAGAAATTAAAAAATGTTTTGTCAACTATTTATAAAGTAAGACACTGAATTGATTTAGTTTTCTGTACAATAAATAATTTGATTAGTGATTACAAAATCGTTTCAAAATTATACACGGAATTATATCGTTTATTGTTTAAATAGCATTTAGAAACCGGGAAATTTTTTTTTCATTGTTTCTAAATAATACATTAACAAAATTATAATTAAATGTAAGTCCTATATAATCGATAAAAGCATATTAACTGAAAAATTTTCGAGTGCTCACTAGGATCATTTTAGAATAATTCGTATACTTTATAAAAGTTATTTTTTTCTTCTATATAGGTATATAAAATAATAATATAAAAATATATTTGTATTTTATAGTTTATACTTAGGAAGTTTGTTTTTTTTTTTTTTTTTTTGACAAAGAAAAATATAAGATTTAATTTTTTTGAACAAGTTCGTTTTTTTCTTTATATACAAACGTAATACACGCCAGACAGATAAAAAATGTTTAAGAATTAAATTACGAAAAAACTTTAAGTAAAAAAAAAAAATACGGAGAGTTGTTAAGCGTTAAAATGTATATAAATATAATTTTCACGTTTGAAATATAAACTAAAATATTTAATGGTTGACATTCTCCCTCTCTTGTAACTACAGAAAAAATTAACATTTAAGGTTTTTATTTTTTACCGGCGTAACTAAACGTAAAAATTTCATACATTTCGTTTTAAATTTTTGATTGGTAGTTTTAATTCTTGGGGAAAAAATGTCTAAAGGTAACAATAATAATCAATTGTTGAAATAATGAAATATTAAAATGATATATATTTCCGTTGATAAGCGTAAAGTGTCGGGTGCAAAAGAAAATAATTAGAAATGTCACAGTATAAACACATAATCGTACTTATAATCGTTATTAAAATATTAGCTTTATAACTCGTCAGTTGTCAGTAATTATGCGCTTGATTACCTAACACTTCTGTCAGAGTCGGGCAACAATTTAGACTCCATTACAAACACCACATATCACAGACAGGGGCGTAATTGGGTAACGAAATTGGCCCGAGCGTTCAAATATTAAGGCATCCTTATCACACCAATACTGATCATCATAGATCTAATGGCAAGGGCTCACATGTGAAAATGTCTTAAAATATGCTGTGAAAAAACTGTTTTCAACCCCTCTATGATTAGTATTATTAGTATTGTAGGTATTATGACACGGTGACAAATGTCACAAATATTTTTAAATGTATACTGATGCAGAAGACCTGTATACGTGTAAAGGCTTGGAAATCTTAGAGGCTTACGCCCGATCGCCCTCCGATTTAGTCCACTCCTGATCTTAGATGCAGATGTATCTTATATCGCGATACAGTTCTGGAAAGTATTGAATAATCTGTATCGCAACACTTTTTTATATTATATGTATTCAGTATTCCAGTATCTTGTACCTCGATACTTAAAATTAGTGTATTTACTATCGAATATTTAAAGATATTTGACTGGTGTATTTTCCACATTTGTAGTTTGAAAATATAATCGATGTAGGTAAATAGACGAACCCCAACGGCCTGTAACAATTTGGTTATAAAATCACTGTACACTTGTTGTAGCTCTCCTGAGAGAAAATTCAGGGCGGGCATTGTACTGATATGATATTGCAAAACCCTAAGAGCGAGAAACGATAAAAGCTGTGATATAAATAAAGCGACAAGACATAATAAAAGAAAAAAGTGTCGTATAAAGCCACTAAATTTTAATGAAAGTTCCAAACTCGAATAGATATATAAAATAAAAAAAAAAAAGGAAAAATATAAGTAGTCACGATGTCCGAAACACGAGGCAATTGCCCGATTATCTATTTTTTTCTATATAATATTATTATGGTTTGAGATGACGACTGATCGTTTAGAATTTTATAACCATCATGCAATATGAAAAAAAAAAAAGAAGAATCATTTCATAGTTCCGTAATTTTATTATGGTTATTATTTTATTATTATGAAAACGCCAACGACGTGGTTGACGAGACATCCGGAACCGGACGTGCGGTGTGCAGATCGATCAAAACGACCGCGACGACGACGGTGATGGAAAACTGGACGTCCGGTAATGAAATCACGGCCATATAGAATTTATTGTGAAGGACGGCTTATTATTTATTTCGTCTCGTTCCCGCAAACCAATAGCAATGTCACGACTATGGAAAAGTGAACGTAAAACCGTCCAATTGGCCGTCTTTCATAATTTAAGCCGGGCACGATGTCTACGATGAATTTATAGTAAAAAAAATACCCGTCCAGACGAAATTTGTACCATTTTGTTTTATAATTTGAAGGTTTTTGAGCATTATTGGCTTGAAAATTGTTTAAAACATTATCGTTTGTTTTTCGTATAAATCCAAAAATATATACTGGGTTTAGATTTGTCAGACTATTTTATAGAATACGATGGACTGAACTATTATGCGCTAAAAACATACAACAAAATGGAAAAATGTATTTCTGGTGATCACTTTGAATTAGTAATTCACGAATTTATAATATATCTTAAGTTTGTATTATAATAATCGATAAGTCAATAAAATAACTAAAATAAACTTGAAATATAGAATATAAGAATAATATAATATATTCTTATAATATAAGAATAAGACGTCGTCAATTGAATGCAACTATTAAAATTATCACGGGAGTGACAATTATTTGTTATCAATTTAATCGAGATTCATGTAAAACACAAAATAAATCATTGTAAACGCATTTTGGCGAACAAATATCGTCAAAATCATTTGGTAAATAGTATTAAAAAGTCTAAAATGCTTCAGACTTGCGATTTACCCGTACGATTTTATATTTGGAATGTTTATTATTATGATTGGTATTTGTATCGAGTATCTGTCCAATAGAATAACAAGCAAAATGCTACAGATTCCAAACCCTGCTTATTGCGCACCACGTGTCTATATTCATCGGGATGCCCCTTAGTATTTATAAGAAACATATGAGAATAATATTTACGAGGTTTAATCGTGATAGGTCTATTATAAGACGCGTCGCCAGATGGTTGAAGAGTAAATAAATAATTGCCAAAGAGGGTGTAGTGTTTTGTACTTTTTTGTTTTTTAAAATTGTATGTAAAAACTACAGTATTTAACTTGGACAAATTATAGAATATTGATTGTAGAACATAATAATGCCTGTGTACAAAAGTATACTTAAACAATTTCTCGTAAATCTGTTATTTTCCGAGCAAAATAATGAAATATGCAAATTGTTAATTTTCTTGGCAATATTTAATTTTTACGATTTTTTAAATAAGAAATATATATGACGAATGGACGAAGACGCGAACAAATCTCTTATGGAAATAAGATATACTGATAAATTTCCCACACTTATATAGTAAAAAGGTAAAAATAAAAACAGTCCTTGCAAATAGTACACAATTTTTTATAGTATAGTTTATGAGAAATCGACCACGATTTAGAATAAATTTTACGTAGTTTATGACTATATTTAAAACATAAGTATATAACAATGAATACAATTTTTCTAGAATCCAAATCTTATTATTTTTACTTGCCAACAAATAATTGTAAGGCGAAAATATCTTTTCGGTGGTAACGAGAAACGAATAATCGAAACAGGCGGAATTCACGACACTGCAGACGGAAATAAACATCGGTCAAAGCTCTGCAAAATTTACAATTGCATCGCGTCCTTTGGTTATTTCGATTTTTTTTTTTTTATAACGATAATAACAGGTAGGTGGATATACGGGGAAAAAAACAACGCGTGTATGCATCTTTATTAATTATTCACGGTTACTCTTCGAGAGAAAAACAAGAACCGGAACAATTAAATTATTTATTTGATCCTGGTATGTATTGGTGATGTTTTTTTATTTTTACACGAATAAATAATTGTGTTTTTTTTTTTTGTTTTTTGGAGTCTGGGGGTTTTTTATGCGTCATAAAATTATTTAAGTATGCACATATTATACTATACGAAGAAAAAAGTTCCAAAGCACCTTAAAAAAAAAAAAAAGTATTATGTATATTACATGTAACTATAGTATGATTATTATAGTGTTATAATGATACAATATTTTTTGTCACACACACGACAAAAACACAGAAAAAACCATAACGACACGTGATATTAATGTAAAATATTATACTTTTATGATAATAAGTTTGCGTGTAATTGCGATTATCTATTAAAACATCATAATACCTTTACCATTTTTATCAAATTTCTTTAGTCAGTGAAACTATAAAGCAAAATATTTGTTCTATTTTCAAAAATTGTTCGCGCTCAAGCAATTTAATTTAATTTTTATAGATAAATGTATTTTATTTCTCACATCTATAAAATGATGTGTATCAAACACTGTGTCACGTCATTTTTAAACGTTTCTATTTTATGTTTCCAATTTTGAAAGGGTTTCTTAATGAAAGCACCTGGTGTTATTTTTTTTTATCTCAGCGTTCGTTAACGATCAATTAAAATAAAATACAATATTGAAATTGTTAAAATTAGGTGCATTTTCTGTTTCGGTACAACAGAATTTTCGTTAGCTTGACATTTTCGACATTAGTATCAGTATTGAATAAAATTTGTTTGTTTTTTAGAAGAAATTACGGAAAACGAAAGAATTACGATTATCAAATTTGTATTGTTGGATTTTTTTAAAATATCGTCTCAAGTAAGTTTATTGAGACATAAAAAAAGTAAACTATTATGTACTTATTTCATATTGATAAAATTCAATAAACACGCGATCACTGATTGCCTAGTATGGTTCTCGAAGACAAAATTAGACTAATAAAAAATATGTATTAGAAATGGCTATCAGATATTACCACGCAGATATTCTAATCCATCGATAATCAGTTTTTTCGAGCGATAAAGTCGTTAATCTTCATTTTAAAATACGTTGCCATTATTACACTTCATATTTAGCCACGACTTGGAAACCGTCGTCACAACGACACGACTATAAAATATACATAATTACTAAAATATTACAACTATAACTATACATATTTTATTTAATCATTACTTACCTATTCTGCAGGAACATTTATTTATTTTGATCTGGAAAGGAGAGGTCTATTACCCTTGGACCCACCCGTAAATTCGACACTGCGCTATGCATGTGTAACTAATTAATGGTAAGGTTGCGATATTATTAACTTTATCAGTTAGTCATTACAGGTGACAGGTGAATCGCAGTTAATTAAGTTGGCGTGGACAACTAACCAATAGGCTTGCTTTGTGTGCACGTTTATATTGATTCAATTTTAACCATAATAATTTGTCTACTAAATACTTGACAATAACAAGCATCTCTATCGGGAATCGGTAAATTGCGTCCCCCCCCAAAAAAAAAGATCATGGCCATATACTACGTAAATTCCGGCCCAGGCAATTATAATATCACTGAAAATTCAACATTTTTCTTCCCATTTTTCACACTTAAGACTGGCAATATTGAAATTTTACAATTATATAATTGCATTAATATTTTATTAATTTTTGAAAACAAAATCTGAATTCATCCTTTCGACATTTTATTATATTCGATTTTATAATCTTTATTTTTATTAAATTGAAAAAAAAATACATTAATTTCTAATTACACATTTTTAATCATACACATTTTTATCTGATATAGTTTATTACTAATTGTTATTAATACTTTTTTTTTTTAAATTATAATAACAAAACCAATATTTTAAATGGTACCAATTTTATATTGTCATTACTAAGTCTGAACAATGGTAGGGCAAATTTTTATTTTGCAAAAAAAGACTTGAACGTAATTTACGTATGAATAAATAATGTTCAGGCATGTATACAAAATGTACCCGGGCCGAAATTCGTCCACCTATCGAGTATATCCAAGCTGCAATTCACGCAACAAATTAAAAATGAGATGCGATTTACGGCGAGTCCTTATATCAAAAGTGTAAGCCTCCAAAAAAACTGATCCGGTCGCCCTTGCGGTAGTTATGCCATTGTGCCTAACCTTATTCACCAATTACTATTATTGACACGTTTGTTGTCTTTGGTGCCCACGTACGTTATTTTACGTATTCTAATTGACTATTTGTTTTCTGAATACATACAATAGTTAATAAATCAGTGACTTAAAATTTGCGTGATTCAGAATGATCAGTAAACACACACAAGTAAAACATCGATTTAAATTCGTTCCTGGCACGTCACCAAAGCACAGCTAATTGTTTTTGACTTGCTATAAAATATCGAAAAATTAAAACTCAATTAAGTAATATTGATGTTATCATCAACCACGTCGACCATGTTGACGTTATGTTGGTGTTATTTACGGAAAATATTAAACGGCGTAATTGTTGGCCGTTTATGCATTCTATTATTTCATTATTCGACTTACCGCGTGACCACGCCCAACGAAAAGCCGAAATTATTTTACCGTACGGGTATGCACCGAGTTGGTAGTTCACGTATTGGGGCGGTTTCGCGCTTTTCGCGGAAAATCTCCGTTAAAAATTATTAAGTTTTTCGTTTTAGACCTCGTTCTCTTACATTACAATCACGTTTCGTATTGTATACTTCCGAACCGCCTCGAAAACGAACAATTATTGACATCTCGCACAGGTCCCCGCCCGTATACAGCGGAAAACCTATTCAAACCGTATCGATTTCTCACCGGGTGAAATAATTCACGTAATTCCTTTTTCGTTGCGTACAGAAAAGTACAGGTACAATACAGGCGTAACCAGACACGTGGCGTATCAAGCCACCGCCGCGTGGCTGCACGGCGAATGAGCGGTTTAGTTTTTTTCGTAAATCGTTGTGTTTATTTATTTATAATTTATATCCATAAAAAGCAACATAAAATATTATTATATTATAAATACAAAACAAACGCGTAACAAAAATGTCATCATTTTTAAACAATATTTTGTAAATTGTATTTTTATAATTATATTATAATAGTATTCATAATAATATCAATTGTTTATAATAATAATTTAATGATCGTAAATTTCCATTAAATTAAATGACCTTTGCGGGTTCAATACGCGAATAATATGTTTTTTATTATCGTATATAATTAATAATTGCAGGTTTACAGTCTGTAACCTATTTATATATATATATATATATAATTATAATATTAAAATACAATACAATAGTAATTATTATTATGTTAGTACGGCGTCCACGACGGATAGGGGTAATAGTTATAATAACATAATGTTCATACACAATAATAATAATAATAATATATAATAATGACATACATAATATAGTAGTACGTTTCCAATAATTTGTATAACACCTGTGTCGTGTTAACAATATAAATGTACATATATCCGTTAATTTAACAATTATTATTAGGCAGGCATCCATCGCGGTACGCGGTTTTATCGTCAGGGGTGGTCGTGGGTAGGCATAAAACGTTAATTTCGGGGGAATAAACCCAAAACAAAAAAACCGGAATAAAACCGCGTTGAAAACGGTCCCGAATCAATCGATTGCGTTTCGAATTCAATCAGTTCCGCGGCCGCGTGACAGAATAACGGTGTAGGTAATAATATAATAATAGGTAACATAATAATATAACACGAGGTGCCTCTAGACAATAATGGTAATATATTAATACTATTGTACATTTGTACCGGAATAAGTGTCGCCTGACCAGGTGGCGCGCGAATAATGATCGCGGAAATTTAATCGTTTTATTATGTGTATATTTGCGTGGTTTTTTTTTTTTACCATCGAGTCATAACCCAAATGAGCGTACGACCTGTGGCGTTTCTCGCGTACGGAATTTCCGCTGAAAACGCGCTCGGCGTGCGGACCACCGCCGACAAGAGCCGCAGGCCGTTCACTCGCACAGACATGGACGATCAACTAGATTGCCAACGGCGTTCGATTCGAGGACCCCTCCCACCCCTCGCCCGTCGAAACGATATACTTTTGTACCGCGATAACGGTCGGATATGTGGTTTTTTTTTTTAAATTTTTTTTACCGCCGTTACCGCGGCGACCGCAGTTGTCCCCGGTATAAAATCGTACGCGAAAACGCTCGCGGACGGTCTCGAATCCAACGGCGGACCGTAACTCCGCGTCGTCTTATGGTCAGTCGGCAATCTGGCCTATTGTAATCGGGTCCGCGTCGTCGCCCGGGAACGCGGCGTGAATACTATCGACCGCGCTGTATTTTTGTTATTGTTTTGGCGGTGGGGGCGGTGTAGGGGGGGGGATAATTTCCCGGAAGATAACACCGTTGACCGTTGATAGTTTCGACCGCGCGGTATTCGGACCCGCGGTGCCGTTATCGCCACTCCCGAGTCCACTCCGCGCGATGACACACGGCATTATTGTTGTATCGCGTAATATTGCTGTTACTGTGTAAGGTCGCCCCGCGATCGAGGATGTTATTATTGTTGTTGTTGTTGTTGTTGTTGTTGTTGTCGTTGTCGTTTGTTTCGCGCGACGGCGGTACGGAGGCCGCGCGCGACGCAATGACGTATCGTTATAATATTATATATTGTTGTACACGACGAGACGATGACGGTAATACCGGAGAGATGATTTATTACGTCGCCCGTAACAATATCGTCGGAAACATAACGAATTTACGGTATCGCGGATAGGTATCTGCCCGGAGATAGGTATGTCCCGCCTATATACGTACACCAACAACGTCCGCCCGCCGACCGCCTTGTGGCTCGGAGGACGGGCCGTCCTCGTAGCCGCCGCGACCGTAATACGATACCCGGCCGATACCGTTGTAAAAATGTCACGAGACCGATAATTATTATTGCGGGTACACGGGTGTATTAAATAATAATAACGTGTTCTTTCCGCATAATAAACATGTATATTACCTACGGGGAGTTTGGGTACATGTTAACATGTAAAAAAAAAAAACAAAAACAAAAACAAAACAATACACAACTCGTTAATAATTATCATTATTATGAGGTACCTGTACTGAAAAAAAAAAAAAACAAATCGTTATTATTATACGGTATATTCTTCGACAATATCGCAAAATACGGTGAAATATTGTTATAATAGTTATAATACACAAGAAACGACAAAGTGGATAGCGGCGTTTGGTTTACCAATACGAGCACAACGAGCGGGTCGCACCATCAGTGTGCAAGCGAACTGTGTTCCTGAATCCTTATTATTATTATTATTATTTTTTTTTTTAATACTGTCGTGATTTATGCTGTTATTATTAAATCGTCAGTTAACATAGTAAACTTATCGTACCGAAACAGATAGATAGGTAGCTGAGAACGAAATGCGGCCTTCAAGCACTGGATTTAATAAGATGAATATTTATTGATAACGTCAATGGACGTCGTACACAATTTGACCGCAAAATGAAATGCTGCCTTCTTGTAACAAAACGCTGACAAATTTACACTGTCAGTGAAATATAAGCACTAAGTACAATAGTTAGACAAAAATTCTCATGAACAATTTACAATTTTTGATACACGGCCCCGATACGGAAATGGTACGAGATGATCGAAGCGACGTATTTTATAGGGGGGGGGGGGGCGGG